>JANAVB010033820.1:13302390-13773340 GCA_029216955.1 Iris pallida | reverse complement strand
ACTATTTATTCACATATTTTTAATTTCCAAAAATAAAATTTTTATAGTCTAAACAAATATGATAATAGATTTTTATCCTAAATTTTTTCGAGAATAAAAAAAAATACTGTGTACCAAACGCCCCCTTAGAGCATCTCCAACCCTATTGTCTTGTTTTGTGTTGTGAATCCTATGTGGCATGAAGCACAAGACAATGTCTTGTATATGTGGCAAAATTATATTCACAAATGACAATGAGTTTAAAAAGACATCTCCAATGCAAAAGTATTGAGAAGGCAATATAAAGTAATTTTTTATAACTTCCAAGACAACTTTTACTCTTCTACTTCTTTTTATAAATATTTTTATTCACAAATGATGATGTGGACATAAAGACATTGTGAAGTGCATTGTCTAGATCTAGACAACCAACTTCACATTGTCTTTGCCATGTCATTGCCATGTCAACTCTATACTTTATTTCACATATGTATTGGAGAAGTACTTTTGGAAAAAATGGTTGTCTTTCCTATGTGGCAACCATTTTTTTCAAACTCACAATAGGGTTGGAGATGCTCTTACATTTGATTTAGAGGGTCAAAACCTTTCTCAAGCTAACCGAAATTGATCACAAGATTCCAAAAAGAGTTCTACAAGCTTTTACTAGTACTATCTACTATGGGGCTTTTTGCCCACAATAGTTTGGAACTTCTCCACATTAAACATAAAGATGTAAAAGGCATTGATCTTTACTTCCGAGTTCCAATGGAAAAGCTACTGCCATTGAGCTATTAAGTCAAACTAGATCGCTAGATTCCCCAGCGTGACACCAGTAGGAATCTGGGCACCGTTCCCTATAACTCTGTGACATAGTGACATGTATATGTGTGTGAACTATTTCTTGATGTTTACACACAGAGATGGAGAAAGAAATCTAAATAAAATAAAATAAAATAGGCTGTCAATGGCTGTCAGTGATGTACGTGAGATGGATGGGGATGGGATCCAAAGCATGCCATGAGCAGCTGATATCGGCATGTAATGAATTGAACGAGTACATTCAAATTTGACTTCTATTACAGCGAGCTCACTCGACATCGGTCCAAACATAACAAATTAGTGATGATTGTATATGAGTATCGTAATTGGCACTTCTAAAAGATCATTTTGTACTTTTTTTTTTTAATTTTTATTATTTAAATTTTAAATTTAATTCTACATTAACATTATTTGACATTCTTAAAATGTCATTCCGTACTCCCTTCTTTCATGTATGTACAAATTAATGTCAGATAATGTATGAATAGATTTGTAATTTTAATGATAGAAAATTAAAGAGAACAGAATAACATTTTATGAATGTCAATAATAACATCCTTATATTTATATATCGAGTACTTTGGGAAGACATTAATTAATGGACATCACATGAATTATAGAAAAAAAAGGAGTTGAACCATCACATGAAATTTAGGATGAATGAAATGAGTACTGCATATAGAACATATTTAGTTTAATTGCATGATGAAACTGAGTCATAACCATATATATTTAAACCAGAACTCCAATGACAAACAACTACAGCAGAAATGTTGTCAATAACAAGAACGTTTCCCGAGATTTACATTTTTTACAGAAAATGTTGTCAATATGAAGTAGAACATGGGAGAGGAATATACGGAGGAATTGAATGGCAAAAGGAAACCCATGTTGTCAAGGTTGCTGGCATTGTTTATGTAACCTTATCGCCTGTATTAATCATCTGACACCTCTAGCAACCATTTTGACATCCATCCCATGCGAATGGCGGAGTTCAAACCAGAAGAGAGTTAATATGTTCAAGAAATTGGCTTAAAGAAATAGTAGTACATGTAACCATAAATCACAAAATAAAAACAAAAACAACATCTTCAGATCAAGCATGAGCTACATGATCAAACTCTTACAACAATCACGAACGTTAAACATCACACTTAGCTAGACGGAAATCAATAACTATAGAAGAACAAATTATGGAAACAACCTGTACACAGAATAGAATATCACAACAATACAATGGCAAGGTGATACGGACATGATACCAATCTTTGGTGTGTCCTAGCTTACTTGTGTTTCTTGTTGTTTCCAACATGTGTCCCACATGATGCAACATAGACATGGTACTAATTTCGGAGTGTTTCTTACATAAATTCCTAGTTGCTTATATCTGTTCTTCCGGTTACACAAAATCGTACAACTTACGAACAAACAAATGAACACAGCAGACTTCAAGATATTACAACAATACAAGTATACTTGGAATTGAAAGATTACAATTTGCTAGAAAAGGAACACTTTAAAAACTTGCAACAATGTTGCTACAACTAGAATCAAGAAAAAGAAACCTAAGAAGGTAGCTTGCTGGGGTGACGACAATCATCGTTGCTCAAATCAAGATTCGGTCATTTTCGTCGATCTGCTTCCAAGAACCAAAAATTTCAAAGAATTAATGAACTTCTGGAACTCTCACTGCACCCTTCGGAAATCGGGCAACACTCGGAAAGAACTTCGTGGCTTCACCGATGCTGCTAACTCTTCTCACTTAGCATATGTTTCTCCAGTCTCTTGCCATGAGCCAAACCAAGAGTATATTTAGGGGAGTCAAGCCCCTTAGCGGCCACAAATCCCATAACGGACAGTTAATCCGGAGAATAACTTTACAATAAGTAGACGGTTACAGCAATAACCTTCATCAAGTGGACATTTACGAAACTGAAACGTCCATGCTAGAGCACAAGTCTCACGGGAATAGCCTCCCCGGTGGAGCAAAGGTCAAGATGGAGCAACCTCCACACTGAAACCTAGGTTCAGCGGGAGCAGCTTCTACGCTGGAGCCTAGGTCCAGCGGGAGCATCTTCTACGCTGGAGCCTAGGTCCAGCGGGAGCATCCTCCACGCTGGAACCAAGGTCCAACGGGAGCACTGGTCGCACTAGCCTGCTGGGTTGGACCACGCTGCTCCCTGCTGAAACATGCTTTGAGATGACACGTTGAACGAAGCCATGACGCACAAAAGCTACATCTCGCGTCCAATGTGTACGTGCGTAGTGCGCCATCAAAGTGTCACTTTACACTCTTTGTCCACGTTTGTGTCCGAGTCGCGGAACCTAGCTCAAAAATCCAAAAAAGGATAACAAAAACAAATATTTCTTGGGAATTTGAATCTTACTCTCTAGTAAAATATCCCACAATAACAACCACATTGATTGTCACTCTCCATATGTGCAAGTCAATAAAAAATCTTAGAGCATCTCTCCAACCCTATTGTTTTGTAGTTGTTATGATTCCTATGTGGCATGGGGTACAAGACAATGTCTTTCCTATGTGGCAAGAGCATATTCAAGAAATACGATGAAGCAGAAAAGTCTTCTCCAATGCAAAAGTCTTGATATGCTTACTCTCTGTTTTTCATCTTCCAAGATAACCTCTCATCTTCTTACTTTTTTTCTAAATATTTTTTAATGCATAATTGATAATGTGAAGGGGAATATATTGTCAAATACATTGTCTAGAACTAGACATCCAACTTCATAATGTCTTCTATAACTTTTGCCTAAATACATTGTAAAGAACTAGACATCCAACTTCATAATGCCTTCTATTATAACTTTTGCCTCGTCGGCTTCAGAAATACTTAACAATTGCATTGAAGAAAGATTTCTAAATGAAAACTTGTCATTTTCTATGTGGAAACATTTTTTTTTTCTAAAATCACAATAGGGTTGGAGATGCTCTTATATTGAAACATAATTGAAATTTGTCACATAGATGTGAAACCACTAGCTAGAGAAAAATTTCAATAAATCCTAACACTTATCACATTTGATATTTTCCAAGACATGCACTCATTGTTACAAATTTCTAAGAGCTTCGAAGTCACAAAAAAGGTAAGAAATGTCAATTAGTGGTTGCAAGATATATACCTTATTGGGCCCAATTGTTTCAAGTTCCATCAAAATCAATCAATCTTGATATCCACATAGTGTTTCTTGAACAACTAACAAAAAGAAAATCAACAAAGAAAAGTAGAGATAATGATGAAAGTGGCCTGGAGCCAGAGATAAGGTTAATAATTAGTGTCAAACCCCCCTCATCATTACACCAATCTGCTCTTTCTTTAGATTAGATCTCAAACAAGTACTACACCTACACAAATCATGAGTGAGTAGCCAATAGTCATTTAGCAGAATATATTCAAGAAAAATGAAATCACCTGTGAAATACCTTATAGTTTCTTGCATGCATGCATGCAGTGGTAGCTGGGGGTGGAAGAAAGCTGTGATTGGGGGGAATGAAGCCTGGTCCGAGGTGTAGCTACCATCAAAAAAAGAAAAAAAAAAAAAAAATCTAATGATGGTATATAACGAGAAGAACCCCGAGCCAGACAACATTCCCCTCAAAAAGAAGCTTTCCCAGTTTCTTCTTTTGCATGCTTGCCGGCTAGTTTCATGGGAGGAGAGAGTTTGGAAGTGATGATGAAAGTAATGATTACAGTTGTGAGAAGAAGAAGAAGAAGAAGAAGAAGAAGAAGAAGAAGAAGAAGATGAGAGAGAGAGAGAGAGAGAGAGAGAGAGAGAGAGGGGAAAGGGAGCACAATCAAGAGAATAGGACCAAAGTAAAAGACAAGCCTCCCCTCTCCAAGAGGTGACCACCACCACACATAGACAAGAGCCACACTGTTGCCCATGTCTCTCATTTATAGCTGATTGTTATCCATAGGAGAGGGCCTTCAATTTACCATTCAAATGAATCACTGCCGTTGGATGGGAGTCCCAAAAACCCTAGATACCAAGGTGGGTGGTGGTGGTATGTTGGGGCTGGAGACAGGGTGGTGGTGTGGTAGTGGTTGGATTAACACGTATCTCAATAACACAAACTCTTAACAACCCCCACTTATTATTCGATTTTTTTTTTTTTTTTTACCAATAAGCCCTCACATATCGACACAGAGAACCGTTCGCGTGAAGCGAGGACATAAGGCGGCCCCTCATTGGTTTGGATTGGGACCCCAAAAAAATTAAGTCCCTGCTAACGTAAGAATCCGACTCGAATCAATGGAGGTCGTCACGTACGTGTTATCGGTTCACGCGTGCTGTTCCTCCTGTGAGTCTGCGTAGCAGTGTTTTTTTTTTTTTTTTTTTCTGATGAAATGCAAACATGAAATAATCTAATTAATAGTGTACATGAGTTTTTGTGTTGGAGAATACTTCCAAAAAAATTGCACTTGAGTGTAACCGGTCAAAATTTAAAGCACTTGCAAGTGATAATAGAATCATGCCTTCTAATTGGGTGATCCAAATTATCATCCCTTAAACCAAGATTCAAATCTTACATGTCGATTTGTTCCTAGATTTCACCAAAAAATTAAGTTTTCAGAGGTGACCAAGATCATCATTGCTCAAAATAAGTAAGACTATTCCACATTATTTCCAGGATCCAACATTATATTGCAATCTAACTTCTAGAATACTTTTATATTTTCTTGACTACCACCATTCCACTACTGAAATACCGGAAAATAATGACGAATTTTTTATTGCTAGTTTGAGAATTGAGAATTGGTTGTAATTTTGTTGTATTTTAGTAATGGACCGGTGTTAATCATATATATATATATATATATATATATATATATATATATATATATATATATATATATATATATATATATTTTTGAAGCAAAGGTACTTTATTGAAACAAAACTAGCAGTACAGAACCATCTTTACAATCTCAAATCAATACAATCTCCCCTTACTACGCCTTCTCCATTATAGTAAGGTCATACTGTATATTGTTTAATATATATATATATATATATATATATATATATATATATATATATATATATATATATAGGAAGGATAGGCATCCCCACACTTTTTGCATCCCCATGTTTACATCCGACGGATGTGAACATGAGGATGCATGGGGATACAAAAAGTGTGGGGATGCCTATCCTTCCTCATATATATATATATATATATATATATATATATATATATATATATATATATATATATATAGTACTCTATAAGTTAGATTGCAATATAATGTTGGTTCCTAGAAATGAGAATATTTAGAAGTTCCTAAGGCTAATTGAGAATTGGGAAATCCTCATTGACAATTGGGAAATTTAAAATTTTTAATTTTATCCCAAAATCCTAATTGAAACCATTAATCAATTACGAAATAGTTTGTAATATTATGTTTCGACGACATTAGAATGACGTTCTTGATAAGTCAAAGACTAGAATTTAACACTCTAGGATCTTAGAATTAAATTTCCTTAGAGGTTTATAAGTGGTATATGACTTGAACGATAATTATAGACCATTGGAATATTTTTCAACTAGGAAAAGTGATAGAATCAGCAAACTCCAAATAATACTACGGGCGGCCATGACATTATCTTTACCCTAAACTCTAGAAAATGATTTATTTAGACATCGACTAGGCTGTAGAATTTTCCAAAAAATCCTGGAATTAATTTGTTATTTTGTAGGTTAATTTTTTTTATTCATAATAACAATTTTAAAATTTAAAGTAAATAAACTATAGGACATATAGAAACTCTTTAGGGAAATTCCTACATTATTTTTAGCTAAAATTGGTTTATAGACTCCTAATAACCTAAGTTGAGTGCTGACAAATTTTGGTTAATTTTGTATTAAAATAAATTTACTAAGATTTATCGAAGTTAAAATCTATTAATAAAAAAAGAAATTAAAAATTAAACAAATCATAATTCTAACCCATCTACCACCCACCAACCATGGCCCACCCGTCGGGCAAACACCCATCATAATTAGAAAACCCTATTTCTATTGCCTCTTTTCTCTTGTGATTTCCAGTAGTTCTTAGGTGTCTTCAACCTTGGATCTAACAAAGTTCACGATGTTACGGGCATCATCCTTAACATGTTTAATGTTTGATTTTTATTTTTGGCCAAATTTAGGGGATTTTCAAACAACAAATATGAGCCTCCTACCCATATTTGTCCCAAATAGAAACACCATGTAGTATTTTGACCATAACTCTTTGTCACAACATTATTTTGAACTTCTACAAGATTTTTCTGGTTATAACACACATGGATGTAACATACTGAATTTGGTGAATTATTAATGTGTTATGGCTCATGAACTCATAAGCCCACTGCTAGTTTTGTAACCATAATTTAGACATATTAAATTAATTGTTATATCTCCCTATCATAAACTTGTTTTAATCTTTTTTTTTTATAGGATCACCCTAATATGTTAGCAAGCAAATCTTTTTTTTTTTTTTTAGAGATTTTGATTTGTATTTGATTTGTTACGAATTATTTTTACGATAAAACTGGTCCGGAATTGGTCCTGTTTAGAGTAGGGGCTCATAAACCCTAACAAACTAATAGGAAATCTCACATTATGATTTTTTTTTCCTAGGAAATAATACATCTAGAATTTTTATTGACCAATTTTCAGAATTTTAGAGATGATGAGGTAATTAAAGAAATTTCTATAATTAAATAAAATTGAATCATGCCAACAAGGTCATTTCCCACCAAATGGTTATAACTTGAGCAAACGACTTTGTCACCCTCACTTTTCCAAGTTAGGGGTAAAATGATAATTTTTTATTTTATAATATTTTTGGGAATTTTATTTCATGAATATTATTATTTAATTATTATAGGAGTCGGGTTCGAATTTCATCGCATTCCGAGTTGATTCGGGACCCCGGAGAAATTCGACTTGAGTCGTAATTAGCATGTTATTTAACCATGGCCCACCATAGTTAACTTTTAGGTTTAGGAGTTTGGACTAGTCCCCCATGAGTAATTAAGTTTAATTATGATTTTTATTTAATTTTAGCAACTTCCGAAACCAGTTTTAGGACTTAACTTAGCCTAGAAGCAAGGGAGGGGCAAACTTGTAATTACAAGTGCCCCTAACCTCCCTTACATGGCCGGCCACCTATAGCACCCCCTCCACCTCTCCTTCCTTCATCACCAAGTCTTCTTCTTCTCTCTTCATTTCTTTTCTTCCAAACTTCTTCTTCTTCCAAATATTCAATTAGGTAATCCTTTAACTCTCATTTAATTCCTCTTTTTGCATTTATTCCTTCACATAAATTAGAGAGGGGATCATTCTCTACAAGTTGACCCTAGCCTTTGTAGGTTTCCTTAAATTCTAGTTTAGAAATTTATTATGGTTTACCCCCTTTTAGAATGGTATATATATATATATATATATATATATTTTTTTTTTAGAATGGTATATATATATATATATATATATATATATATATATATATATATATATATATATATATATATATATATATATATATATATATATATATAAATATATATATATATATTTTTTATTTAAATAAAAATATATATATTTAAATAAAAAAAAAATATATATATATATATTTATTTAAATATATATATATATATATATATATATATATATATATATATATATATATATATATATATATATATATATATATATATATATATATATATTATATATATATATATATATATATATATATATTTTTTTTTTTTTTTTTTTATATATATTATATATATATATATATATATATATATATATATATATATATATATATATATATATATATATATATATATATATATATATATACATGTGTATTTATGTGTGTGTATTTATATATGTATTTGTGTGTGTGTAGAGGAGAGTGATAGTTGTGTCATGAGAGTGTGTCCATGTGTGTGTGTGAGTGTGTCTATATATACATTTATATATATATATATATATATGGATATGTATAGATATATATATTTGTGTGTGTGGTCATGTGTATATATGTGTGTGTATTTGTATGTGTAGAGAGGGAAAGGAATGAGGAATTATATGTGAGTGATATATATATATATATATATATATATATATATATATATATATATATCTTAGAGAGATTGAGAGATAGAATAGAGAATTTAGAGAAGGAAATTTATGTTTTAGAAGAGTTTTAGAGAGGTGAAGAGGAGGGATTTAGAGGGGAGAAGAGGGGAGAAGAGTAGAGCTGCAATGGCAGCAAGGGGGGGACCCAAGGGGGCTGCTGTCCCCCCCCCCCCCAACACAGCAGCAAATGGCTGCTGAAATTCAGCAGCAATAGCAGCAGCAGCTAGCTGCATTAGCAGCTGCATTAGCACCCCCAAACCACCCCGTTTAGCCCCTAAAATCCCCCACTATATACCTATATATATATACATATATATGCCCCTATATATAGCTCTATATACCCCTAATAAACCCACTAGAATAGCCCCCTAAGTTGGTCCTAAGTGAGTGTGAAAAATGGGTTTGAGTGAGTGAGTGAATGTTAAGTTAGGATTTTGGTTAAGGGGTGAATTTGAGTTCCGTGATTCGGAACGCGTTGAAACTTGGAGGGGACTTAGATAATGTGATTTAAATTTTATGGGTAGGCTTCGGAGTTGGAATCGGGGTTGCGTGTGGGCTTGGGGAGATGGTATCGCGCCGCACCATTCCGTATCTTGAAATATTCAAGATAACGGGTAAACGGGCGATACGGACCGTAAGATGGACTGGATGTCCACTTACCCTAGAAAACTTGGTAGGTAATGGTTGTATAGGCTAGTACCCTACTACCCTAGGAAGCACGGAGTGGAATTCCTAAGGGAAGGCCACTTGGCGTCGAGTTAGAACGGTTTAAGGGTAAATGTTAAGGGGTAATCGGATAATTTCGAGATACGGAGTTCGGGTATTCGGATTGACTTGAAACTTGGGTGGCATGTTGGGTACACCCTACAAATGTTATATTTGAGCCGATTTTGGCTCGGTTGACCCAGAGTTGACTTTTTATCCAAAAGTCAACCGTGAGTCAACACTTTGTCTAGATTTGACCAAATTCAAACCAGAGTTGACCAGTTGACCAAAAGTCAACTGTTGGTCAACATTTGACCAGTTTGACCTAGGGTTGACCAGAGTTGACCAGGGTTGACCAGTTGACCAAAAGTCAACTGTAGGCTAACTCTTGACCCCGTTTGATTTTCTTCGACTTGTTTTGACCTGTGATGACTGGTATGACCTAGGGTTGAGTTGGTCTGACTTAGATTGACTTGATATAACTTGATTTGACCTATATTTGACTTGACAGGACTTAGTGTGACTTATTGAGACCTAGTTTGACCTAGATTGCATATCATTCATTGTGAATCATTCTTAAACTTGTTTAAACCTAAATTAATATACAATATCTCATCTTTAGGTCTCTGATTTCCACTCTGAGCATTGATATACCCTACAGCTCAGGACAGCAGGTGAGTACATTCACTGGTAGTTTTTATTGTCTTGATATTTGCTATATCCGATTCAGTCATAGTGTCTTACTTGATTCTCAGACACGATATTTCACGGACTAGTATTGTCGAATTTCTGTCATGAGATGTCATTCCTGGATTTCTTGGGATACGGGTACTTGTTTAGTCTTGATTCTTGTACTTGTATTGTCACGCCCCAGAACCAGAATACTGGAGAGCGGGGGCAGACATAGCCAGCTACGCAATCCCAAGGTACATTAATACTCTGAAATCACGTATAAGCTGTCAAGATATGGGGGTTACTCTACAAGCCATCAGTCAATCCTATGGTTTAACAATCCTAGGTATCTCAATCACAGGCCATTATACAAGAGCAAAGAGTACGATCATCATACATACAATAGTAAGGCGTCCCGAACCATATATACATGAATGATCATGAAGCTAGTACCACAAAGCTGATAACTAGCTAGAGTATTAGTCGTACATGATAAGGACTAGCTATAGTCTAGAATACACATATCATGTTTATGTCCGTAGGCTACAATATCAAGGAAAATACCAAAACACGAGCTAAACATGTGCTCGGGGCTAAACGTTACAAGAGGAAAATTTACATATCAGTGGGAGAATGAAGAAGAAATCCACTGAGGCACTCTGGTGCTCCGTCTGGTCACCGTCGAGTAGATGGTACGGTAGATCCTTCGGGCTCTTCTATCAGAACCTGGCCATGCAAAACCAGTGGGGTCAGACCCCAAATAGCAAGTACCACAAAGGAGGCCGAACTATGAACTTAAAACCAGCAATCATTAGCAAACAACAAGCAAATAAGTAAAGGAGGATCGAGATTTGTGCAGTACCAATGCACTTATCCTGAACATAGGGAGACAGTAAGTAAATCATCATTTGACATAAAGTAAACTGGAGAACATGTTAAATAAATAGAACTGGGAAGGTGATATACGATGAGACAGCCATGGGACTATTCAGATAACCAGGTTACAACCCGTAAACCAAACAAGGACCGGGGTTGTAACCCTTCGTCTGAGCAGAACTTGGTTTCTCCCACCATTTATCGGCAAGATAAAATAAGAAAATCAGGACATGTAACAATCTTGTACAGGATCAAGACAAGACTTGCACTGAGTAGACTCCATCCAATCAATCACGGCCAATCATTGCCTACGGCTTTCTACATTAACTAACTAGGGTTATCACAAGCCTAGTTACTAGCAATATGCAACGAGATTCTTCCAAGTCCAGTTATCCGCCTGCTGCTACCTGAGTGACCCCAGCAAAGAAAAGGAAAAAGATAGCATGATATAGCAGACACACTGTAGTAAGATACATGTGTCCTAAGGTACCACACTCGACGGCGGGCTGGAAGTGCGCTCATCTCGACGGATAGCAACAAATCCCATGTATATATTTATATATAAGGCCGGGATCAAAGGGGCAACAGGTAACTGGGAAAGTCTCTCCATGAACTACTTGATCAATCTAGTCATTAACCTAGCCAGATTCAGTATGAATCTCTGACCGTGGAAAATCAGGAATTCATGTCCTAGACATGATGCAAGACTAGACGGTAGCTTATACAAGCACATTCAATACAAACACCCACGGTGTCAAGACAATTAATCAATTCTTGTCAGGAGTGCGCCACGACGAGCCACTATCATTATCATTATTACTTGTCAAGAGTGCATCACGACGGGCCACTATCAAGTCATTCTTATTTATCATTTCAAGTTATCATGTCAAGAATATCATGTCAAGTTCACTGTCAAGAGTGCACCACCACGGGTCACTGTCGTGTCGAGTCATTTATCAAAGAAGGAAAAAACTTGCACAATTAAATAATATAATAATAATAATATATATATTCTTGAAGCCAAGGAGAAACTCTAAAATTTTCATGTTGGGAGTGGGAAAAAATTCTGACCACAATTCAGACGAATAAAATACTTAAACAATCAAAGTGGGACCCATGCGGTCCAAAAGTGGGAAACCATCCATGCGGCCAGGAAATAATAAATAGGCCATAAAAATCAAATAAGTCAAAAGATAGTGGGACCCTCATTAAATGTAAGCTCCCACTTCAGCAAGCAAGTCAACTAAAAGAAGCTATGTGGGACCCCCCCACAATTAATGCAATAAGAAAAGGTTCACGTGAACCATCTAAATATTGGTTCACGTGGCCAAGCAATGATGACACACATATATATATATATATATATATATATATATATATATATATATATATATATATATATATATATATATATATATATATATATATATAAATATATCATGCAAGTACATGCGGCTCAATAAAAGCCATGCGGCCAATATTAAATTCAAATCCAAGGTACAATGGCCATGCGGCCAAGAGAAATAATTGCAACTACAAGAAAGCCATGTGGCCAGCAAGCAAATAATTTGCATGCGGCCAAGGAATAGTGAAGGGGCCATGCGGCCAACTAAGTTGCTGCCAAGAAACCTTATGCATGCAACCATATCAATGCACATGCAAATGCAACCATTAATTATACTTGGCCATGCGGCAAGCTTTGTAAATGCTATGCGGCTTATGAAAATTTGCTGCATGCTACTTAGAGTTGCAAGGCCATGCGGCCTACACAATTCTTGCAAGGGCCACTAAATAATTAATTTCCTACAGGCGGCTAAAACAAGGCACCAAGCCATGCGGCCAGGAAGCTTGCACAAAACAAGCAAGCAAAAATGTTACATCATATTAGAGTTAATGCATGCATTAACTTCTAATACCTTTAAATGCTAAGGGTGTTAATGCAATTTATTTAATACATAGGTCATGCATTTATATAAAATGCCTACGTGACCAAGCATTATTTCAAAGCATACAAAAGCTTTATTATAATACATTAAATGCTTTGAATGTGCAGGGACTATAATGCATTAAAAGGCATTAATGCATGAAGCCTTATTATAATGCATTAAGTGCTGTGAATTAGCATGCGGCTGGCCTTCCAAGAAGGGTATTAAATATAACATACATGCGGCTCACTAGTAATAATAACCATGCGGCTACTAATATTAAACCCCTTAAGTACATGCGGCTATATGCATTAAATGTAACTTTTCTTCATGCGGCTAACTTGCAATTAAATAAATAATAATGATAAAAGCCTTGCAATTAATTCTCATGCGGTCAAGACAAATGGCCATGCGGCTCAGGCAAGTTGCATGCAAATGCATGCAAGCTTGCAAGCAACTAAAATAAAAGGGGCCAGACAAATAAATAATGCTTATACGGCTGAGAGCTTAAGATGCTTATGCGACCAGAAGTGGAATTAATGGCTCCCACAGAGAACATGTCCATGGAAAAATACCATGGCTTCCATGCTCCGCCAAACTACATTAGGAATCCCAAATCCAGACTTCTATGGGTCAAATTTGGGTAAAATGAAATTTCCTACTACATGGAACCATCAGTTGACAAAAATGTATAAGTTTGACAGATCAAAACCCATGAAAACCGAAAATACCACAAAGCTAGATCTACTACAATCCACTCGGTAAAATTAAAAACTCCAAGTTCTAAACATGCTTAGAATCATGCAAGGAAGAAGATGGAACAAACAAAAATAAATTTGCTCAAGGTTCGGCAAGGTGTACTTGCCTCTCTCTAATGGCTAGGGTTTGGTGGAAAAGAAATGAATGAGGGTGAATGGGGAGGGAAAGAGAAAAAATGGCTTATATAACAAGCTCAAGTAATCTCCACCATTCATTCCTCTCCACTAAATCTAAACCATCCATCTCATAAGGAACCAACAAACCAAGTCCAAGTGGAACCGAACCAAATAAAACCAAGTCCAAGTTAAACCAAGTCATGAAAATCCAACATTTCAAAAAATATTAAAACATCACAAAAATCGAGAAATACGAAATACCACTCAAATAAATACGTATCCGTATAAAATACTGATACTGCAAGACGAGCATTACAACTCTCCACCCCTTAGAAAAATTCCGTCCTCGGAATTTCCTGAGGCTAGTCGAGCAAGATAACAAAACAAAACTCCAGGAAACTCTACATTCTCAATAAATCAAGCACGGCATATAAGTAAGTAAAACAATCGGTAATGTAAATAAATGCGTAAGCGGTAAATAAATGCACAAGAACAAATACAATCATGATCAAGAAGGGATGGAGGCATATGGATCAATATGTCTCCTGGGACAGTTGTGTAGAAACCAACGTCCTCGCTGGCCTAAGCTGATTCCCAAAAATAGATAAAGTCAAGCCTCAAGGTAAGTCGGTTCCAATGACTTAGTTCAAGACATGACTCTACCCAGGACGTGTCATCGTAGTTGAAACAGATGCATAAACTTTATCACATGTCCCAAGATACGAAGACAGAAGCGACTGGCTGATCGGAATGGACTGACATCTCTGTCTGCATGCTGAGACTGATCCTCCATAACTGGCCTGGCTGAAGAATACTGAGCTTTCCTCGACAAAACACGAACAAGATAATCAGAAGGATCAAGAATAGTGCCCTTGAAAGTTGAAGGACACAAGATCAAATCATGGGGACAGGAATGATCAACGATCAAAACAGATATCAAGTCAAGTATCAGAGGTGGAGTATAATCCGAAGGAGATCAATAAGGA
This sequence comes from Iris pallida, assembly GCA_029216955.1. NCBI lineage: Eukaryota > Viridiplantae > Streptophyta > Magnoliopsida > Asparagales > Iridaceae > Iris > Iris pallida. The sequence goes on along the minus strand of JANAVB010033820.1, from coordinate 13,758,345 downwards.
TAGTCGTGATTGAGATATCTAAACATGGTTGCTCCCACAAATCTGAAAATCGAGACCTGCGTGGGCCACCACTAAAACTATGTCACGCCCCAGAACCAGAATACTGGAGAGCGGGGACATACATAGCCAGCTACGCAATCCCAAGGTACATTAATACTCTGAAATCATGTATAAGTTGTCAAGACATGGGGGTTACTCTACAAGCCATCAGTCAATCCTATGGTTTAACAATCCTAGGTATCTCAATCACAGGCCATTATACAAGAGCAAAGAGTACGATCATCATACATACAATAGTAAGGCGTCCCGAACCATATATACATGAATGATCATGAAGCTAGTACCACAAAGCTGATGACTAGCTAGAGTATTAGTCGTACATGATAAGGACTAGCTATAGTCTAGAATACACATATCATGTTTATGCCCGTAGGCTACAATATCAAGAAAAGTACCAAAACATGAGCTAAACACGTGCTCGGGGCTAAACGTTACAAGAGAAAAATTTACATATCAGTGGAAGAATGAAGAAGAAACCCACTGAGGCACTCTGGTGCTCCGTCTGGTCACCGTCGAGTAGATGGTGCGGTAGATCCTTCGAGCTCTTCTATCAGAACCTGGCCATGCAAAACCAGTGGGGTCAGACCCCAAATAGCAAGTACCACAAAGGAGGTCGAACTATGAACTTAAATCCAGCAATCATTAGCAAACAACAAGCAAATAAGTAAAGAAGGATCGAGATTTGTGCAGTACCAATGCACTTATCCCGAACATAGGGAGACAGTAAGTAAATCATCATTTGACATAAATTAAACTGGAGAACATGTTAAATAAATAGAACTGGGAAGGTGATATACGATGAGACAGCCATGGGACTATTCAGATAACCAGGTTACAACCCGTAAACCAAACAAGGACCGGGATTGTAACCCTTCGTCTGAGCAGAACTTGGTTTCTTCCACCATTTATCGGCAAGATAAAATAAGAAAATCAGGACATGTAACAATCTTGTACAGGATCAAGACAAGACTTGCACTGAATAGACTCTATCCAATCAATCACGGCCAATCATTGCCTACGGCTTTCTACATTAACTAACTAGGGTTATCACAAGCCTAGTTACTAGCAATATGCAACGAGATTCTTCCAAGTCCAGTTACCCGCCTGCTGCTACCTGAGTGACCCCAGCAAAGAAAGGAAAAAGATAGCATGATATAGCAGACACACTGTAGTAAGATACATGTGTCCTAAGGTACCACACTCGACGGCGGGCTGGAAGTGCGCTCATCTCGACAGATAGCAACAAATCCTATGTATATATTTATATATAAGGCCGGGATCAAAGGGGCAACAGGTGTTTGCCATTGATTGTAAAAGTACAGAACAATTATCGGAGGACTGAACTTAGACTCACAATACAAACTCGCTCGTACAAAGAAAGCCTAGGGACGAAAACCTAGGTACAGCAGTCTAAGTATGATTGTTTATTTTAGATTCTAGGGGGTGACGATAGAGGCTCGGGAAAGCGACGGCCGCTCTGCCTTACTCCTTGGACGATCGGTACGCAGCCTTGACTCGGGAAAGATCTGCTTGGTCGTTGACGAAGAAATGCCTTCTTGCTCTCTCTAATTGCTCTTCTGGCTTCTCTCTCTCTGTGTATATTCTTTCTCTGACTATGGGGGAAGTCTCTCTGTATATACGTATTCTTCTCTGGTTTTTTTTTGTATATCTCTCTATATATTACAAGGGAATAGCACCTTGCTATTTATAATAGTGGGATCTGATCACTAGGGTTGCCAATGATTAGCTCTTGGAGATGGCGGCGGCCTGGGGATTGATCAATCCAGGCCGTTCATTTCTGATTGTGACGAATCAGAACCATTAAGGGTAGATTACACCAAATCCCCATTAGCAATTAATGCTGATTGGCATAAATCTTCCTTATAATGATTCTCTAATATCTGCGAATAAATCAAATTTATTCTCCTGCCACGTACCCCAGATCATTGGGATTCGACCCGATCTTGGATTGCCATAAATCTGGGAGATTGATCGGCTGAGGACACGTGTCCTGAGAGCCAATAGTGAGACTGGAACCGCATGCAGATTGGACCGCATGAGATTTGGGCCGCATGAATTTTGGGCCGTATAAGACTTGGGACACGTGTCAGGGCTGTCTGGGCAGTGGCCCCCTCCTTCAGACTTCTGAACCATATGATGAGCCGCATGAACCGCATAATGGTGTGTCTGCTTGAGCCGCATGGGCATGATCTTCTTGAGCCGCATAGGGATAATTCCACTCGAGCCGCATGGGACAGCTTCACTCTGAACCGCATGGGAAGTCTTCACTTCGAGCCGCATAAGCACACCCACGTGGCAGGGCCACGTGGCATTTTGTTGCTCTCAGGGGATCGTGTCAGAGATTTCTTTCTCTTCCCTAGAGATTCATCATCATGACAGAGTCATAATTACCTGCTTTAGTGTCAGGTCTGTCAACTTTTTAGAGGGGTCAGCCGTCAAAGCAATTAATGCAGCATGGATCGGAAGGGAGCACTGTCACGCCACATGTCTTCTGAGCCGCATGGAATGTCTCAGGCCGCATAGCTCCTTATGCCGCATGACTCCCTGAGCCGCATGTATTTTCTGAGCCGCATGGGTCTTTCTTGGCCGCATGAGTCAATTTTTTTAGTATTTTCCATGCTTCTACAGGACCCCCTTCAAAGTTTTCAATTTGTAAAATTGAAATACTTTGAACAAGAAGCATGGCTGTATTGGCCGCATATGCAATCCTGACCGCATAAGAGTTCTAGCCACATGAATTATTCAGTCGCATAGGTGATTCAGCCACAGAAGACTTTCAACCGCATGGCCTCTAGCCACGTCATCATTTGCCACGTATGGCAATCTTTAGCACTTAAGTGTTGTCGATCTTTAAAGGACGCTTTCTGGTGCGGGATCCGAGGAGCTTAGCCTTCATTTTCGGCGGCTTATTTTGATAACCGAAGGGTCGGTTTATGTGTATGCACGGGAATCGAAACGCTCCATCTCTGTTTATAAATACGGGTAACTTTAGCCGGAGGGACTTCTTTACCTTCTCTTTCGTTCACTCTTTTTCCTGTCTTCTCCTTCCGATCTTCATTGTCGAAGCAATGGCTCCTAAGTCTTCTAAAGCCATTTCTACCGCCGCGAAGGGTAAGAGGGTGACGTCCTCGTCAGCCGTCGAACCTGACGCACCCGAAGTGCCCTCTGACGTTCGTCCTGCTTTTGAGGGTAAGGGTCGCTTTTAGATCTTTAGTACTCATGGCTCTGTTGCATATTTATGCACAAGCCCCCTTCTCCAATCTTGATGGCAGAGCCGCATATGCTGTGTGAGCCGCATATGTTGTGTGAGCCGCATATGCTGTGTGAGCCGTGACTCAGTTGTACGACCAGTGGAGCCGTCGGACTGAAAATTATACGACTCGGGAAGCGGATGCTTCTCGTGGGGTGGCCGATGTTCGGGAACAGATCCTCGAGCTCCAGAGAAAACTGGCTTTCCTGGAGTCAGAGCTTGAGGCCGCTCGTGTTGAGAAAGAGATTGCTATTCAGGAGGCTGGCAAGTATAGTAGGGCTTCTGCTAATCTAGAGCTTGCCCTAAAGAAGGTGGAGGACAACTGGCAGGCTTATATACATTTGAATGACGCAGAGCAGCTATCCCAAGAGGCCGAGCGTCGAGCTAAGCAAAGGCTTGATCCGGGGACTGCTTTGGTAAAGGACCGTCTTTTGGAGTTGTGCAATGCCGAGCTATAATCGGCCTCTTGTTTTGTCCCCGTTTTCCCCTTCTTCTTTTTTTTTGAAAGAGACGTGGTCCCGAAATATGTAGTACTTCTTTTCTTCCTTCAAATAAAGAGTATTTTCCATTCTACCCTTCATTTGTATTGCCTGTTGTGTCTGTGATATTGTGATGATGTTCTCCCCCGCATAGGGGATATATTTGTGGACCTGTTACCCATGGCGTACCTTGGTTTTAGGTAGAGATAACAAGTTTCGGTCAGGATACCTGAAGCAGCCATAGCAAAGTGGTCATGGGTGCTCTTGGTATTGAGAAAAGAATTGCCGTAGAGCAGTTGGGCTCCTGGGGCATGATGAGGTGATAGGTTTGTGTTAAGAAATTTAGCTGAGGATATTTGTGGGCCTATTACCCTTGGCATACCCTGGTTTAGGATACGGGTAATAGGATGAAAGAGAACTGACATACTTGCTCAGAGGTAACGAGGACATGGTAAGTAGGAAAGTTTTTTGAACGTAGAATCTTCCTACTCAGAGGTAATGAGTACATGGCAGGAGCGAACTCGACGGAGGGTATTGGTGGTCAACAAAGGTCATTTGTGGTCAACAGAGGACATTTGTGGTCAACAGAGGACATTTGTGGATCCATTACCCTTGGCATACTCCGGTTGTGGGTACAGGTAATAGGTCGAAAGGGGATCATCATACTTACTCAGAGGTAATGAGGACATGGCAAGTATGAAGGTTTCTTCGACGGAGCCTTCCCATTCAGAGGTAATGAGAACATGACAGGAGTGGGCTCAATGAAGGGGGGTACGTAGAATAACTCAGAGGTAATGAGGACATGGAAATTCTATGTAGGGGTGATTTGTTTTTGGCGGAAATGGGACGACTCAGAGGTGATGAGGACATGGTCGTCTTGGAAATTTGTGGATCCGTTAGCTTTATTGTGCACTGGGAGTACAGGTATTAGATCATGAGGGAGGATCTCCTTCGGAAAGAAAGTTCAGAGGTATGATCATATATAACTTTCTACCTGAAAGAGTGACCGAGATGTGAGTTCAGAGGCACCATCGGGTACATGACTCGAGACTCTGGAGAATGGTGAGTGTGAGTTCAGCGGTACCAGCGGGTACATGACTCGAAAATCTGACAAACTATGAGGGTGAGTTCAGTGGTATCAGCGGATACATGACTCGACAATCCATGAATGTTGGAATCAAAGTGTAAGTTCAGAGGTACCAGCGGGTACATGACTTGGTAATTTGGGATATGAGTTCAGCGGTACAAGAGGGTACGTGACTCGATAAGTTGGAAAATTGGGGGGTTGAGTTCAGTGGTACCAGCGGGCACATGACTCAAAACTCTAGAAAATGTTGTTTAAACATAGTATTTCTTCAGAAATTTGCCGTTGACGGGCGACATGAGCAAGTCTCCGTTCTGCTTGGCGAGGCGGTAAGCACCATTGGAGAACACGGCCTCGATGATAAATGGGCCTTCCCACTTTGGCTGGAACTTGCCGGTGGTCTTGTGAGTCATGACCATTGGCCTCCTGACTGCTAAAACAAGATCGTCCACTTGGAATGTTCTGACTTTGACCTTTTTGTTGAAGGCTCCTGAGATGCGTGCTTGGTATAATTCGATCCTTTGCTGAGCTAGGAGGCATTTTTCATCTAAGGCCTCTAACTCTTGTAGTCGATGTCGGTAGTTATCATCCGTTGTCAATTGATAAGTGAGGGTGACTCGGAGTGAGGGAATCTGAGTCTCTAATGGGAGAACTGCCTCACTCCCGTACACCATAGAGAATGGTATATTCCCGGTGGCTGTTCGAACCGTGGTGCGGTAAGCCCATAAGCACTCGCCGAGCTTCTTGTTTCAGTCGCGTTTGTTGGAGGAGACAAATTTCTTGAGGAGTTTGATGATTGTTTTGTTGAATGCCTCTGCTAACCCGTTGGCTGCCGGGTTATATGGTGTCGAAGCGACATTCTGAATGCGGTGTTTGTCGCAGAATCGGTAGAATGCGTGGCTTATAAACTGCGGACCATTATCATGGATGATCCTTCGGGGCAGTCCAAAGCGGTAGATGACGTGGTGCTTCAGGAAGCTGATTACGTTCGAAGTCTTGACTTCGGCGAGTGGGACAGCTTCTGCCCACTTTGAGAAGTAATCAGTGATCGCAAGTATGAAGCGATATCCTCGGGAGGAAGGTGGGGTGATTGGACCAATGATATCCATTTCCTATGCTTCAAATGGCTAGGACGCCACTGTCGGATGTAGAAATTCGGATGGTTGGTGAATGAAGTCTGCGTGGACTTGGCAGGCCTTGCATTTTCGGGCATAATCTATTGCATCAGCCACCATCGTGGGCCAGTAGTAGCCCATCCGGCGAAGGCGGTCTTGCAGCTTAGGGCCAGGCTGATGGGCCCCGCAGACACCGTCATGAGCCTCTCGTATGGCTTCTTTGGCTTCTGCATTCGACAAGCACCGAAGTAGTAATCCATCGTAGGAGCGGCGATACAGCATTTTCGTCTCTGTATCGTAGAAGAATCTGAGAGAACGCCGTCTGATAGAAGTAGCCTCCTTCGGGTTCTCGGGCAGGATGTCGTAGACCACGAAGTCTATGAATGGTTGTCTCCAGTCTGGCGCTTCGTCGATCATCTGAGCAGAATAATTCGCCATGGCTTGAACGTTGTTCTTGGGGCAGACCAGCTCATGGCCGATTACATCGACCGAATGATGAGAGTGGTTTGGCACTGCTAGGGAAGCAGCCAGGCCTGCTAGGGCATCAGCTTCGATATTTTGGAGTCTGGGGACGTGTTCGATGAAGAATCCCTCGAATGATGAGATAATATTGATCGCTATTTGGTGGTAGGGGATCATGTCTTCATGGCGGACTTCGTACGTCCCCCGAATCTGGTTGACGATTAATTGCGAATCGCCGTATGCTTCAAGGTATTCTACCCCCAGTTCTCTTGCGAGTTGGAGGCCAATGACCAAAGCGTTGTACTCGGCCACATTGTTAGAGCAGGGTTCCGTGAGAGAGTAGGCGCGATTGATCACTAGCCCGGTAGGAGAGACCAATACTACTCCGACTCCGACGACGATGTTTCTCTTGGGTCCGGTTCTTGAAGCGCCATCGAAGAACATCTGCTATATGTTATCGTGGGTGGTTGTATTTGAATCGGCAGCCTCATCTGGGATTTCTTCGTATATTCTGGATGATTCCGATCCTGGATGGGCCGCCAAAAAGTCTGCCAGGGCTTGACCTTTGACAGCCTTCTGCGGGACGAAGATCATATGATAGGGGGACAGCAATATCGCCCATGTAGCGAGGCGGGAGCTGAGTGCCCCTGGTTTGGTCATGAGGACCCTAAGCGGGTTGATTCGTGAGATCACATGTATGGTTTGCCCCGTGACATAGTGTCGCGTCTTTTGAATGGCGAATACCAGGACGAGGCATTCTTTCTCCACAGCGGTGTATCGGTGTTCGGGCCGAACCATCATTCGGCTGAGATAGTAAATGGCCTGCTCGTGGCATGCGTCGTTGTTTTGTGCCAGCAGGGCACCGAAGGAGTGTTCCATTGCTCGTACATAGAGCAGGAATGGTTTTCCAGGGACCGGGGCCACCAGGTCTGGAGGATTTGATAAATATTCTTTGATGTCATCGAAAGCGCGCTGGTATTCCTCGTCCCATACGAATGAGACTCCCTTCTTCATGAGGTGGGAGAACGGTCGGCATCGCCCGGAGAGGTTGGAAATAAACCTCCTGATATAAGCTAGCCTCCCTTGGAGGCCTCTAAGTTCACGGAGATTTCTCGGGGGACCCATCTCCATGATTGCCCTCGTTTTCTCGGGGTCTACATGGATACCCCGTTCAGTGATGATGAAGCCCAAGAACTTCCCGCTGGATACGCCCAAGAACGATTTCGTAGGGTTCATCTTCAGATTGTGGGCTCGTATTAAGTTGAACACCGTTCTCAGGTCTTGCAGATGATCTTCCTTACGGCGACTCTTGACGGCGATGTCGTCGACATAGCATTCCACTGTCTTACACAAATGTTCTCTAAAAATGATACTCATGGCTCGCTGATATGTAGCGCCAGCATTCTTTAGACCGAATGGCATGACTGTGTAGCAGTATGTGCCAATCGGGGTTCGGAATGAGGTGTGCTTTTCGTCGTCGGGAGACATCTTGATTTGATTATACCCCGAGAATCCATCCATGAATGACATACGTTCAAAGCCGTATGTATTGTCGATCATGATGTCTGTGATAGGAAGGGAAAATTCATCTTTGGGGCATGCCTCGTTCAGGTTGCGGAAGTCGATGCAGATTCGAATCTTCCCATTCTTCTTGAGGACGGGTACTATATTGGCGATCCAATCAGGATGTTGCTCTTCACGAATGAAGCCGCTGGCTATTAGCTTGTTGACTTCGGCTTCGATCGCGTCCATGATGCCTGGGCGGAAGCGTCGTTGTTGCTGCTTGACTGGCTTTGCATCTAGCCGTATATTGAGTTTGTGGAGAGCGATGTCAGGATTTAACCCCGGTATGTCTTTATAGCTCCAGGCGAACACATCAATGTATTCTCTGACAAGTTCTAACAGCGACTCTCGTTCTTCGTCAGTTAGGCTTTTACTGATAAAGATCGGTTTTGGAGAAGATTCGCTGCCGAGATCCACTTGTATGACCTCATCTTCAGTAGGAGGTTCTCTCAGTTCGAACCGCTTTTCCCATTGTGCGTCTAATTGTTGGGCCCATGGCTCTAGCTCAAGGATTTCGGGGATATCTTCGTCTTTCTCGTAAGCGTCGGTGAATGCCATGTTGACTGACATGACTTGTCTGAACACATCTTCGATGCTGGTATCTGAGTCGGAAGTCGGTGATCCGGTTGAATGTGACTGCCAGTCATATTCTTCATTTGAGCTTTCAGGGGTCGTAGAAGGCGTTACATACCCTAAACCGCATCGGGTTTTATTATAGTAGCTCCGTGGTTTGCCCGTCGGGGCTAGCGTCTTCAAAGGTAATCGTCGACCAGTGCCGTAGTTCAGTCCTGGCATTGTCTCTAGATCATACCCCGATTTCTGTATGAGATATTTGGATTGAGGGCTATAGAGATACAGAGGCAGTCTTCCAGCATCTGACCCGAAGTCGACTTCTTCCATGGCGAGGGGATGCGGGTTGTTCGTCCGACCGAAGATGATTGGGTGGTCCCCTCACTCGATTATTTGGTAAGCGTCTTCTACTGGAGTAAGTTGGATAGCGGTGTACACATTTGTCACCTGTGTATGTAGGTGAGTGCCTATACCGTGTTCCATAGCATACATTGTACATAGCTTATTGAGCTCGGTGTAGTTCAAAGATAACCCTTTATTGATGAAGTAAGGTATCTTTTCTAGAGGGATTACATCATCTGCGGAGGGAGCGTCAGTGTGGGCAGCCACATACTTGGCTAGCTCTGGTTCCTCTTCGGCTACCCCCTGTGTGAATGAAGATTGAGAGGGCGTCCTAGTCAGCTTGATCTTCAGAGGTTCAACTGACGGAGCGGAGCATGGGGTTGTCGGTAGACTAGCAACCCCCAGTCTGGTACTTGATATGGAGCGAGGGGTGGCTGGTTCACTTGAAGTGTCAGACCTCGCATCAGGGCGACGACCTTTCTTAGGTAGGCGTATCGTCAGAGGTCTATCGGAGGGATTGAGCTTCTCTGTTTGGGATTGACCGACTCTCGACAATCTGATGGTAAGTGGCCCTGTCGTGGGTCTCGGTACATGGCCGGACCTTGGCTGCCGGATTCTCAACTGCTCTTCCTGTGCCGAGAGGCTGATCGCGTCCTTACGCAGCGTGGCCGTAAGGGGTGCGGGATTGCCTGGTTTGCGAGCCTGGAGGTGGATTGTCAGAGGTTCTTTCGATCCCGTGGTTGCTTCAATATCAGTTTGTTTATTTCCTCCTTCAAGGTGCCTCTTCGACTTTTCGTATAGGCAGGAGTCCGAGTAATAAGATTCGACCCCTTTGAAGGGGTCGATGTCAGCAAATTCTGTCCTCACGAAGCCGTACTTGTCGACATATTTGAAGCATTGGTGTAGCGTGGAAGGCACGATCATGTAATCGTGTATCCAAGGGCGCCCCAAAAGGATGTTGTATGAAGTGTCGGCATCTATGACGTAGCAAGTGACTTCTGATTAGAGATCACCAATCTGACAGTTCAGACGGATCTTTCCGATTGGGTAGCTCCTGCCCGTATTGAACCCGCTGATGGCGGTGTTTGTAGGGGTCAGGCGATGCATCGGGATGCGAAGATGATGCAGTAGTCCTTTTGGAATGATGCTTATGGAAGACCCAGGGTCAATGTGCATCCGGTCCACCTTTATGTCGCCGATGTAGCCTGTGTAGTATAATGGGCGATCGTGTAGATTAGTCTTGATGAGCATGTCTTGTGGAGTGAAGACGATGTTGGGCATTGCTTCCGTACAGGCACTGTCTTGGAGGTCTGCGGGCTGATTTTCTCCCGTGAGGTTGACCTGAGCCAGGTACGCGTCGGCATTTTGAAGTGCATCGCTCAAAGCCGTGCGGACATCCTTCGAGAGCCTCAGGAGTTCATATAAGGACAATTTGGCCGGTGTATTGGCCAATTGCGCCAAGATGTCGAAGTTGTAGGGCCTCTCCAGCCCCTGAGATGTTTCCTTTCGGAGGGATTTGTCGAAGCGAGTCTCCTTCGGCCTAGGCTTGTCGGTCGTCGAAGGCTGAGCCGGTCCCGGAGCATCCGTGGTAGTGGGCAGATGATCATCAGTCGAGTTTTCAGCCACAGGTTGAGATTGTGCTCCAGATCGAGTAACAACGGCCGTGACTTCCTCTTCATCTGCTGAGGTGGTACGGCAGGATCTGACTTTTTCACTTTTTTTTTTAGAAGATGGAGTGGACTGAGTTACCTCGTGGACTAGGTCCGGATGGACCCACATGATTTTCTCTCGTGATGTGGTGAGGGGTACTAGACCAGCAGCTTGAGTAGGCGGGAGATTAGCAATCTCCATCGTTGCCAGAGGGATGGGTATAACCCCGTCCTGGGTCTCTGTTGGAGGCAAGCTGCCGAATTGTACGGACACCATGTTGGCTGCCACGGTTACCTCCTCGAAATCGATGGCCAGAGCGTTCGAATCGATGAGGTTTTGGATATATCGTTTCAGTTGGTAGCAGTCATGCATAGCATGGTGGACGTAGCGGTGGTAATGGCAGAACTTTGGGTTCTCCAGATCAGTCGGCCGAGGCTCCCGTCTTGGTGGAGGAAGCTGAATCCTATCTCCTTGTATGAGCATGTCCAAGATAGGCTTGACGTGACCGTCTTCAAAAGAGTAAGTGATTTGAGGCCATTGTTTGTCCGCAGGTTGCGACTCAGGCTTCTGGGCTGTATCGGCCACCATAGCCTGCTTGCCTCTGTTGTCCCGGTTGTTGGAGGGGCTACCCCTATTATCGTTGGTGGTGCTGGGACGCTTGCCCTTGTTCTCTCCCTCTGAGATATGTAATCCCATTTGGCGAGCCTTCTTCAATCGTTCTTCGGCACTTGTAGCACTAATGATAAAAGCCTTCCAGTCCTTGAATTGACTCTCGTCCATCTAGAGACTGATTGTTGGGAGTAGTCTCTTTTGACAAATTTCGATCAAGGAAGAGTCCGGGTTGTCAGATGGTAACTTCATTGCGGTTTGACGAAACCGCTCAATGTAATTCCTCGTCAACTCTTTCTCTCCTTGAATGACGTCCATGAGGGTAGACATCGTGACGTCCTGCCCTACCTCATAGAACCTCTCCAAGAACAGGCGTTTGAAGCCAGCGAAGGAATAGATACAATTGTCCGACAGGTTGCGGTACCAATCGAAGGCGACTCCTTCCAATGCCCCAATGAATAACCGTGTGAGGATAGCGTCATCATGGGGCAGATGGTCGGTAGTGACCTCAAAGTAAGTGATGTACCGACTTGCTGAAGTCTTGCCATCATATGGGTTGATATTGAACGGCTTATATCTTGGTGAAAGGGAACATCCCTCCATTCAGCAGGATATGGTTGCCGTATCCTGAGGTCTTGAGAGTTTTCTCGGGCATGGATGTCACGACCCGATCCCAATTTCTTGGGTCAACTCGGATCATGCCCAGCCTGCACCGTTGTTGAGACGGCGGCAGTAAGCTGTATCCCATATGCAGGTACAATCAACAACATTTGAAACTGTAATTGCCACAACATTTAATTAAACGATAATATAAACTTGTCCATTACAAAGCTTGTCCACAACTTTAACATAACATTTATTTTATTTAAAAGATAAACTAAAACTCCAACTAAGCAGAAGTGTCATCATCATCTCTATGGACCTCGTTTGGGAGCACAGCAGGGTACAGCTCCGGATCATAGTAACTACTGATCAGTAGCTCTGAGTCATTAATAGAACCTATTAGGTGTGGGGGATCCAGTCAGGAAAGGAGCAAGTACAATTATGAAAATTAACAATTTGCATAATGAATAGAAACTTGCAATATTAAATAATTTTGAAACAATGATTTCCAACTATAAAACAATTGTGATTTGAGTAAGTAGTATCTATGACCGGTTTAGGATGATTCAATTGTATCCTATTGATACGGTCCGGCCTAACCCCGTGTGAAGAGGGGTAAGCTCGCACATTCATTAACTATTTGGCTTTGATCATAGATAACTACGCTACTCCCTATTATCCCGATGCAATGATTCAGTATATTACTCTAGGAGAGAGTACGTGTAACAGTTGTGTATTTAACATGCAAAATTTCTAATATTAATTAAACTGCAATTAACCACAACCGTACTTGCCTTGATTTAAACTGAGAGTCGATGGATGTTCCGAGTAGATGCTAGTTACGCCTTCGAAATCCTACAAATGGAGCATCTATACTTATCAATCTGTATCAAACCAACTAAGTGTGCTAGTTACAATCTCTATTTTCTTTCCTAATAAATTTTATCCTTTTTATTCTAATTAGAACACAATTATCGGATGGTTTACTATTTACAAGAAAACATCAATTTAATCCTTTCTTTTTGGAAAACTTACAATTTATCATTTAAATTGTTAAAACTTTGTATTTTATACATAAAGTTATTATTTATCTAATAAGTGAGAAAATCATGAATTTCTTAATATTTATGAGAATATATATATATAGTTATTCTAACATTTACGTTATACTACCACAACCAGAAAAGAAAAGAAAATAAATCCTAATTATTACATCTTTCACAGCATGGTTAAATAAGCAATTGGGCTTATGCCCTTACAACCCGATTTACATAAATTAAAATAAGAGAAAGAAAACGTTAGTCTTGAAAATTACCTACAAAATTAATAATAACTAATAATTAAGAATAAAAATAAAATGAGTCTCAGAACTGGTCAAATCTTTATTTTCAGCTACTCTGCCTCAACGTCCGGACAAACCGGTGCGTTTGCATTTCACTGGGGCCCATATACCGATAAGGTCGTCGTCCAAAAATATTATCATTTCCGAAAATCATTTTTAAAAAAATTATATAATCAATTTTTTTTTATAGAAATTTCGGCAGCATTCCCTCTATTTTCGGGATAACCCAAAACTGGGAAATGCGCCGATTTTCCTGAAAAATGATCTCAACCAACAGAATTCCCAAGTTCACCGATACTAAGGAATTTCACCGATACTAATGATCTTAACAGAACCATCTTGTAGAGCTTAACAGAACCATCAGAACCGAAAACGAAACCATCAACAATCAAAACTCCTAATCATAATTAAAGAAAATCTTCAGAACATAATCCGAGCTCAATTACAGAGTTAAGAACTCAATTTATATGTCAAATTTGAAACCCAATTTATTCCCAAAAACTTCTCGGAAAACCCGAGAATTTTTCAGAACATTGTTCTGTTAGAAATAACCATCAGAAACAAACCACAGCAATCAGTTCCGAAAACTTTCGGAGAAACCGAAATAGCAACGTAAATATTACGTTGTCAAAAACCGAAATCCCGAAGGATTCGGGGACCAGATTTCATCATTGACAGGTAAATAAATCATTGGGTCAGAGTGTACCGACAACGGAAAATCGAAATGGATCTCGGAACGGGACGGGGCACCACGGGTCAGTACTGGAAACGGACGGGACAGTCACCGGGGCGAACGCCGGCGTCAGGTTGCGCCGGAGGGGTCGACGGACCAGGAGACCGCGCGGGGTCGGGCGGCCCGGGGAGCGGCGCTGGTGCGCGGGTCAGGCCTCGGGGAGGTGCTCGGCCCTCGGAAACTCCAGGAAGGGATGGTTGGCCGGGAAACTAGCCGAAGAAGTAGATCTAGGAATTATTCTCAGAAATTTGGGGAAAAGAAGCTGGGATGGAGATGGAGTAGGAAGAGGGGATTTATATAGGAGTATAGGAACTGGGAGTTACCACTTTGGGAAGGAGAAGAGTCTCCCAAACCATAAATTCCGGCGGCCAGGGAGGCCAAGGGCCGGCGGTTGGAGCCGAGGAAGGAACCGAGAAGGAAGAGAGTCTTCTATTACAATTGAATGAGAATTCATTCATTCCCAAAAGTTACAGCAACTAAAGTTGCTAACCATTACTTAATGGTTAAAGTAAGAATGGTCTAAATGGGTTTTAAGTTTGGGCCAAAGCAAATGGATTATTAAACATTGGGTTATAGGTTTTCGGGCTTCTAACAAATGACAAAAATATAAATGACAACTAATATAATTTTTTAGAAACATATAACTTAACATTTCACATCTCTAAATTTTTTTTTTAAATGTTTTATGGTTCCAACCGAGTTCGGGTCTGGGTTGACAAACAAAATCCAAGTGAAATTATTTTAAAAAATTAATTTTACACTTAATAAAAATAATACCAATATTTAACTAATTTAAAATTGCCATCTAAATTTATGGATTTCACAACCTTCTCTCCTTAGAAAATTTTGTCCTCGAAATTTAGAGAGTTAGGTTGAGAAATTACCTCAAGTCTCAAACAAATACGGGTACTTCTCCCGCATCTCATCCTCTCGCTCCCAGGTAGATTCGCCTAGGGAATCATGCCTCCATATTACCCGAACTATCGGAGTCACTGAGGTCCTGGTCTTCTTCTCGCCTCGGTCTAAAATCGCCACTGGCTTCTCAGGCATAGTGAGGCTCGGTCCAATCTCCAGCTCTGAGTGGTCTAAGATGTGATTCTCATCAGGGACAGCCTCTGAGCTGTGAGACGTGAAAGACGTTGTGCACGCCCTCCAGATTAGCTGGTAGAGCTAACCTATACGCCACTTCTCCAATCCGGCTCAGAACTTCAAATGGTCCAATGTACGTGGGACTCAACTTCCCAGCTCTGCCAAATCTGATTGTACCTCTGGTAGGAGAAATCTTCACAAAGACTTTATCTCCTTCTTCAAACTGTAGTGGTCGACGACTGCTGTCTGTCCAATGCTTCTGTCTGTCCTGGGCAATTCTGAGCTTGTCTCTGATTATCTTTACTTTCTCTGCTGCGTCGGTCACCATCTCTGGGCCCAGCAGTACTCTTTCTCCTACGTCGTCCCATGCCAAAGGTGTACGGCAACGACGTCCATACAGAGCCTCAAATGGGGTCATACCAATGCTGGCTTGGTAGCTGTTATTATAAAAAAACTCTACCAAGTGCAAATGGTCTTCCCACGATCCTCCGAACTCCAAGACACACGATCTCAGCATATCCTCCAGTGTCTGAATCGTCCTCTCTGATTGACCATCTGTCTGGGGGTGATAAGCAGTACTGAACTTCAACTGTGTCCCCAGGCTGTCATGCAAACTTTTCCAAAAGTGAGAGGTAAAACGAGTGTCTCGGTCAGATACAATGCTTACCGGTACTCCATGAATCCGATAGATGTGTCGCATGTATAGTGCCGCCAACTTTTCGGTGCATAAACCAACCTTGAAGGGGATAAAGTGAGCTGACTTGGTTAGTCGGTCCACTATAACCCAGATGGCATCCTTCCCTCCTTGGGAACGAGGCAGTTCTAGGAGGAACGAGGCAGTTCTGACACGAAATCCATCGTGATGTGCTCCCACTTCCACTCCGGAATGTCCAGCGGTTGTAGAAGTCCTGCGGGTCTTTGTCTACTGGCCTTCACTTGCTGACAGATCAAACATCTCGCCACGAATCTGGACACATCTTTCTTCATTCCATACCACCAAATAATAGTACGCATATCCCGATACATCTTATTAGCTCCAGGATGTATAGAATACTGCGACTGGTGCGCTTCCTTCATCAGCTCGTTCTTTAGTTCGCCAGATGGTACACAAATCCTCGCACCATTCTTCAAAGCTCCATCACTGGCGATAGAGAAACCCTCAAGTGTTCCCGCCAATACTTGGTCTCTCAGTTTGCAAAGTGCCTCGTCTTAAAACTGAGTCTCCTTGATCTTGTCCATCAGATACGAGCTCACTTGCAACTTCATCAGTACTGAATCAGCATCCAGCTCCATCCTACTATCTCCAGGCAATATGATCTCTAATCCAAGCTTCTCGATGTCCTCTAGCAGATGCCGCTCCTTAGTCAAGAAGATCGCCACTGGGTATCGACTAAGTGCATCAGCGACCACATTAGCCTTACCCGGGTGGTATTGCAGGTCGATGTCAAAGTCCTTCATTAGCTCCAGCCATCTTCTTTGCCTCATGTTCAACTCTTTCTGAGTGAAAACATACTTCAGACTTTTGTGGTCTGTGTATATCTCCACTCTCTCTCCATACAGATAGTGCTTTCATAGCTTCAACGGAAAGATAACTGCCGCCAGCTCTAGGTCATGTGTGGGATAATTCTTCTCATGGTTCCGTAATTGCCTAGATGCGTAAGCAATCACTTTCCCATTCTGTTGAAGAACACATCCTAGTCCTTTTCCAGAGGCATCACTGTAGATTGTGAAACCACCGGATCTTGCGGGTAGCGCAAGGATTGGTGCAGTGGTAAGCCTCTTCTTCAGCTCGTCAAATGCAGCCTGGCAAACTTCCGTCCAGACGAACTCTTCATTCTTCCGAGTCAGCTTCGTCATCGGCTCGGCAATTCTAGCAAAGTCCTTCACGAACTTCCGGTAGTAGCCAGCCAAGCCCAAGAAACTTCTGATTTCCGCAACTGAGCTTGGGGTAGACCACTTCTCCACAGCAGCTGTCTTCTTAGGATGCACTAAATTCCTTCTCCTGTGACAACATGGCCAAGAAAATCCACCTTGTCTAGAAAGAATTCACATTTGGATAGCTTACCATATAACTTTTCTTTCCTCAAAGTTCCCAGAACCTTCCTGAGGTGCTCCTCATGCTCTTCTTCAGTCTTTGAATAGATCAAAATGTCATCAATGAAGACAACAACAAATTGATCTAAGTATTCATGGAAAACCTTGTTCATAAGGTTCATGAATACAGCCAGAGCATTTGTCAGTCCAAACGGCATGACCAAGAATTCAAACTGCCCATACTTGGTGTTGAATGCCGTCTTGGGAATGTCCTCCTTCCTGACCTTGATCTGATGGTAGCCAGATCTGAGATCAATCTTCGAGAACACCTTGGCTCCACTGAGTTGATCAAACAGGTCATCGATCCGGGGCAAAGGGTACTTGTTCTTGATTATGATATTGTTCAGCGCCCGGTAGTCGATGCACATCCTCACAGTTCCGTCCTTCTTGGGAACAAACAAGACTGGTGCTCCCCAGGGTAAAGCTCCGTCTCGGATAAATCCCAAAGCCTTCAGTTCATTGATCTGATCCTTCATCTCCTTGGCCTCCTTCGGGTTGACTCTGTAGCATCCCTTAGAAATAGGGGAAGAACCGGGGACTAGGTCAATGGTGAACTCTAAATCTCGGTCTGGGGGTAACCCGGGAAGACTATCTGGGAAAACATCCATAAATTCCGCTATGATAGGGTGCGGAGGTCTGGACTCTTCAGTGATAGAGGTATAGGTAACACATTCCATCTCCTCCGGAGTTCGAGAGATTTCAAACTCCGGTTCTCCAGGTGGACTGAAGACTACACATCCTCGATGACAGTCTATCAGCGCATGCTACTTACTTAACCAGTCCATCCCTAGGACTACATCATAGTTAGGTAAGGGCATGACAAGCAAAGGTGCTATAAAGTTATGGCCAGCTATGGTGATAGGGCATTCACAGATCTCAGTAATAGGTAGGGGTCCTCCTCCAGTCATAACTCTACAGATCTTCTTGCTAAAGCCAGTAACTATATGGTGTGCAGAGATAAACTTTGTTGCTATGAAACTGTGTGTTGCACCAGAGTCGAATAAAGCTAATGCAGGATGAGAATGTACATAGATGTAACCTGATATGACATCCGTATTAGGTTCTTGCTCCGGCTCTGGTTCCTCTGCAGTTAGGGCAAAAGCTCGCCCCGTCTTCTGTTGATGCTGCCCAATACTGCTGCTGAGTGGGCAGAGGTCCTTTCTGCTGATTTCCTCCAGCTCTGTTGGCCGCTGAGGGGCAATCCTTCACTTGGTGGGTGGTAGACCCACAGATCAGACATTGTCCAAGCCTCTTCCGACAGATGTTCACCTGATGACCCGGCCTCTTACAATAGCTACAGACAGGGATCTGCTTCTGGGGTGCTACATCATTATTCCTTGCTTGCTGGTGATGCTGGGGCCTGTTGTTGTTGTTGTTGTTGTTGTTGGGCTTCTTCTGATTATCCTGGAAGTTGCTAGTTCCAGGATAATCTCTCTTCGAGCGGGCAGGTTGGCTCTTCTCTATGTCTTGTGCTCATTCCCGGATCTTCTCATAAGTCTTAGCACCGCCTGAGATCACATAGGTGCGGATTTCTTCTCTTAGTCCAAATCTGAACCTTTCAGCACGATCGTCAGGATCAGCCACCAGGTTCTTGGCAAATCGGCTGAGCTGGCCGAATTCAGCAGCATACTCTCCCACAGTCATGTTGCCCTGCTTCAGGTTCTGGAATTGTTGCTCCATCTCCCGCAACTCTGAAGTTGGGAAGAACTTCCTCTTGAACAACCTCTTGAAGGTGTCCCAGTCAACTTGCCTATCCTGGAGTCGGGGTTCATTCCGATACCAGGTGCTTGCTACATTCTGCAGTTGGAGTCCTACTGCTTCAGCCTTGAGGTCTTCTGGAAGTCGAGCGATGCTCAGGAGACGCTCCATATTGTCGAGCCATTCGTCAGCATAGACGATTCCCTCGGTTCCCTTGAAAGGTCGAGGGTTCTGCTTCTTAAAGCTCTCAATATCGCCCACCTTGGCAATATGATTTCCATTAATTAAATGGCCTTATTATTACATAAATTGATCCTTAAATTTATGTTTACCTTGGCAGGCCTTGGTTCCTGTTGAGCTGCTTCTCCTCTTTCCAGTGCAGCCATTGCCACGCTATGGGCATTCTCCATGCCTTCTCTCATAATGGCCGTCTGCTCGCGATGAGCTTCAGCTTGAGTTCTCTGGGCTTCTAGCACTCCTCTTAGCAGACCTATGAGGTCAGTGGGGTCCACAGGCACCGGTGGGGCAGCTGGAGTGGGCGAAACCACAGGGGGTTGCATCTCCGTCTGGGAAGATGAGGGATCCACCGTTGAAGCGGCAAACAACCCACGAGGTGCATTCAATGGTGTAAAACCCGGACTTAGTTGAGGCGGTGGGGTTTGATCAGGTGTTGACATCCCATCGCCAGCAGGGTTGGTATTGTCAGTGGCCATTCTCTGGAAGGTTTAGGATATAAACATAAGCATGGTAGCCTATCTATAATCAAACAAAAATATTTAATTATAATATATTTCGGTCCTATGTTGTGGTAAATTAATGTTCTAAATGTTTTCCTAGGTTTTCCTAAGTTGTTGATTGCAAAAGGACCTGCATGGGCCACCACTAAAAACATGTCACGACCCGATCCCAATTTCTTGGGTCGACTCGGATCATGCCCAGCCTGCACCGTTGTTGAGACGGCGGCAGTAAACTGTATCCCATATGCAGGTACAATCAACAATATTTGAAACTATAATTGCCACAACATTTAATTAAACGATAATATAAACTTGTCCATTACAAAGCTTGTCCACAACTTTAACATAACATTTATTTTATTTAAAAGATAAACTAAAACTCCAACTAAGCAGAAGTGTCATCATCATCTCTATGGACCTCGTCTGGGAGCACAGCAGGGTACAGCTCCGGATCATAGTAACTACTGATCAGTAGCTCTGAGTCATCAATAGAACCTATTGGATGTGGGGGATCCAGTCAGGAAAGGAGCAAGTACAATTATGAAAATTAACAATTTGCATAATGAATAGAAACTTGCAATATTAAATAATTTTGAAACAATGATTTCCAACTATAAAATAATTGTGATTTGAGTAAGCAGTATCTATGACCGGTTTAGGATGATTCAATTGTATCCTATTGATACGGTCCGGCCTAACCCCGTGTGAAGAGGGGTAAGCTCGCACATTCATTAACTATTTGGCTTTGATCATAGATAACTACTCTACTCCCCATTATCCCAATACAATGATTCAGTATATTACTCTAGGAGAGAGTACGTGTAACAGTTGTGTATTTAACATACAAAATTTCTAATATTAATTAAACTGCAATTAACCACAACCGTACTTGCCTTGATTTAAACTGAGAGTCGATGGATGTTCCGAGTAGATGCTAGTTACGCCTTCGAAATCCTACAAATGGAGCATCTATACTTATCAATCTGTATCAAACCAACTAAGTGTGCTAGTTACAATCTCTATTTTCTTTCCTAATAAATTTTATCCTTTTTATTCTAATTAGAACACAATTATCGGATGGTTTACTATTTACAAGAAAACATCAATTTAATCCTTTCTTTTTGGAAAACTTACAATTTATCATTTAAATTGTTAAAACTTTGTATTTTATACATAAAGTTATTATTTATCTAATAAGTGAGAAAATCATGAATTTCCTAATATTTATGAGAATATATATATATAGTTATTCTAACATTTACGTTACACTACCACAACCAAAAATAAAATAAAATAAATCCTAATTATTACATCTTTCACAGCATGGTTAAATAAGCAATTGGGCTTATGCCCTTACAACCCCATTTACATAAATTAAAATAAGAGAAAGAAAACGTTAGTCTTGAAAATTACCTACAAAATTAATAATAACTAATAATTAAGAATAAAAATAAAATGAGTCTCAGAACTGGTCAAATCTTCATTTTCAGCTACTCTGCCTCAACGTCCGGACAAACCGGTGCGTTTGCATTTCACTGGGGCCCATATACCGATAAGGTCGTCGCCCAAAAATATTATCATTTCCGAAAATAATTTTTAAAAAAATTATATAATCAATTTTTTTTATAGAAATTTCGGCAGCATTCCCTCTATTTTCGGGATAACCCAAAACTGGGAAATGCGCCGATTTTCCTGAAAAATGATCTCAACCAACAGAATTCCCAAGTTCACCGATACTAAGGAATTTCACCGATACTAATGATCTTAACAGAACCATCTTGTAGAGCTTAACAGAACCATCAGAACCGAAAACGAAACCATCAACAATCAAAACTCCTAATCATAATTAAAGAAAATCTTCAGAACATAATCCGAGCTCAATTACAGAGTTAAGAACTTAATTTATATGTCAAATTTGAAACCCAATTTATTCCCAAAAACTTCTCGGAAAACCCGAGAATTTTTCAGAACATTGTTCTGTTAGAAATAACCATCAGAAACAAACCACAGCAATCAGTTCCGAAAACTTTCGGAGAAATCGAAATAGCAACGTAAATATTACGTTGTCAAAAACCGAAATCCCGAAGGATTCGGGGACCAGATTTCATCATTGACAGGTAAATAAATCATTGGGTCAGAGTGTACCGACAACGGAAAATCGAAATGGATCTCGGAACGGGACGGGGCACCACGGGTCAGTACTGGAAACGGACGGGACAGTCACCGGGGCGAACGCCGGCGTCAGGTTGCGCCGGAGGGGTCGACGGACCAGGAGACCGCGCGGGGTCGGGCGGCCCGGGGAGCGGCGCTGGTGCGCGGGTCAGGCCTCGGGGAGGTGCTCGGCCCTCGAAAACTCCAGGAAGGGATGGTTGGCCGGGAACCTCGCCGGAGAAGTAGATCTAGGAATTATTCTCAAAAATTTGGGGAAAAGAAGCTGGGATGGAGATGGAGTAGGAAGAGGGGATTTATATAGGAGTATAGGAACTGGGAGTTACCACTTTGGGAAGGAGAAGAGTCTCCCAAACCATAAATTCCGGCGGCCAGGGAGGCCAAGGGCCGGCGGTTGGAGCCGAGGAAGGAACCGAGAAGGAAGAGAGTCTTCTATTACAATTGAATGAGAATTCATTCATTCCCAAAAGTTACAGCAACTAAAGTTGCTAACCATTACTTAATGGTTAAAGTAAGAATGGTCTAAATGGGTTTTAAGTTTGGGCCAAAGCAAATGGATTATTAAACATTGGGTTATAGGTTTTCGGGCTTCTAACAAATGACAAAAATATAAATGACAACTAATATAATTTTTTAGAAAAATATAACTTAACATTTCACATCTCTAAATTTTTTTTTTAAATGTTTTATGGTTCCAACCGAGTTCGGGTCTGGGTTGACAAACAAAATCCAAGTGAAATTATTTTGAAAAATTAATTTTACACTTAATAAAAATAATACCAATATTTAACTAATTTAAAATTGCCATCTAAATTTATGGGTTTCACAATGGAACATTGCTCGGAGCTCCTGAACCTCTCTTCTTACTTCTCGGGCCTCATCTGTCGCGGTAGAGGCCGTTATCTCGGAAGGATTGTTGCCCAGGTTCGGTGCCGCTGAATTTGAATCTACGTTGATTGCGGGACCCGTGCTTGTCTGGCCAGGTGTCACCCCTACAAATTAGGAAGCGCCGCTTTGATCTCGTCTACAGACTTGACCAAGGCGTGCAATATGGCCTCCAAAGTGTCGATGCACTGGCGATCACCGGAACCGCCTTGATTGCTGTCTGTTATGAACACCGTCTTCACATGAGAAGTGACGGAAGGAGTGGTGGAGGATGTACCCTCCGAGTCGTACCCGTGCATCGAGAAATCATCAGGATATGTGGGGATGTTCTCTTCAGGTTCGGACTCGGAAGGAACACTACCCCCAGCTTCGGAGCTTGCTTCGTCTAGGATGTCCTTGGGGACGTCGGTATCTGTTGTATCCGTCGGAGGATTTGCTTCCTCTAGTCCGTATTCCTGGAATGTCGGATTGTCGTAGATGTTTGGAGGAGTGCTACCCCCAGTTCCAACGACCCCAAATGTTGCAGACGACGAACTTCCTACTGCAGCAGTTTTCGTCTTCGAACGGGTGTGTTGAAATACTCCAGTGGAGGATAACCCTTTAGACGACGGTTTCTTAGCTGCAGTAGTTGACACCTTTGGGCTGGAGATGCTCGTTTTCTTCTCTCTTCCCTTGGCGAGAACTTTTTGCGCGGACTTACAGGAGACAACAGGAGGTGCCTCGTCTTCTGAGCTCGGGTGATGTAGTCTTTGGAAGACGGATGGTCGGTCTTCTGTCACCGCCGCGTTGCTGTAACAGCAGTTGACGATGATCTGGGTGCATTGATGTCCATGTGAGGGCTCTTTACACCCTGAAGCTCCTTCTCTTTCCTTGCGTTTGTGGAGGATAACCTCACGCAGGTCAGAGGAACCACTTTGTCTGTTTGCCGCCGGGGGCTGGACTTGAGTGGTTTTATACAACTTTCCATCAGAGGCCCGCGTAATAATCAGCAGGACGCCCCGATAGTCAGAGGTTGGGGCAGTCGTCTGGACTTGATGAGCCCGCGCTGCCCTAGACTTCCTCCTTTTAGCACTTGTGGGTGCGTAATAGGAGGAGTCTAAGTCGAATACCACAGAGTCTGGATTATCATCCAGAGAATGATCAGAGTCAGGACCGCATGAAAGCCGGTCGAAGACTGATCGAGAGAAGCGTGGGACGGATGCTATACGGCTAGCATTGGGTACCGTGCATGCTGTCTGCATGCGGCTGTCTTTTGTTGTAGGATGAGTCTTTATGCGTCTAGGAGTCACGACCGTACAGGCTGACCGCATGCGGTTGGCATCTGTGGCCGTATGGGTTTTCTGCAAGCGATTGACTTTAATAGCCGCATGAGTCTCATCCGTGCGGTTGGCAACTGTAGCCGCAAAAGTTATGCGGCTGACAGATGTGGTCGCATGAGTTTTCTTTATGCGGTCGACGGTTGTAGCCGCATGGGCTTTCTCCCTGCGGCTAATACTCTTCTGCGGCTCGGATCGCGTAGAGTTCCTCTTTGCCCCTGCAAGTCCAGCATCATAGTGTTTTCTTCTGTCGGACTTGGGGACAGCAGAGTTGTCTACGGTCTGAAGTGGGGCCGCAGGGGAGTCTTTCTCGCCATCTTGAGCAATAGAGAGCACCCCATCAAGGGCTTGCGGAGGAGCAAATGATTTTGGCCTTCACTCTTTGCGAGCCTTTATGGTGTGGGTACGCTTCTGGACCGGGCCAGTGCTACCTTCAGAGAGCATCTCTTCGAACGCCTGTTGGTCGAAGCGTACGACCATCTTCTGTTGTATAGAGCCAAGTTTGGCTGCGTCCGATTGCGTCACCAACTCCTCAGCCGTGGAGAAGTTAGTCCCCAGCAGAGTCGCCATCGTGTTTGCCATTGATTGTAAAAGTACAGAACAATTATCGGAGGACTGAACTTAGACTCACAATACAAACTCGCTCGTACAAAGAAAGCCTAGGGACAAAAACCTAGGTACAGCAGTCTAAGTACGATTATTTATTTTAGATTCTGGGGGGTGACGATAGAGGCTTGGGAAAGCGACGGCCGCTCTGCCTTACTCCTTGGACGATCGGTACGCAGCCTTGACTCGGGGAAGATCTGCTTGGTCGTTGACGAAGAAATGCCTTCTTGCTCTCTCTCTGATTGCTCTCCTGGCTTCTCTCTCTCTGTGTATATTCTTTCTCTGACTATGGGGGAAGTCTCTCTGTGTATACGTATTCTTCTCTGGTTTTTTTTTGTATATCTCTCTATATATTACAAGGGAATGGCACCTTGCTATTTATAATAGTGGGATCTGATCACTAGGGTTGCTAATGATTAGCTCTTAGAGATGGCGGCGGCCTGGGGATTGATCAATCCAGGCCGTTCGTTTCTGATTGTGACGAATCAGAACCATTAAGGGTAGATTACACCAAATCCCCATTAGCAATTAATGCTGATTGGCATAAATCTTCCTTATAATGATTCTCTAATATCTGCGAATAAATCAAATTTATTCTCCTGCCACGTGCCCCAGATCATTGGGATTCGACCCGATCTTGGATTGCCATAAATCTGGGAGATTGATCGGTTGAGGACACGTGTCCTGAGAGCCAATGGTGAGACTGGAACCGCATGCAGATTGGGCCGCATGAGATTTGGGCCGCATGAATTTTGGGCCGCATAAGACTTCGGACACGTGTCAGGGCTGTCTGGGCAGTGGCCCCCTCCTTCAGACTTCTGAACCATATGATGAGCCGCATGAACCGCATAATGGTGTGTCTGCTTGAGCCGCATGGGCATGATCTTCTTGAGCCGCATAGGGATAATTCCACTCGAGCCGCATGGGACAGCTTCACTCTGAACCGCATGGGAAGTCTTCACTTCGAGCCGCATAAGCACACCCACGTGGCAGGGCCACGTGGCATTTTGTTGCTCTCGGGGGAACGTGTCAGAGATTTCTTTCTCTTTCCTAGAGATTCATCATCATGACAGAGTCATAATTACCTGCTTTGGTGTCAGGTCTGTCAACTTTTCAGAGGGGTCAGCCGTCAGCAATTAATGCAGCATGGATCGGAGGGGAGCACTGTCACGCCACATGTCTTCTGAGCCGCATGGAATGCCTCAGGCCGCATAGCTCCTTATGCTGCATGACTCCCTGAGCCGCATGCGTTTTCTGAGCCGCATGGGTCTTTCTTGGCCGCATGAGTCAATTTCTTTAGTATTTTTCATGCTTCTACAACAGGTAACTGGGAAAGTCTCTCCATAAACTACTTGATCAATCTAGTCATTAACCTAGCCAAATTCAGTATGAATCCCTGACCGTAGAAAATCAGGAATTCATGTCCTAGACATGATGCAAGACTAGACGGTAGCTTATACAAGAACATTCAATACAAACAACCACGGTGTCAAGACAATTAATCAATTCTTGTCAGGAGTGTGCCACGACGGGCCACTATCATTATCATTATTACTTGTCAAGAGTGCGCCACGACGGGCCACTATCAAGTCATTCTTATTTATCATTTCAAGTTATCAAGTCAAGAATATCATGTCAAGTTCACTGTCAAGAGTGCACCACCACGGATCACTGTCGTGTCGAGTCATTTATCAAAGAAGGAAGAAACTTGCACAATTAAATAATATTATAATAATAATATATATATTCTTGAAGCCAAGGAGAAACTGTAAAATTTTTATGTTGGGAGTGGAAAGAAATTCTGACCACAATTCAGGCGAATAAAACACTTAAACAATCAAAGTGGGACCCATGCGGTCCAAAAGTGGGAAACCATCCATGCGGCCAGGAAACAATAAATAGGCCATAAAAATCAAATAAGACAAAAGATAGTGGGACCCTCATTAAATGCAAGCTCCCACTTCAGCAAGCAAGTCAATTAAAAGAAGCTATGTGGGACCCCCCACAATTAATGCAATAAGAAAAGGTTCACGTGAACCATCTAAATATTGGTTCACGTGGCCAAGAAATGATGACATATATATATATATATATATATAAATATCATGCAAGTACATGCGGCTCAATAAAAGCCATGCGGCCAATATTAAATTCAATTCCAAGGTACAATGGCCATGCGGCCAAGAGAAATAATTGCAACTACAAGGAAGCCATGCGGCCAGCAAGCAAATAATTTGCATGCGGCCAAGGAATAGTGAAGGGGCCATGCGGCCAACTAAGTTGCTGCCAAGAAACCTTATGCATGCAACCATATCAATGCACATGCAAATGCAACCATTAATTATACTTGGCCATGCGGCAAGCTTTGTAAATGCTATGCGGCTTATGAAAATTTGCTGCATGCAACTTAGAGTTGCAAGGCCATACGGCCTACACAATTCTTGTAAGGGCCACTAAATAATTAATTTCCTACAGGCGGCTAAAACAAGGCACCAAGCCATACGGCCAGGAAGCTTGCACAAAACAAGCAAGCAAAAATGTTACATCATATTAGAGTTAATGCATGCATTAACTTCTAATACCTTTAAATGCTAAGGGTGTTAATGCAATTTATTTAATACATAGGTCATGCATTTATATAAAATGCCTACGTGACCAAGCATTATTTCAAAGCATACAAAAGCTTTATTATAATACATTAAATGCTTTGAATGTGCAGGGACTATAATGCATTAATGCATGAAGCCTTATTATAATGCATTAAGTGCTGTGAATTAGCATGCGGCTGGCCTTCCAAGAAGGGTATTAAATATAACATACATGCGGCTCACTAGTAATAATAACCATGCGGCTACCAATATTAAACCCCTTAAGTACATGTGGCTATATGCATTAAATGTAACTTTTCTTCATGCGGCTAACTTGCAATTAAATAAATAATAATGATAAAGCCTTGCAATTAATTCTCATACGGTCAAGACAAATGGCCATGCGGCTCAGACAAGTTACATACAAATGCATGCAAGCTTGCAAGCAACTAAAATAAAAGGGGCCAGACAAATAAGTAATGCTTATGCGGCTGAGAGCTTAAGATGCTCATGCGGCCAGAAGTGGAATTAATGGCTCCCACAGAGAACATGTCCATGGAAAAATACCATGGCTTCCATGCTCCACCAAACTACATTAGGAACCCCAAATCCAGACTTCTATGGGTCAAATTTGGGTAAAATAAAATTCCCTACCACATGGAACCATCAGTTGACAAAAATGTACAAGTTTGACAGATCAAAACCCATGAAAACCGAAAATACCACAAAGCTAGATCTACCACAATCCACCCGGTAAAATTAAAAACTCCAAGTTCTAAACATGCTTAGAATCATGTAAGGAAGAAGATGGAACAAACAAAAATAAATTTGCTCAAGGTTCGGCAAGGTGTACTTGCCTCTCTCTAATGGCTAGGGTTTGGTGGAAAAGAAATGAATGAGGGTGAATGGGGAGGGAGAGAGAAAAAGTGGCTTATATAACAAGCTCAAGTAATCTCCACCATTCATTACTCTCCACTAAATCTAAACCATCCACCTCATAAGGAACCAACAAACCAAACCAAGTCCAAGTGGAACCGAACCAAATAAAACCAAGTCCAAGTTAACCAAGTCATGAAAATCTAACATTTCGAAAAATATTAAA
This sequence comes from Iris pallida, assembly GCA_029216955.1. Classification (NCBI taxonomy): domain Eukaryota; kingdom Viridiplantae; phylum Streptophyta; class Magnoliopsida; order Asparagales; family Iridaceae; genus Iris; species Iris pallida. The sequence continues at coordinate 13,730,178 of JANAVB010033820.1, read as the reverse complement.
ACATCACAAAAATCGAGAAATACGAAATACCACTCAAATAAATACGTATCCGTATAAAATACTGATACGGTAAGACAAGCATTACATGTATTGACGCCGATTCCTGAAGAGGACTTGCTCCCCTCTTAGGGAATCCCGCGTCATGACGTGCTATGTCCGGATCCGTATACTATTCGAAGAATGGAGAATATTATAGATAGTGTGATCAATGCCCACCTTGAGTTACTACTTGTATCATAGTTATACCCTCACCTCACGATGGGTATAGCCTGACCTGCGCTACTACTTGCTCCATAGCTTACCATCCCGGCCGGACCGAGTCTACGTACTTGTAGCCGGTCGGCTGGAAGCCTGATTCTTGACCCATACCGATCACATTAGGCTATAATATTCGAGGCACATTTATATTTACTTATCTTATCATATATCCTGATCTGCTCTACTTTCAGTACTCTCTCACCATGCATGATATACAGTTACTCACATGCTCTACATGCCTTTACATTGTACCTTGATTGGAGACTAAGTTCTGCTCGGGAGAAGAGTTACAACCCCGGTTCTTGTTTGGTTTAAGGGTTGTAACTTGGCTTCCGAACGGTTCCCAAGTTTTCATATATATCTTTGTCTTGTAGTTCATTATACTGTCTCTTATAGAATTTGTCAATTCACATGGAACTGCTGTTAGTGCTTGTACTTGCTTATTTTCCTGACAGGATACCGTTATGATATATTACAGATGATTCGGAGTCGGACTGCTTGACCTATTATAGGCTCGAGTCAGATGGAGTAGCCTTGGATCGTGGCCTTATAGTAGAGCCACTAGATTTTGTACTTCCAGAGTAGTGTAGATTAGCTAGGTTTGACTGGACTGCGATCCAGCTAGCTTTATCAGACTGTAGCTTCTACATTATATTTTGAGACCCTGTGATATTGTATATATCTGGGCTTGTATTGGACTCTGGACTTATTTACTCTTTCATCTATCACATGTTCTCTTTCTGAGCTATCTACCTTAGTTTTATTCTGTGATTGAGACTGTATTGATATGTCACCTCCATTCGGAGAGTATATACTGTACAGGTACCTTTATACTGTTAGTCGTAGTATTTACAGGCGTTATATACAACGTTCTACCGCCGATACTGCGGCGTAGGCTGGACGTACCCACGTGCTCGTGCCCCTCATAAGGGTGCGGGTCGTGACAGACTTTAATCTCAAAATACGAGTATGGCATCATGTCCGTTTTCTCAAAACACACAGTAATAACACTTCCCAAAAGATTGTAAAGGCATTAAGTTTTGACCCTCTTTTAGAGTAAATTGTGTGTCGTAGACGATAAACCCTAAAGGCTAGTAAATAGATTTATATTAAAATAAATAATTGTATTATTATGTATGTGATTTTCATGTTTACCCTGTGTAGTGTTGGAATCGCTCTACGGGTATCCTCCAGTATCTAATCAAATCCGTCGAATGATTAATGGCAAGTACAACTTTAGGCTTTTTTACGCATGTATTTTATATTGTATAGACACTTGCTTTCTCTTCGCGGTTACTTCATTATTTTCTTGTTACAACTATTGATTCATAATTATTGATTTTGACATGAGAGTTTAACTTGAAACTGTTATCGTGCATGATCACCCCAATGAATCTCGTTCAATATTTACATTTCAATGTTCAAGTTCAATGTCAATGACTATAGTGTTTATATCTAATTATGAGAGTAAGATGGAAGAATACAATTAGTATGCATATGGTACACAAAGAATACAAACACCCCACTGTTTATTTAGTAACGTGTTTGATCAATGCTTATTCAGTCAATGCACATCACGTATTGACTGTCTGATAAGCATAATATGTTCTGACTATTTATTAGTATACTGGAAGGTATACTGCTTAGTCTATTGTCAACACTCATCTAGCAGTATACTGGGCGCTATACTGTCCAATATACTACCAACACTAATACGCTCATGGTTGCCTCTTGATGCTTGCTTAAATCAAATCCATTTTGTCGCTAACGACTTTCTAAACTTCTTCGACACACTCGATAATGTTCGTCGTAGTTCGAAATATTTCCAATGTAAGATAAAAATGTTAGGTTTTTGGCCTTTTTTGTTTTGGAACTTTAGTCCCACATCGGCTAGGCCAAAGGAGTTGTATCTCAATATATTAGCTATACTCTTTTAGAGATGCACATGTGGTGTGGAGGTGCACATGGGTGTGCCATGTAGGGTTATTTTTCTAATAGAAAATGGCTAAATCAACAATTGAAAGCATTCATGTTTTTTGCTCTTGGGAAATTTATATCCTTTGGAGCTAAATGTCACGCCCCAACCCAGAATCACCCGAATCATCGTCCTCGCAGGGGGGCGTGATGCCGCACGAGCCTGGAGTTGCGCTCGTGCAAGGCAAGATGACAAGTTCTCAAATGGTTATCTTTTGATTTGATATTAATACGAAAGGAAAACAGAGTATACGAAACAATTCTCTTTATTGATATTCGAAACTGAGATTACAATAGCTTTCGATAGCCTAACAATATATGCCAGATTGGCTACAACACTCAGGTTCTCTCTTGCCCACAAAGGATTTCACCGTTCTATACATCATGCCTTCTATATCTCGGCCGATCAATCCAGTTGCATAGTCCGAGCGTCAATGCGATCGCACGCTTCAATGTGCTTCGGCATTCCAAGCCTTAACGCGTTCAAGCACGCTTCACCGCGAGCAATCCATTCCCTGCACCCTGTATGAAGCTGGTGGGGGATCAGTACGTTCGTCCTCGCATGTACTGAAGCAAAGATCATCTTTCCAAACCGACATTTTAATATTTATGTTGAATCATGCAACTTAGCTTATGATCTTGCTATGTTCTCCTTAGGGTCAATTTTATGGCATCTTCGAAAGCGTAAAGCATATTATCATAGCAGCATGTTATCGAATTGAATAGACAAGCAAACAAGCAATCTCGTATTGGATTCGTGGCGCGACTTACCAAGTCGACGCACTCGCCCTTGCGTCTCTTGTACTGACGCAAGGTGAATACGCCTCAATCCTTCCCTGTAATGTTATAAGTACATCTCTAAGTAGGATCTATATGCGGGACGCATATGCGCCTACACTTTTAACCCATCGTTCCTTAACTATATGAGGGCCGTTGGCGTATCCGCGTCGGAATGGACTAAAGGAGTTCCTTTCTTTTCTCTCATTCTTTTTTCAATATTTGGTCGGGCTGCCCGACGTTTCACGGGTTGGGTCACATCCCAACAACCGAAACGTTTCCGCTGTATACCATCATTTGCGGCTTTTCCCATCTTGTTTAAGGATGTGCGCCTACAAAGATTATTCAATTCCCTCCTAGGCCAAAGCGGTTCCGGGGCGCTCCGGCATTTAACCGTTTGGGGGAAACACCCGTACACGGAAGATATCATATTTTATCTCTCGTCCATTCCATCGGCCATGCAACGCCCTTATCATTCAAGCAATCAAATTCAAACAACCAAACATAGTCTTGAGTCCGAGATTCAGACTTATTATCTCACATCTCTTTCGTTAGCTTTCTGTGTTTTTACATTTCATACTTTGTTTTAATGATTCAATGGCATCGTGCCTCAACTCAATGCTCGTCAACCGAACGACCCGAAGGTCTCGAACACCTTTCGAGGCACCATGTCATATCCGACAGTTCTGCCACATTCATGTCACAACTGTATTCTCTCGCAACGAAGCCATCTTTTATTATCCCGTGCACGTAGGCACATTTTGACCGTATCCCCATGTTCTATAACTTAGCATTCAATGTTCGGGGCTTGCGCACTAGGGCGCTCGCCTATTGTCTTCCAATGTTCTAGCCGTCTAACTCGTGCAGCAAGACACGGTATGGTTCGTGCACTAAGGTACTCGTCGAGTACAGTTATCCCATGTTCTTACGGCTTGCGCATCGAGGCGCTCACCTTAGCGATATCTAATGTCCCATAGCGACTCGTGCATATTGATGCACATTTCATTTCAATTGTTCTAACTTAGTGTTCGACTCACACTATGATTTATCTCCGATCGGACCACGCCCGTGGCGTCGATAGGTTAACTTAGCATACAATGATATATTTGACTTATCGAATAACGGAGTAAAAGAAAGTCAATCCTCCCACCTTGAGTCGATACGCCTTCGTCGTTTTGCCGAGCCGATGCGGCTCGATTTCATAACTTTGTTGCACGGCCGCTCTCCTGACTTAGCCATTCGAGCACTTCGTGTTTCATTGAGTTATACGTTCGATTTGCCTTGGCGTGCCCAAGTCTCGGCCCGTCGCAAGGCGACAATTTGATTTCGCGGACCCCTTACTAAATATGTTAAAAGATCGACCTCTAATATTTTTCCGTCAAAGTATAACCTGCACACGAAACCAACTAAAATCAATACTTGCATCGATTCAGACTTGCGCCTTGGTCGATTCGATTTCTTAGAATCTTCGAGCCGATTCAACGCACTCATCCTTCCGGGCAACGCGATGCTTCGCATCGGTTCACTCGATACATTCTTCGGGACAAGGCAACTCTTCGCATCGACTTAGTTTGATGCGTTGCTCAGGACAACTTAACTCTCGTATCGTTTTGCATCGATACATTTCCTTGCATCAACGTGACTCGTTGAGTCAACGCTTCAGCGTAATGCACCGTACGGAGCGGGACATTACACTAAACCCCGTAGGGGCTTAGCGACTCGGACTCGGACTCGAACTCGGACACGAACTCGGACACGGACTCGGACTCATGGGCTCATGAGGCATAATGTGGTATTTTGTCACGCCCCAGAACCAGAATACTGGAGAGCGGGGGCAGACATAGCCAGCTACGTATAACGGAATGGAATCCACCCCGCTATACGGTCACGGCTGTCTAGATATGTGAGGGTTTCACTACAATCCATCAGTCTCTTAAGGTCATGAAATAGCCTATTGTCTCAATCTCAACCAACTAATAATAATTACAAGATATCAGACCACCAAATATACAATTATAAGGCGTCCCAAACATTACATATCCAGATGATCATGAAACTAGTCGTACAAAATGTAAGGACTAGCAAGAGTTAAGTTATACATGATCAACCTCGAGTTGCCAATCATGTTACAGCCCGTAGGCAGACAGTAAGTAAGTACAACCGAGCTAACACTTGTTCGTCGGCTAAACGCCTCAAAAGAATAATTTTTACAAGGGAGTGGGAGAGCAAAATAAAACCCACTCGTTGCCCTGGTTACGCCTGGTGACCACCATCGGGCTGAAATGCAGGGAGATCCTTTGGTGCTGCTCCGGTATCTGGCCATACAAAACCAGCTGGGTTAGACCCCAGAAAGAGCAAGTGCCACAAAGGAGGCTTCACTTAAGAACTAAAATCAGCAATTAGCACAAGAGTATAATTATATAATAAAAGACAGTAGTTAAGAAAAAGTATTGATGGGTAATTATAAAAGACAATCTTGCATAGAATCACTAAAAGACAGGATATATGGAAAGAAAGCATGACAAGATGATATACGATGAGATAACCATGGGACTATTCAGATAGCCAGGTTACAACCCGTAAACCAAACAAGGACCGGGGTTGTAACCCTTCGTCTGAACGGAACTTGGTTTCTCTCACCATTTATCGGCAAGATAAATATAAGAAATCAGGTCAAGTAACATTCTGGAGTGACAATTATTATAGTGATAATCTGGAGTGACAATCATTATAGTGACAATCTGGAGTGACAATCATTCAATCATTCTGGTACAATCTTACAATTAATCAATTCTAGACAATACTATACTGGACTAGACTCCATCCAAGCAATCACGGCCAATCATTGCCTACAGCTTTCTACATTAACTAACTAGGGTTATCACAATCCTAGTTACTAGCAAGATGCAATGAGATGCTCTAAGTAGTCACAGGCCCTGCAGCTATCCAGGTTATCCAGGCAATCATTATAGTGACAATCTAGAGAGTACAAGGCATTAGAGTGACAATAGAGTTCAATCATTAAAGTGACAATCAAGAGTGCCCCACATGACAGTGGACTGGAAATGTGCCCTACTCGTCAGCAGGCTACAAGTCCAAACATTTGCGGCCGGAATAACGGGATCGCCTGTAACTGGAGAACATCTCTTCATGTCTAGTGAATTATACTAGTCATTAACCTTAGTCCATTTCAGTAGGTACTCCTGACCGTGGTACTCAGGAGTCCCCTCCTAGGCATGATACAAGACAGGACTGGATTATTTGTACAAGCACAATCGCTCACGGTGTCAGGATTAATTATACAGGTCATGTCAGGTAGCCGTCGCAACAGCAATTCAAGATATATCAGGTCAGGTTATCATATCAAGTGTACTAGTCAAGAGTGCGCCACGACGGGCCACTATCAGGTCATGTCAGGTTATCGTGTCAGGAGTGCACCACTACGGGTCACTATCAGGTCATGCTCAATTATCAATTCCAAACATATCAAGTAAATTCGTGATCATGAGAAAGGAGTTACAAAACATGGGCAAATAATGATAAATAATAGTACACAGGAACATGAGAAAGTCATGTGGCTCAGTCATATGCGGCCAGGAATGGAGGGGGCGCATGCGGCTGGAATTAATCGGGATCATGCGGCCCGGACTCAGAAGTCCATGCGGCCAGGGTCTAGGGGTTCTCATGCGGCTCGGGGATCAGGGCCTATGCGGCTGGCAAGTGCTTGAGTTCATGCGGTTCAGGGAGGTGAGCGCATATGCGGCTCGCATTAGAAAGGGGTCTTCATGCGGCTCGGACGAACTCAAGTCCATGCGGCTCACATATCGAAACCCATGCGGCCCGGAAGAAGTGAGGACGCATGAGGCTGGGTCAATGCGATTGCTTATGCGGCCGGGGAGGGGGTGACAGTGGCATATGCGGCTCGAGAAGAGTTCATCCCCAGCCCTGCGGCTAAGTCCATATAGACTCATGCGGCTGATGGGAAATGAGCCCATGCGGCTGAGTATGAGACTCGGCCTCATGCGGCTGGGACTAAATTTCATGCGGTTTAGTAGTACAAGGGTCTCTTGCGGCTGATGGCGACTTGCCGCATGAATACTCATGCGGTCAAATACAGCCATGTGCCAGGGAACTGTTCTTCTTCTCCAAATTTCCGAGGAGGAGAACACTAGGAACCCATGCCTTCCAAGCTTCATAAAACCTACATCCGGAGCCCAAATCCGAACTTCCATAGGTCAAAATGGGGTAGAACGAGCTATTCTACAACATGAAACCATCAAAATACAGAAATAACAAGATTAAGTAGATCAAAACTCAAGAAATCCAAAAATAAGGTAAATATAGATCTACAAGAATCTAGCCATGGAAAGTGAAAATGCCAAGTTTTAAGGTTAGTCAAAATGCTGTAAGGAAGAGAATGAAGCAATAAAATTGGAGTTCCTCCATGAAGCAAGATGCACTTGCCTAGACCTCTCTCTCCTCTCTCTGGTAGGTAGGAAGTAAATGAGGAAGAAGAAGATGACAAATGAAGAGAGAGAAAGAAGAAATGGCAATAAATATCAAAGGTGGTGGTAGGTAGGGGGTTCACCTTGGGTTCATCATGAACCCAATCAAAACCAAGCCAAGCTGAACCAACCAACCCAAATCAGGAATAAACCAAGCCAAGAAGAAAATCATGCAATACAAGAATGAAATACGTACACGTATTCCAAGAATACATAATACGAACCACAGGCATTACATATTTTGTTAGCGCACTTTGCACTTAGCACGTCAGCATCATCGTTAGGTGTATAGTGCGCTTAAGTTGCGCTCATTGCGCGAGCCAATTGGCGCGTCCAGTTGTACGATCCAGTGGGCACTGTCTGTTGGCGCACGATTGGCGCAAGTTGTGCATGTTGCGCAAGTGGCACAGATGGCACGTGCTGTGCCCTTTGGCTCAGATCGTGTTTGTGCACGATTGAGCAGTTACAGCATGTTCGGAACGGTTTCTTTCCATATCCCGAACATGTTGCTAACTGGGCGGTTACAAAGCGAGGCTATATAAGCTTCTCTGCTCTCTCTCTCAAATAACAAGTTCAAAATTTATATGGTATTTTTTGGCACCATTCCTTACGTGTTTTCACAGAGTTTGAGAGTGAAGAGAAGCAGTACATCAGCGCCACTTAGTGTAGGAGTCCGTGCGCCTTTCAAGGAGTCAGAAGAGCAGAGTGTTCCCAAGTTTTTCGTCGAACTTGCTGGTTCCTGGAAGTTGTTCGTGTGGGACGAATTAAGTTTTGAGCAACGGTGATCATTCACCCCAGCAGGTCCTCTTCCATCTTTCGCCTGTCATCACTGCTGCTGTTAGCATTTTGATTCGTACCTTTTGTTTAGAAGTATTATAGCTTCCCTTCCCGGAGAATTTTTTTATTTGATTTAAATAGTGATTTTAGAATTTATAAATGATTATTTAGTTAATTATTACGGTAGATGATTTTAGCCATGGTTGAGTTTTGAAGTACCAGACGACTAAGAATCATGGCACGGATAGTGCAGTAGCGTACTTTGACTAGCGTTTAGCCATGGTAGAAGAATGTCGAACCATAGGAGTGTCCTTACTAAGAAAACCAGGCCAAGTTATAGCATGACCATTACAAATAAGTTTTATTAATTATTATTAGATTTATTGACTTTGTAGGAATCCGGTTGAACCAAGTTAGTCCGAACTGGGCCGAACTAAATCCAAGCCCAGGTAGGCATGTAGTGGGACCAAGTACGGCCTTGTAGACATGTTTGGTAAGTGCAAGTATTTTTGTATATATTTTTGGCATTGGCAATTATTTTCTAAGAATATTTGTTATAGGTAGATTATAGGATTTATTATTATTAAATAGTGTTTTACAAATTTGTATGATCTTCTGGAGCCAAATAAGTAGTGTGCATGTTGTAATATCAGAAACGACTTTTGAGCTATTTAATTGTTATTAGGATTTTATTTTCGTTAATACTACTTTGTTGTTATTAAATTTTGATGATTTATATTTATTAAATCATTTATTAGATAAATGACATTATATATATATATATATATATATATATATATATATATATATATATATATATATATATATATATATATTTTATATATATATATATATATATATATATATATATATATATATATATATATATATATATATATATATATATATATATGAGTATATAGATTATATATGTGAATATATAAATATAAATATATGTGTAAATGTGTATGTGTATATGTATATATATATATATATATATATATATATATATATATATATATATATATATATATATATATATATATATGTATATATGTGTGTATACGTGTATATATAAATATACTGCATACGTGTATATATATATATAAATATATATAGGGTATAGGTGTATGTATATATAGTATACATATATATTCATATATATATATATATATATATATATATATATATATATATATATATATATATATATATATATAATAAAGAGAAGGAAAAGGAAATCCCAGCCAGCCAACCCAGCGGGCCCCAGACCGAGCCCAGCCCACATGGTGCAAGCAGTTCCCAAACTCAGAAGACCCATTTTTTTCCCCTAAGCTAACCGAGAGAGATATAACCGTATATATAGAGAGAACTGGAAATCGACACGCAAACCCCAAACCCTAAAATCTTCGACGCGCCCCCATCCCCCGTGCGCTCGCGTGCGGCCTCCGCGCCGTCGTGACGGACGGCCGCTGGCCTGAGGCGGCAGGCCGACAGAAGCCACGACAAGAGCAGGGCAAAGCAGCAGTAACAGCTATGTATCGAGATGTTTTCGCGACGTTTTTCCCGCTGGATCGCTCGACCATTTTGAGAACCGTTTCTTCAGGTACACTCACAACCCATAAGGCTATAAATTCCTTCACGTAGATTCTTTTAACTCGTACCGTGCATGATGAGAATCGAGTTCCAAAACTCGGAAAAACCCACTTTTGTAGATACTAAAACGCGAACCAAATCCCCGACTTGGAAGGCTGTTCTTGGTCGATCTATAGTGAAATCTAGGAATCTACTTGAACAGGTTTTTAGACAACCTAACAGGGATTAAAACCCCATCATTAGTTTTAATTCTGGGAATTTATACAGTAGGATAAGCCAGCGTCAAAATCAAGAAAAACCTGTGAAACTGTTTTCAAATACTTGGAAAAACCATCCGATACGACGTACGTCCCGCCAAATCGGGCGACGTGGTCGTGCACCGTAAGCATCGAAAGGCGCGTACGAATATTGCGGATGTGTGGGCTTTGACGGAATTCAAATTGGTCGTGTGTGAGCGACGAATTTGATGCGTATCCGTCGAAATTCACCGTATCCGTCACTTTGCAAATTTCTCAATTACTTTGTGCACGCTCGTCAGATCGAGATAAAACTTGTGCCATCAGGACCGTATTATTTTTTTGGTCCTACATGCCAAGTTTGGTCTGATTCTGAGGCAGTTGATTGGATCTCCATTTTGCAGGCTCCACAGTCCGATTTAACAGGCGATTTTGTGCACTGCCCACCGAAATCCAAAATTGGACATACCGTTGGGTTCGTATTATCAAAAAGAATCCGTAGACATGTAGTTTGACGACTTTAGAAACCATTGACTTTGGCATGCTTTTCGGTGCAAAGCGGGTCCAACGACGGACTCCGTTTTTGACCCGAAATTACCGTTTTTTTCCTGTGTCCAGAATTGGACTTAAGGACAGACAATCCAAGCTAATTTGATTATTCTGAGAACATTGGTAATATTTATTTTAGCATTCGGGGACTGTTGTACGAGTTTTGACTATTGGGGTACATTGAGTGGTTTGGACTATCGGTTTCACCAGTAAAGGACCACAGGCGAGTACAGTTTATTGTTTGTTTTCAGTATTGATCTTTACTCTACATCAGTGATTAGTCGATAGATATGTGATTTCAGTCTTTATGTTGATTTATTTCTTTGTGGTGTCGAGGGAAGTGAAGTACCAACGGTGTGTGATCTGACCTTAGACCGTGTAGACCGTGATTATTATTGCATTTATATCTTGTAGACCGTGTTGACCGTGATTATTATTACATTTATACTGTGTAGATCGTGTAGGCCATGATTATTATTTTTGTAGACAGTATTTCTTATTTGCAGTATTTCATGTAGAGCGTGTAACTGTAGACCGTGTAACTGTAGACCGTGTAGCCGTGTCGCATAATTGTCCCGAGACCGATCACATATCAAAGGTACTTCAGTCGGTCAGTTGGTGAGTATTTTATTGTATTTTATTTTCTGTCCTTAGTATTCAGTTTTATTCTGTCTTTCTCCATTTTAGTTTATGAATCATATGTCTAAAGGCTAACCTCTGTGATATAGTCATTTTCATATATTTAAACTGCATTCGGAGAATTGTACTCATTCCATTCCTGACTGAAAACCAATATTTTTCAGGTTAGCCATGGATTCACTTAGCGTGGAAGTTACGGGTATACTTGCAGACGAAAAGCCTAGAGACTAGCTAGATAGATGAGTTGTGGTCATTCCATATTTGTACAAGTTTATATTTTTCTGCAAATGTAAAACTTGTGATCATTGTAAGTTAAATTAGTTTGTGTGAATGAGCATTGGTTTATTTGTGATTTTGATCTTCATGGCTGTGACAGCGTTCTGCCGCCGACACTGCGGCGTAGGCTGGCTTGGACACGTCTCGTATCCATTTAAAAAAAATGGGTGCGGGTCGTGACAAGTGCTACTGTCATTTGCTACTATTACAATTTTTTTTTAGATTATCGTAATCCAGAATTCTCCTAGGATTTCTGTTGTGCACCTTCTTTAAAGTGTTGCATTGAAACGTTGTTTTTACAATTGTTTTATTTTCTCAGTTTTTTATCGAAAATTGTGCCCCGGCAATAACAATCTTAAAGCTTAAATTGTTACGATGGAAAACTTCCGTCTTCACTCGTCAATCCTAACTTTTCTAAGTTAGAGCAATTTGATGGTGAACACTATAAAATCTGGAAAAAGAAGGTTTTTCTCAATATTCAATTCTCTGATGTTGATCACGTGCTGATTGAGAAGGAACCTACTATTCCAGAGACTGGATCGGCAGCCGCAATCGCTACGGCTGCTAAGAACCAGAACAAATGGAGAAGGGACAATAACATTTGCAGGCTTATGATGCTAAATGCTATGGAAGATTCCCTTGTCGAATCTTATTCAAAGAAGACTGTTGCCAGAGAGATTTAGGAGTCTCTGGAGAAACTTTATGACGAAGATAAGAACCGAAGCAAGATATTTCTTGTTGAGAAATATCACAAGTGGTTCTTTAAAGACGAAAAGCCAATGCTGTCGCAGGTGAAGGAGTTCCTGAAGCTGCGACAGAAGTTAGAGGATGAGGCGATGCCCCTTACCGACAAGTTTGTGGTTGGTGGGATCGTCTCTAAGCTCCCTGCTGGGTGGAGCAAGTTCTATGCAAATATGCATAGAAAGAAGTTAGAGATTTCTCTCGAAGATCTCCTATAGGAAGTATATGTTGAGGACCAGATGTGGGCTCAACTGAAAGTGGATGCACTGTCCAAGCAATTGGCTAACACTAATATGGTTCATACCAGGGAACCAAAGGAAACGCAGGCGGCTTCCCACAACAGGAAGAAGGACCCTGACAATCTGAAAGTCAAGGGGACTTCCTTCAAGAAAAAGAAGCCAAAGTCATATTTGGCTTACTTCAAGTGTGGCAAGAAGGGCCACTTCAAAAGTGAATGCAAATTCAAGGCCAAGTAATCAAAGCGAGGTGAGCCTAGTAAGGTCTCAATGATCACTGATGTTGTTGCTATGATTGCGCAGGTCACTGCGGTTGAGGCTGATTCTGACTGGTGGGTAGACACTAGCGCCATTTGCCATATCTATTCCAGCAAGGAGTGGTTCACCACCTACACACCTACTTCTGAAGTGGTTGTTGTGGCGAACCAGGCACAAGCTGAAGTTCTCGGGATCGGGATGGTGGTGTTGAAGCTGACCTGTGACAAGACTCTGATACTTCAAGGCGTGAAGCATGTACCTGCTATTGCCAAGAACCTGATCTCGGAAGGCCTACTCTGTAATGCAGGCCTCAGAATGGACATCAATTCTGGCCAGATGGTGATGTCTATTAAGGGAACATATTTTGGGAAAACTTTTTATACCGAAGGAATGTTCAAAATTCAGCTTATAAATTAGTCCAATGTAATTAATGCAATCACTCCTTCTGCTTATACTCTTGAGTTGTGGCATAATAAGGCTAGGACATGTTCATTGTAAACGAATAAACAAAATGTCTAGTCTAGGACTTATCTTCAAGTATGGGGGTAAGGTAGAGAAGTGTGAAGTTTGTGCTCAAACGAAGATCACAAGAAAACCCTTTCATCGGGTTTATCAAAGTACAGATATTCTGGAGTTGGTACACTCTGATATCTGTGACTTAAACAGTTTTCTACAAAGGTCGGGATGAAGTATTTCATAACCTTCATCGATGACTTCTCTAAGTATGCATTCGTCTACTTACTGAAGGCTAAAGACGAAGCATTCGAGAAGTTCAAGGAGTTCAGAGCCAAAGCTGAGCGGCAGATTGGACAACAACTTAAAAGAATAAGAAGTGATCGAGTTGGGGAATACAGGTCTCATGAATTCGCATCGTTCTATAAAGAACATGGAATTGTCAATGAGACTACGGCTCCATACTCTCCTCAATCACACGGAGTAGCAGAGAAGAAGAACAGAATGTTAACAAAAATGATTAACTCAATGCTGTTGACTATGGTTCTTCCAACGTGCTACTGGGGAGAAGCTACATTGACAGCCACTTTTATTCTAAATAGAGTGCCTCATGCAACTTCAGACATTACTCCTCATGAACTCTGGTTCAAGGTCAGACCTAACTTGAATGTCATTCGAGTGTGGGGGTGTCTGGCATATGTCAAACTTCCAGATCTGAAAATTCAGAAGCTTGGGACAAGAACTACAAAGACGATCTTCTTGGGATATACCGAGAAGAGTGATGTTCAGAGATTTTTTGATATTGAGTCAAATCATATTATTGAATCTCGTGACGCAGAATATTTTGAAGACAAATTTACAAGGCACAAGAATATTGTTCTTGCGGATATACCGAAGAACAATGAGGGTGCGCAAGAAACTAAAGTTTTCAATGAAGTAGTCCATGAAGATGTTGTTGAAACAACGGTTGAACCAGAACTCGCTGAGCCGTCAGCGAAGCGTGTGAGGAGGCCGAAGGACTTCGGAAATGACTTTGTCACCTATCATGTGGAAGCAGATCCGCTTACCTATGATGAGGCGATGAAGACTAGAGACACAGTTTTCTAGAAGGAGGCGATTCATAATAAAATTGATTCCATCACCTCAAATAACACTTGGGTATTGGTTGATCTTTCTGAAGGAGCGAAACCCATCAGATGCAATGGATCTTCAAGAAGAAGATGAAAGCAGACGAAACTATTGACATGTTCATGGCTAGGTTGGTAGCCAAGGGGCTTTCTCAGAAGCAGGAGATTGACTACTTTGACACGTTTGCTCCAGTAGCCCGGATGACCACCATCAGAATGTTGATTTCTCTTGCAGCAATACATAAGATGATGATACATCATATGGATGTAAAAATGGCTTTCCTAAATGGTAAGCTGACCGAAGAGATTTACATGCAACAGCCAGAGGAATTTGTCGGCAAGGGTCTTGAAGACAAAGTCTGCAAGTTGGTAAAATCCTTATACGGTCTTAAATAGGCTCCCTAGATGTGGTATAAGAAATTTGACAAGATTATAAGGTCAAATGGCTACATGGTTAACGAGACGGACAAACGTGTTTACACGAAGTTCGTTGATGGAAGATGTATGATCGTTTGTCTGTACATGGACGATATGCTGATCCTAGGTACGGATATGGGCTGTGTCACGGAGACAAAGAAGTTCATCTCGAGCAAGTTCAGTATGAAGGACTTGGGGGAAGCTGATGTGATCTTAGGGATCAAGATCATCCGAACAGACACTGGACTAGCGCTGTGACAATCTCATTATGTTAAAAAGATGATCACTCGTTACGGGTATCAGGATCTTCCAGTGATCGATACGTCGTACATGTGTGATTTGAAGCTAAAGCCTAATTCAGGAGAAAGCATCAGGAAGCTGGAGTATGCAAGCATAATCAAGAGTTTGATGTATGCTACTACTGCCACAAGGCCTGACATAGCTTTCGCAGTGGGAATGTTGAGTTGTTCCAAGAGCAACCCAGGCATTGAGCACTGGAAAGCTGTGAAACGGGTTATGAGATATCTCAAGAAGACTCCGACATATACACTGTACTGCAGCGGAGATCCATCGGTAGTGGAAGGCTTCAGTGATGCCAGCTGGTACTCAAAAGTGGAGAGAGAGAGGTCCACAGGTGGATACATTTTTATAATAGGTAGAGCTACTATATCATGGAAATCGAAGAAGCAGACTATGCTCTTACGGTCATCCATGGAATCTGAGTTCTTTGTACTTGATATCGTAGCGGAGGAAGTAGAATGACTCAGAAGCTCATGTATGATCTTCCAGTGGTTGGGACGCAAATACTGGCAATATCGATATACTGCGACAACCAGGCGACTACGGCGGTGGCATCAAATGACCTCTTCAACGGGAAGAAGATGACTGTACGGTTGAAGCACAGGGCAGTGTACGATCTCATCAAGAGGGGTGTTATTGCAGTGATTGATGTTCGGAGCTAGGTGAACCTGGCAGATCCGTTCACCAAGGGTCTCAAGCGCCAGCTGGTCGATGACAGCTTATAAAGTGGACTTGAAGGCATTCTGATATTGTATATTGCAATCATACCATAAAGTTTTATGCTATTAGTTCAAAGAGAAATCTACTAGGCATCTAGCTTTTGGTTCAAAGGAGGACCATTAATCGGAAGAATATCAGGAACGGTGGGTACATATCCTATTGGGCATGGAGAACTTACGGACCTACAACCACTGTTGTCTACTGTTGTTTTCTGCGGAAAACGGATCCTGTAGGAAGGTTGGCTTAAACGCCTTAATGAGTTCTCAGGCAGAGTGAATGTCTGGTGTGCTTTACAGGAAGCACGGTAGCACAACACTACAAGGAGTGAAACTCCATGCTACTGTGGGGTGACTCTACCATGAGGTTCCCGAAAGGGGTAATGCCTCGGCTGTATGAGCCAAGTCACAGCGGCGTAGCACCGCAAATAGGCAAATAGCCTAATGATGTATGTTGAAATGGAAGAGGGTATAGTCAGCACTACAAAGAGGAGGGGTTCTTTATGTTACAGTGGCACGACACCACATGAGGTATCCGGTTAAGGGTAAAGCCTCGGTCTTGCAAGCCATGTCGTTGCGACGTAGCACCGTAAGGGAGCCTAAGGCTTCATGCTGGGTAGTATGACACTACAAAGAGGCGGTGACCTCATGCTACAGTAGTATGACACTACGATGAGGTTCTCGATACGAGGTAAGGCCTCGGCTTTAGGCCATGTCATAGCGGCGTAGCACCGCAAGGAAAGCGCAAAGCACCTCATGCCATCTCTCTTTAACAAAGAACTCACCTATAGTGTATGGACAAAGAGATATCAGGCCGTCTCTTGAGGGTAAACTTGTAGACGCCCAAAATTATATACTGAAACCAGGCTGGCACAAGTCCTTTAATGCGTAACCAGAAGCACATGTAACTATATTATGTGAGTGGAAAGAATTTCAGCTATGGTGCAGAATTCAAGGCTTAGTCCATTCTTGTATTATAGTCTGTTGTTTGACCCATGCGAGAAGATTAAAGTCGTCAGCGACATCTCTCCTAATACATGATGGACAGTTACTGTGAGGAACACTTATACCCATATATAGAGATATGTAGGGAATTGTTGGATTTTTGGCCTTTTTGTTTTGGAACTTTAGTCCCACATCGGCTAGGCCAAAGGAGTTGTATCTCTATATATTAGCTATGCTCTTTTAGAGATACACATGTGGTGTGAAGGTGCACATGGGTATGCATGTGGGGTTATTTTTCTAATAGGAAAAAGGCTAAATCAATAATTGAAAGCATTCATGCTTTTTGTTCTTGGAAAATTTACTTCCATTGGAGCTAAGTCCCGTAGGGGCTTAGCGACTCGGACTCGGACTCATGGACTCATGAGGCGTAATATGGTATTTTGTTGGCACACTCTGCACTTAGCACGTCTGTAATGCTCGTCTTGCCGTATCAGTATTTTATACGGATACGTATTTATTTGAGTGGTATTTCGTATTTCTCGATTTTTGTGATGTTTTAATATTTTTTGAAATATTGGATTTTCATGACTTGGTTTAACTTGGACTTGGTTTTATTTGGTTCGGTTCCACTTGGACTTGGTTTGGTTTGTTGGTTCCTTATGAGGTGGATGGTTTAGATTTAGTGGAGAGGAATAAATGGTGGAGATTACTTGAGCTTGCTATATAAGCCACTTTTTCTCTCTCCCTCTCCATTCACCCTCATTCATTTCTTTTCCACCAAACCCTAGCCATTAGAGAGAGGCAAGTACACCTTGCCGAACCTTGAGCAAATTTATTTTTGTTTGTTCCATCTTCTTCCTTGCATGATTCTAAGCATGTTTAGAACTTGGAGTTTTTGATTTTACCGGGTGGATTGTGGTAGATCAAGCTTTGTGGTATTTTCGGTTTTCATGGGTTTTGATCTGTCAAACTTGTACATTTTTGTCAACTGATGGTTCCATGTGGTAGGGAATTTCATTTTACCCAAATTTGACCCATAGAAGTCTGGATTGGGGTTCCTAATGTAGTTTGGTGGAGCATGGAAGCCATGGTATTTTTCTATGGACATGTTCTCTGTGGGAGCCATTAATTCTACTTCTGGCCGCATGAGCATCTTAAGCTCTCAGCCGCATAAGCATTATTTATTTGTCTGGCCCCTTTTCTTTTAGTTGCTTGCAAGCTTGCATGCATTTGCATCCAACTTGCCTGAGCCGCATGGCCATTTGTCTTGACCGCATGAGAGTTAATTGCAAGGCTTTTATCATTATTATTTATTTAATTGCAAGTTAGCCGCAAGAAGAAAAGTTATATTTAATGCATATAGCCGCATGTACTTAAGGGGTTTAATATTGGTAGCCGTATGGTTATTATTACTAGTGAGCCGCATGTATGTTATATTTAATACCCTTCTTGGAAGGCCAGCCGCATGCTAATTCACAGCACTTAATGCATTATAATAAGGCTTCATGCATTAATGCCTTTTAATGCATTATAGTCCCTGCACATTCAAAGCATTTAATGTATTATAATAAAGCTTTTGTATGCTTTGAAATAATGCTTGGTCACGTAGGCATTTTATATAAATGCATGACCTATGTATTAAATAAATTGCATTAACACCCTTAGCATTTAAAGGTATTAGAAGTTAATGCATGCATTAACTCTAATATGATGTAACATGTTTGCTTGCTTGTTTTGTGCAAGCTTCCTGGCCGCATGGCTTGGTGCCTTGTTTTAGCCGCCTGTAGGAAATTAATTATTTAGTGGCCCCTGCAAGAATTGTGTAGGCCGCATGGCCTTGCAACTCTAAGTTGCATGCAGCAAATTTTCATAAGACGCATAGTATTTACAAAGCTTGCCGCATGGCCAAGTATAATTAATGGTTGCATTTGCATGTGCATTGATATGGTTGCATGCATAAGGTTTCTTGGCAGCAACTTAGTTGGCCGCATGGCCCCTTCACTATTCCTTGGCCGCATGCAAATTATTTGCTTGCTGGCCGCATGGCTTCCTTGTAGTTGCAATTATTTCTCTTGGCCGCATGGCCATTGTACCTTGGAATTGAATTTAATATTGGCCGCATGGCTTTTATTGAGCCGCATGTACTTGCATGATATATATATATATATATATATATATATATATATATATATATATATATATATATATATATATATATATATATATATATATCATCATTGCTTGGCCACGTGAACCAATATTTAGATGGTTCACGTGAACCTTTTCTTATTGCATTAATTGTGGGGGGGTCCCACATAGCTTCTTTTAGTTGACTTGCTTGCTGAAGTGGAAGCTTGCATTTAATGAGGGTCCTACTATCTTTTGTCTTATTTGATTTTTTATGGCCTATTTATTGTTTCCTGGCCGCATGGATGGTTTCCCACTTTTGGACCGCATGGGTCCCACTTTGATTGTTTAAGTGTTTTATTCGCCTGAATTGTGGTCAGAATTTCTTTCCACTCCCAACATAAAAATTTTACAGTTTCTCCTTGGCTTCAAGAATATATATATTATTATTATAATATTATTTAATTGTGCAAGTTTCTTCCTTCTTTGATAAATGACTCGACACGACAGTGATCCGTGGTGGTGCACTCTTGACAGTGAACTTGACTTGATATTCTTGACATGATAACTTAAAATGATAAATAAGAATGACTTGATAGTGGCCCGTCGTCGCGCACTCTTGACAAGTAATAATGATAATGATAGTGGCCCGTCGTGGCGCACTCCTGACAAGAATTGATTAATTGTCTTGACACCGTGGGTGTTTGTATTGAATGTGCTTGTATAAGCTACCGTCTAGTCTTGCATCATGTCTAGGACATGAATTCCTGATTTCCCACGGTCAGGGATTCATACTGAATCTGGCTAGGTTAATGACTAGATTGATCAAGTAGTTCATGGAGAGACTTTCCAAGTTACCTGTTGCCCCTTTGATCCCGGCCTTATATATAAATATATACATGGGATTTGTTGCTATCCGTCGAGATGAGCGCACTTCTAGCCCGCCGTCGAGTGTGGTACCTTAGGACACATGTATCTTACTACAGTGTGTCTGCTATATCATGCTATCTTTTTCCTTTTCTTTGCTGGGGTCACTCAGGTAGCAGCAGGCGGATAACTGGACTTGGAAGAATGTCGTTGCATATTGCTAGTAACTAGGCTTGTGATAACCCTAGTTAGTTAATATAGAAAGCCGTAGGCAATGATTGGCCGTGATTGATTGGATGAAGTCTACTCAGTGCAAGTCTTGTCTTGATCCTGTACAAGATTGTTACATGTCCTGATTTTCTTATATTATCTTGCCGATAAATGGTGGGAGAAACCAAGTTCTGCTCAGACGAAGGGTTACAACCCCGGTCCTTGTTTGGTTTACGGGTTGTAACCTGGTTATCTGAATAGTCCCATGGCTGTCTCATCGTATATCACCTTCCCAGTTCTATTTATTTAACATGTTCTCCAGTTTACTTTATGTCAAATGATGATTTACTTACTGTCTCCCTATGTTCGGGATAAGTGCATTGGTACTGCACAAATCTCGATCCTCCTTTACTTATTTGCTTGTTGTTTGCTAATGATTGCTGGTTTTAAGTTCATAGTTCGGTCTCCTTTGTGGTACTTGCTATTTGGGGTATGACCCCACTGGTTTTGCATGGCCAGGTTCTAATAGAAGAGCCCGAAGGATCTACCGCACCATCTACTCGACGGTGACCAGACGGAGCACCAGAGTGCCTCAGTGGATTTCTTCTTCATTCTACCACTGATATGTAAATTCTCCTCTTGTAATGTTTAGCCCCGAGCACGTGTTTAGCTCGTGTTTTGGTATTTTCTTTGATATTGTAGCCTACGGGCATAAACATGATGTGTGTATTCTAGACTATAGCTAGTCCTTATCATGTACGACTAATACTCTAGCTAGTCATCAGCTTTGTGGTACTAGCTTCATGATCATTCATGTATATATGGTTCGGGACGCCTTACTGTTGTATGTATGATGATCGTACTCTTTGCTCTTGTATAATGGCCTGTGATTGAGATACCTAGGATTGTTAAACCACAGGATTGACTGATGGCTTGTAGAGTAACCCCCATGTCTTGATAGCTTATACATGATTTCAGAGTATTAATGTACCTTGGGATTGCGTAGCTGGCTATGTCTGCCCCTGCTCTCCAGTATTTTGGTAATGGGGTGAGACATGGTTTTAGTGGTGGCCCACGCAGGTCTCGATTTTCAGATTTGTGGGGGTAACCATGTTTAGATATCTCAATCACGACTATCCTTATTGATCTCCTTCGGATTATACTCCACCTCTGATACTTGACTTGATATCTGTTTTGATCGTTGATCATTCCTGTCCCCATGATTTGATCTTGTGTCCTTCAACTTTCAAGGGCATTGTTCTTGATCCTTCTGATTATCTTGTTCGTGTTTTGTCGAGGAAGCTCAGCATTCTTCAGCCAGGCCAGTTATGGAGGATCAGTCTCAGCATGCAGACAGAGATGTCAGTCCATTCCGATCAGCCAGTCGCTTCTGTCTTCGTATCTTGGGACAGGTGATAAAGTTCATGCACCTGTTTCAACTACGATGACACGTCCTGGGTAGAGTCATGTCTTGAACTAAGTCATTGGTACAGACTTACCTTGAGGCTTGACTTTATCTATTTTTGGGAATCAGCTTAGGCCAGCGAGGACGTTGGTTTCTACACAACTGTCCCAGGAGACATATTGATCCATATGCCTCCAGCCCTTCTTGATCATGATTGTATTTGTTCTTGTGCATTTATTTACCGCTTACGTATTTATTTACATTACCGATTGTTTTACTTACTTATATCCCATGCTTGATTTATTGAGATTGTAGAGTTTCCTGGAGTTTTGTTTTGTTATCTTGCTCGACTAGCCTCAGGAAATTCCGAGGACAGAATTTTTCTAAGGGGTGGAGAGTTGTAATGCTCGTCTTGCCGTATCAGTATTTTATACGGATACGTATTTATTTGAGTGGTATTTCGTATTTCTCGATTTTTGTGATGTTTTAATATTTTTCGAAATGTTGGATTTTCATGACTTGGTTTAACTTGGACTTGATTTTATTTGGTTCGGTTCCACTTGGACTTGGTTTGGTTTGTTGGTTCCTTATGAGGTGGATGGTTTAGATTTAGTGGAGAGGAATGAATGGTGGAGATTACTTGAGCTTGTTATATAAGCCACTTTTCTCTCTCCCTCCCCATTCACCCTCATTCATTTCTTTTCCACCAAACCCTAGCCATTAGAGAGAGGCAAGTACACCTTGCCGAACCTTGAGCAAATTTATTTTTGTTTGTTCCATCTTCTTCCTTGCATGATTCTAAGCATGTTTAGAACTTGGAGTTTTTGATTTTACCGGGTGGATTGTGGTAGATCTAGCTTTGTGGTATTTTTGATTTTCATGGGTTTTGATCTGTCAAACTTGTACATTTTTGTCAACTGATGGTTCCATGTGGTAGGGAATTTCATTTTACCCAAATTTGACCCATAGAAGTCTGGATTTGGGGTTCCTAATGTAGTTTGGTGGAGCATGGAAGCCATGGTATTTTTCCATGGACATGTTCTCTGTGGGAGCCATTAATTCCACTTCTGGCCGCATGAGCATCTTAAGCTCTCAGCCGCATAAGCATTATTTATTTGTCTGGCCCCTTTTCTTTTAGTTGCTTGCAAGCTTGCATGTATTTGCATGCAACTTGCCTGAGCCGCATGGCCATTTGTCTTAACCGCATGAGAATTAATTGCAAGGCTTTTATCAGTATTATTTATTTAATTGCAAGTTAGCCGCATGAAGAAAAGTTACATTTAATGCATATAGCCGCATGTACTTAAGGGGTTTAATATTGGTAGCCGCATGGTTATTATTACTAGTGAGCCGCATGTATGTTATATTTAATACCCTTCTTGGAAGGCCAGCCGCATGCTAATTCACAACACTTAATGCATTATAATAAGGCTTCATGCATTAATGCCTTTTAATGCATTATAGTCCATGCACATTCAAAGCATTTAATGTATTATAATAAAGCTTTTGTATGCCTTGAAATAATGCTTGGTCACGTAGGCATTTTATATAAATGCATGACCTATGTATTAAATAAATTGCATTAACACCCTTAGCATTTAAAGGTATTAGAAGTTAATGCATGCATTAACTCTAATATGATATAACATTTTTGCTTGCTTGTTTTGTGCAAGCTTCCTGGCCGTATGGCATGGTGCCTTGTTTTAGCCGCCTGTAGGAAATTAATTATTTAGTGGCCCTTGCAAGAATTGTGTAGGCCGCATGGCCTTGCAACTCTAAGTTGCATGCAGCAAATTTTCATAAGCCGCATAGCATTTACAAAGCTTGCCGCATGGCCAAGTATAATTAATGGTTGCATTTGCATGTGCATTGATATGGTTGCATGCATAAGGTTTCTTGGCAGCAACTTAGTCGGCCGCATGGCCCCTTCACTATTCCTTGGCCGCATGCAAATTATTTGCTTGCTGGCCGCATGGCTTCCTTGTAGTTGCAATTATTTCTCTTAGCCGCATGGCCATTGTACCTTGGAATTGAATTTAATTTTGGCCGCATGGCTTTTATTGAGCCGCATGTACTTGCATGATATATATATATATATATATATATATATATATATATATATATATATATATATGTCATCATTGCTTGGCCACGTGAACAAATATTTAGATGGTTCACGTGAACCTTTTCTTATTGTATTAATTGTGGGGGGGTCCCACATAACTTCTTTTAGTTGACTTGCTTACTGAAGTGGGAGCTTGCATTTAATGAGGGTCCCACTATCTTTTGTCTTATTTGATTTTTTATGGCCTATTTATTGTTTCCTGGCCGCATGGATGGTTTCCCACTTTTGGACCGCATGGGTCCCACTTTGATTGTTTAAGTGTTTTATTCGCCTCAATTGTGGTCAGAATTTCTTCCCACTCCCAACATAAAAATTTTAGAGTTTCTCCTTGGCTTCAAGAATATATATTATTATTATAATATTATTTAATTGTGCAAGTTTCTTCCTTCTTTGATAAATGACTCGACACGACAGTGACCCGTGGTGGTGCACTCTTGACAGTGAACTTGACATGGTATTCTTGACATGATAACTTGAAATGATAAATAAGAATGACTTGATAGTGGTCCGTCGTGGTGCACTCTTGACAAGTAATAATGATAATGATAGTGGTCCGTCGTGGCGCACTCCTGACAAGAATTGATTAATTGTCTTGACACCGTGGGTGTTTGTATTGAATGTGCTTGTATAAGCTACCGTCTAGTCTTGCATCATGTCTAGGACATGAATTCCTGATTTCTCACGGTCAGGGATTCATACTGAATCTGGCTAGGTTAATGACTAGATTGATCAAGTAGTTCATGGAGAGACTTTTCCAGTTACCTGTTGCCCCTTTGATCCCGGCCTTATATATAAATATATACATGGGATTTGTTGCTATCCGTCGAGATGAGCGCACTTCTAGCCCGCCATCGAGTGTGGTACCTTAGGACACATGTATCTTACTACAGTATGTCTGCTATATCATGCTATCTTTTTTCTTTTCTTTGCTGGGGTCACTCAGGTAGCAGCAGGCGGGTAACTGGACTTGGAAGAATCTCGTTGCATATTGCTAGTAACTAGGCTTGTGATAACCCTAGTTAGTTAATGTAGAAAGCCGTAGGTAATGATTGGCCGTGATTGATTGGATGGAGTCTACTCAGTGCAAGTCTTGTCTTGATCCTATACAAGATTGTTATATGTCCTGATTTTCTTATTTTATCTTGCCGATAAATGGTGGAAGAAACCAAGTTCTGCTCAGACGAAGGGTTACAACCCCGGTCCTTGTTTGGTTTACGGGTTGTAACCTGGTTATCTGAATAGTCCCATGGCTGTCTCATCGTATATCACCTTCCCAGTTCTATTTATTTAACATGTTCTCCAGTTTACTTTATGTCAAATGATGATTTACTTACTGTCTCTCTATGTTCGGGATAAGTGCATTGGTACTGCACAAATCTCGATCCTCCTTTACTTATTTGCTTGTTGTTTGCTAATGATTGCTGGTTTTAAGTTCATAGTTCGGCCTCCTTTGTGGTACTTGCTATTTGGGGTCTGACCCCACTGGTTTTGCATGGCCAGGTTCTGATAGAAGAGCCCGAAGGATCTACCGCACCATCTACTCGACGGTGACCAGACGGAGCACCAGAGTGCCTCAGTGGGTTTCTTCTTCATTCTCCCAGTGATATGTAAATTCTCCTCTTGTAACGTTTAGCCCCGAGCACGTGTTTAGCTCGTGTTTTGGTATTTTCCTTGATATTGTAGCCTACGGGCATAAACATGATATGTGTATTCTAGACTATAGCTAGTCCTTATCATGTACGACTAATACTCTAGCTAGTCATCAGCTTTGTGGTACTAGCTTCATGATCATTCATGTATATATGGTTCGGGACGCCTTACTATTGTATGTATGATGATCGTACTCTTTGCTCTTGAATAATGGCCTGTGATTGAGATACCTAGGATTGTTAAACCATAGGATTGACTGATGGCTTGTAGAGTAACCCCCATGTCTTGACAGCTTATACGTGATTTTAGAGTATTAATGTACCTTGGGATTGCGTAGCTGGCTATGTCTGCCCCCGCTCTCCAGTATTCTGGTTCTGGGGCGTGACAACGTCAGCATCGTCACTAGGCGCATAGTGCGCTTAAGTTGCGCTCGTTGTGCAAGCCACTTGTGCGGCCAAGCGCGTCCAGTTGCGCGGCCAAGTTGCGCGTCCAGTTGCGCGGCCAAGTGGCGCATCCAGAGACGCGCCCAGTTGCGCATCCCAGTGGTGCGCCAGTGGGCGCTGCCTGTTGGCGTGCGGTTGGCGCAAGTTGTACGCGTTACGCAAGTGGCGCAGATGGCGTGCGATGTGCGCCCTTTGGCTCAGATCGTGTCTGTGTACGATTGAGCAGTTACAGCATGTTCGGGACGGTTTCTTTCCACATCCACTACAACAAAAATACCTTTTTAATGACGGCTAAAAACCGTCGTTAATGACAAACTATGACGCTTTTTTTTCCAAAGCAAGCGTGATGAAAGCGGGTGTTATAAATATTTTTTAAAAGCGTCATAAATAAAAATGTCATGAATATTATAAGTTTCTTCTACACTTATTTTTAGCGTAGTTTGAAAGCGTTATGAATAGATAATTTGTAAAGACTCAATTCAGCACATTTATAACGCTCAATTCTGCACATTTATATATTGTTTTCCAAAAATTTATAGATCATTGCTCAATGTTGCTCAATTCAATTTCAAAACATTCATTTTGAACCATATTCACAAGAAAACATCTAAATGTTATAGAGTACCATTTAATCCATTTACAAATATATACATAATATATATCACCATCTTCATTACATTTTTTCAAAATAGGACATCCAAATACATATATTTACAACTACTACTAGTAAGTAGACCCTCAAAACTATTAGTACATTGGCTTCAACTTTGAGCACATCAAAACTGTCGGCATCACGTAGCAAAACCCTGAAAAAGATAAAAAAAAAAAATATTACCAAAAGACCACCTCATGTCTTAAGAATTGGTACCAAGTTTCCAACAAGAAACTAGCAATTGAGGATCATGTAATAAAATACTTTCATATACATTAAATCTAAGAATGCATTAAAATACCTACCTGTAGTAATAAACAATCCACTCAAAGAGTGAAAGAAACAGGCCACTTAAAGAATGCAATCAAATGTGAAAGAAACAGGCCACTCAAAGAATGCAATCAAATGTCTTATTTATACACAGGACTAAAAAAGTTACTATTAACATATATCACTTTCCTTGATAACATCTCCATAGAAACCATACCTATAAAACCATACCTATTTGTCTAAACAACCACCTGAAGTCCAGGCCAGATGGTTTGAAGACTTGTAAGTTCCCAGTAGGTAGCTCTTCCCGTCCTCATATCAGCTTCATGGTTTGGACCATTAGAAGAAAAAAAATATTAGTCTTCCTAATTAAAAAAAACAAGTAACATGAGTACATATAAAACAATAGGAAACATGAGTATACATGAAATTATTTTTATGTAGTTAGAGAGTTCGGCATCAAGATGGCATAATCTACCAAATTGCTTGGTCTTGTACTGAGAAATCAAACTCTCTTGGTCTTGTAACGAGCAATAGTTTGTTCTACAATAACATTTTTCCCATGTACAAAATGGAGACAAACATTTACCTACGTTCAGAACCATGAAAACAAATTTGATACATTTGCATTTAGAAAAAAATATCTTAAAAACAACATCTATATATATTTGAAAAAAATACACAAAAAAGGAGAGCAAGGAACATTTATACACAGTCAGCCAAGCCATATTGCTAGCAGTAACACGGGTAACAAAGTATCAGACAAGGAAGTGGTACATACACCCACATCCATTCCTTCTTCAATTTTGCAGCAACAAAAGTAGTAGAGTATTAAACATAGTATCAAACCCTTAATAAGAGAACACATGAAGGACAATTTAAAATACAAAAGAACATATATAGTACACAAAAGCTTACCAACATAAGCAAGCTAGCAGAAAACAAGCTAGCAGCACAAATATTGTAGCTAACTAGAAGGAAAAATATACCAATGAATAGTTGGCGATAACGAAGGAAATCGTTCTACAAAAATAACACAGGTCAGCAATTGCTGGAAGTCAATGAAGATGGAAAAGTGTAAATCCAAACCTCTAGGTCCTTCAACAACAGGAAAACTGCTTGTCCTTTTGCAGCCTTTTTATTCTTGTCACGTGCATTCCTTACCAAAAGAAGATTCTCAAGCTGTACACTAAGCTCAACATGTGCAATATCTCCCTCCATCATACACTTTGTGTTTAAGAAGTAGCCAAGATGACTACACAACTCAAACAATTCTCTCAGAGGGGGCAGTTCAAGACTATCAGGTGATACAATGGGAGCAAGTAATGGTTCAAATACCTCCCAAACCTTATGTAGGTTGAGCCTTGTATCAATTAATATAGCACCTGGTATGCTTTCGACAATGTCTGCAAGAACCTGCGACAGCAAAAATGATACAAAGTAAATAACACCGTAAAAAGCAATGCTAGATACACTGAAAAATCATCATACATAATGTTTAGATTTCTCAGTCATCATTATATGATGTTTAGGCTTTCATAAAAAACTTTACCTTGTAGTCTTTGGACGAAGCATTTGATACAAGTGGACACTCGTCTTCTTGTAATTCCTCCAGTTTCTTGACATATTCTGTTATTTGCTCTACAAGCAACCCTGATGAATGTTGAAGATGGTGTTGAAGCTTATGCTTGACTGCACATTTAGCAAATCTTTCATTGTTAACTGATGCCGACCTCAAGTCAGTCAACACCCCAGGATCTGTAGTTGTATGAGTTTGAAAGAGATGCCAAGTGATAAGTAGGTCTAGTACTGCATCACCAAGAAATTCAAGCCTCTGGTTTTGAAAAAATAAAGAAAAAGAAGTCAAATGCATGATTATAAATATGAAAAGTAATTTTGAGTGTCAAACAAAAAATGATAAATATATCAGTATCTAGTATCAACTAGGAAAAAATTTTCAAACTTGCTTACTTGGTAGCAGTAGCTAGTTCCAATTTCAGAAGCATGAGTTATTGCCTCCAATAAAAGGCCTTTAATAGCAAACTCATAGCATAATTTCTTTTCCAAAATTTCCATGTCATCAGATCTGGGAACACAACTCCAAAATGACACAGAGGTGGTCATTGCTTTCCCAACCATTTCAGACTCAAGTTCAGTATCAATGCCTAACCATTTCAATATAGCAAGAGCAGCAGTTAATCCGCCACCAACATAATATGCCCCAATTAGAGCCTCTACGCAATCAGATATTGTCTTAGAGCAAATCCACCTGTGGCCTTCATCACAAGCCTTTCCAATAACAATGGATTTATCTTCAGTTATTTCTATGGTTTTGCATGGCAATTTAGAACTATCGACTCCACTTTTACAGGGGGCTGGCCGATTAGACAGTTGTCCTGGGGCAACCCAGCGCCGGGGATCGAATGGAGCATCTCGAATATAACCCTGACAAATAGCAACATCATGGATTACACTAAAGGTTCAGTAATATACTTCAAAGGTTCTAAAAGAATGAACAAGAAAATTAAATTACTCCATTAAACAAGAATACACATCCAACTCTCTAACTGAATAGGTGCAAAGAAATCATAGAAGAGCAAATTGTTGAGCAAGAGTTGGAAATGTGCAAAAACATAATCATTAAGTATCACATTTGATAACTAAACAAATAACATGCTATACCACACATACAATATTATAGGATAAAAAGAATGCAACATGGTTAAAACATACAAATGATGGAAATGCTAAATAATTTATATTCAGCTGTTATAGCCATCATCATCAAAGCTCTCTCCTATCAGAATGGAGCTGACCACAAAGCATGAGAAAACTCTTGAAAGTATTGAAAGAAATTTTAATGACCAGCGTGTTCATCCTTGTGTGATGATGTCAGATACTTGACCAAGGTAGCTATGGCCAAGTGAGGGTTCAGTCACAAAACCTAGAATACCAATTGAAAGGTAGATAGACTTTGTTGGGGTACTAGCAGCCGATAAAGGCTAAAAATGGAAAATTTTATATTCATCTCAGAGTACATAGGGGAATAAGCATAAAATATCAAATGGTTATGGTTGAGAATTTATACACCTAGAAAAGCACAAAGCTTAATGTAGTAGCCAAGCCATCCACATGATTTAAGTAATCAGGTCCCTTCACATGTTTTATGAACTTTGTTGAAAGCATTTCTGACAACGATGAAAGTGCTACTTAGCGACCCAATACGCTACATGCATTAATCAAGGGTTTGCTATGAGGAAGTTGACTTTCCTACATTAAAAGATCTAAATGAGGAAGTTGGCACTCAAAATACAAAAGAAAGAGCAACCTGCACAAAAATGTTACTGAAGACAATGGAAAATGCAACTAGAATTGTGTTTCGGATAATTGCACAACTTAAGCTAAACCTTGAAAGCAAGAAGGTCTCTATTGTTGAACACAGGGAGCCCAGCCATCCATCGTAATCAACACAAGCAAGAGAAATGTACACAATTAAGGAAAAACTAAGATTCTGAATCAAAGTGGAAGCCTTTATCGTCCAAAAGTAAAACTTACATGCCCATAGTGCATCTGAAAGTCCCATCTATAAGCAGAGTCTTGATCGGAACCTAAAACACACACAAAAAACAGAAATTAAAATAAAAAACTCACGAGTAAAATTCAGCGATGTGGACGTTATATAAGGAGAGGGGGTGGAGTGGTCCGGCGGAGTAGGTCCGGCGGAGACGAGGGCGGCGGAGGGCCCGGATCCGGCGAGGGAGAGGCAGGAGGGGCAGGTGAGGCGGCGGACGTGGCGGGCGACGAGGAAGTTGGCGGCGCAGACGCGGCGGTCGTACCGAAAGCAGAGGAAGGCGGAGTCGGCGCCGCAGTAGAGGGAGGCTTCTTCTCCGCAAAGCTCGCCACAGTGATTTCTGCTCGGACACGATTTCTTCATCCTTCTCTTCTCAAAACCCTGACCCTAATTTTTTTTTGGATAGAGAAAGGAAGAAAGAGAGTTGAAGTCTGTTTAGGAGAGAGACGACGAATGGTATTTCAAACATATTAATAAGTTTGCAAAATATTACAAGTTTGCCACCGCTCTAAAATATTAATAACGCTTTGTTTTGTAAACGTTATAAAAAGCCCCAAATTAGCCCAAACCGTCATAGAAAAAGATATTTCGAAATTTGATGACGCTTCTTTATCAGCCGTCATGAAATCCACTTATCAAGCGTCATTAATAGGTCTTTTTGTTGTAGTGATCCCGAACATGTTGCTAATTGGACGGTTACAGAGCGAGGCTATATAAGCTTCTCTGCTCTCTCTCTCTTTCTCAAATAACAAGTTCAGAATTCACATAAGGGAGAAGTATTTTTTAGCACCATTTCTTACGTGTTTTTACAGAGTTTGAGAGTGAAGAGAAGCAGTGCATCAGCGCCACTTAGTGCAGGAGTCCGTGCGCCTTTCGAGGAGTCAGAAGAGCAGAGTGTTCCTAAGTTCTCCGTCGAACTTGCTGGTTGCTGGAAGCTATTCGTGTGGGACGAATTAAGCTTTGAGCAACGGTGATCTTTCACCCCAGCAGGTCATCTTCCATCTTTCGCCTGTCATCGCTGCTGCTATTAGCATCTTGATTCGTGCCTTCTGTTTAGAAGTGCTATTGTCATTTGCTACTATTACGAAATCTTTTTAGATTATCGTAATCCAGAATCCTCCTAGGATTTCTGTTGTGCACCTTCTTTAAAGTGTTGTATTGAAACGTTGTTTTTATAATTATTTTATTTTTTCAGTTTTTCATCGAAAATTGTGTTCCGGCAATAACAAAAAATCCCACCCAGCACCAATAATTAGTCTAAACCAAAAAATGTGAAAACACTTTAGAGAATAAGTATAAGCTAACAGATTAACATTAAATTTATTCATATTATTAGAGGATAAACAGTATTCATAGTTGACATGGTCATATTCTTTGATCGGAGGGGTGGTAATCATTATGTAAGTTAGTAAATGACCTATGCTCTCCACCACAGTGATATCCCTGAATGAGAGTACAGGTTGGCGTGTAACGTCGCCCAATTGCTCACTGTGCGTTGATGGGACAGATGACAGCCCAAAAATACGCCAGAGAGAGAGAGAGAGAGAGAGAGAGAGAGACTGTTCGTTGTCTACAAATCCGCACCTGTTCACTCTCACAAGCTACATAGCTCTGCTACCGAGCTCTCCTCTCTACATGAGTACGTACGTATCCATCCATGTCAATTGTCATGGTCATGTAGGACCCACAACTCACGGGTCTTTCTCTCTAGGGGTGGTCATGCCATGCCATGGACCATGGTGAAAGGAGGAGGAAGGAAAGAAGAAGAAAGAATATCAAAGAATGGAGACCAAGTAGAAGACCCAACGAGCAACAGTTTTCCAGAGAATCGAGAAGAATCAACACGTCCACATACGAACTGTAGATTGATGTACAAATTCAAAATGCATGCTGTTTAGATTAGGTTTATTATATCATGACATTAATTAGTTGATAGCACTTTCAACCTTGGTCACCTCCCCCCCGCATGGCTATAGCTAACGCGGAATCCGAGATGCATGGCCACTGCCTGTGCTGATAGCCATAAATGGCACGAGGTGTAGAACTTTGTGCATATAAATGACATGTACAAAGAGTGTACTGACTTTCGAAATAACGAGTGATCAGCCTATGCTTTAGACCTGCTTGATTAGTCAGCGGCACCGAGCTTGGCAAATGAAAAGGAATAAAAGATGGTGTGGTTTTATAACTTGTCTATGGAAACTTAGTCTCACATTAGAAAATCACAAATGTGTATTTTCTAATATAATTAGAATTTTGTTAACATGTATCCTAAGGGAACGCAAGTTTTTGAGTCTTGAAAATGAGATTTGAATTCCTTATCCATGTTTGATATGTTTAGGATTGAAAATAAGAGAGGAATACGAGTGACTTCATATTTTTATTGATGTGTAAAAGCTATTTCCAAGCCCTCCACCCCAATCTTGGAAATAATTTTGCATTCCTAAAAATATTGTTTGGGTGTTTTGTTTGGACGCTAATATCCTCCATTTACTTTCAAAACTATAACTTCTATCCCAAACATGTGAATGATAATAATAGCATCTTGGAATTAATGAAAGGGTATTTATGAAAATTTAAACAAATCAAGATTCATATCCATGTGTGAACCAAACATGAAAATAAAATAATTAATTTTCGAATTTTGTTAACATGTGCCCTTAGGGCATATGTTAAGGATAATTAATACATAGTTTTTTTTATTTTAAAATTTGTTATCAACACCTATTATTTATTGTAAAAAAATTTGAATTAAAAAATATCATCAAGGCCCAATAAAATAATGAATTATTTGTATGTACATCCCCCCTTCTTAATTCATAATTCTGTTTCCCTCTCATTTTTAATATAATTACTATTATCCCCCCCCCCCCCCTCCCCCCCCCCCCCCCTTCCATTCTTATGGTCAGAAGACGACATTAGAGACGGAAGGGCAAAAAATGCCACATCAGTCCATATACATATTGAAAAGACCGAAACACCTTTAGGGTTAAAACACCTTTAGGGTTAAATCAAATAAATTTTTGGTAGTTTTGCTTAGCTTGTAATTTAGAGAAAGTTCAGACTATTGAAATGCAAATTAGCTTGAAACATGGTATCAAATAATGAAAGAGAGAGTATTGAGATTTTAGTAATGTTATCAAACCAATGCCACTAACAAGTTTGTTATGTTGTGCAAATATTTTTCACCTGATACCGAAAACAAGCCTGCTTCCAGGTCAACTGTAGGTGATTTGTAATATGGTATTTTGCTTCTGAACTTGTACCAAGGAAAATAATAGAAAAAAAAACTATGTTGGATTACTGCATCAACGATAACCTGCTACTATTGAATAGTGATTACTGTTCCAAATGGTACAACTTGATGTTTCAATATATAAAAAAGACAAAAAATGAACTTGATGTTGGCACTTGTAACTCCCTTCATCCTTTACAATTGATTATTTTGATCAATTATTTTTGTCCAATGTAACTTTTTATCTTAGAGCACAAGGAAAAAAAATCATGGATCATTTAGGTCATATTCCTAGTTATCATATATCTAGCATATATTACAAAATTTTCTCCATAATAAAGAATCAACAATATATATTGGTGTATACACAAGGTATACACCAATATTGCCAAGATCTGTAGAATGTCTTTCTGGGTACATCGATCTCACAACATAAAGGCTATCAGTGTCTGGATACGGGTACCAACCGAATCTTTATGGTCTTCCCATGAGGAAGGAGGGGTTTTTCGAGAAATCTTGGGGCCTGATCGGGGTATGACCCAAAGATTTCCATGGCTGCGCTAGAGCTCATTGGCGAAGAAGCCCTGTTGGAGACGAAGCATCACCACCTCTTGGGTACAAAAAAATATGTGTAAGATTTACTTGGCATGACATTAGTCTCAAGAGTGTTTTGGTCTTTTTAATATGTATATGGAATGACGTGGCATTTTTTTCCTTCCTTCTCTAACGTAATCTGCTCACCATTAGAATTGGGAGGGGGAGGTAACAGTGATTATATTAAAAAGGGGGGGTGTCACGTCCCAACCCGAAAAAATGCTCGTCCTCGTATCGATTTATTTGAATCATCGTCCTCGTTGGAACGTGATGACGTACGAGTCTGGGGTTGCACTCGTACAAGGCAAGATGACAAGTTCTCAAATGGTTATCTTTGATTTCATATTAGCAACGAAAGCAAACTGAGTATACGAAATAATTCTCTTTATTGATAAATAAACTGAGATTACAAAGGCTTTCAATAGCCCAACTGAATTTGCCAGATTGGCTACAACACTCAAGTCTCTTTTGTCCACAAAGGATTTTACCGTTCCATACATCATGCCTTCTATATCTCGGCCGCATAAATCATGTTGCAAGTCCGAGCGTCAATGCGATCGCACGCTTCAAAGGCTACGGTATTCCATGCCTCAGCGAGATCAAAAGAAGCTCCGCTGCGAGCAGACCATTCTCTGAACCTTCTAGCAAACTAGTGGAAGATTGGTACTTTCGTCCTCGTTGTACGGATCAAAGACCCACTTAAATAAACCGACTTTTGTTATGTATTGATTCATGCAACATACAATTTAGTTATCTTTCCATGTTCGTCTTAGGATCTGTTTCACGGCATATTTGAAAGTAGTAAGCATGTTATCATGGCAAGCATGTTATTTCGATTCGTATAAGCAAATATGCAACCAATAGCAATCTCGTGTTGTTTCGTGAATTTCTTACCAATACTGACGCACTCGTTCTTGCACTGACGCAAGATGAATGTGCCTCATTCCTTCCCTGTCATGTTATAAGTTCTGTACAGGAGCTCTGTGTTTCTACACTTTTGACCCGTCGTTCCTTAACTATATGAAGGTCACTGGTTTTAACACCATAATGGACATCAGGGTACGAATGGTGACTACTTTAGCCTGGGGTGCTAATTCTACGCCCTGAAGTACTCCTCTCGAATAATACCGGTATTTGTGATGCACTATTTCAATGGTAGGTCGCAAGTCTAACAGACTGAAATACTCCACATAATACCCATCTCAAATTTTCTTTCTAGATCGAACGGGTTCCGGCAACCGTCTACCACGTTCGAGGGATAACAAAACTTGTGCACAAGTTGTCCGTGACCATACAACGCGTTAAAGTCATACAACCAAGCAATTCGTCTATCTCTATTTCTATTGGCACAATGCCCCAACTCAATGTTCATCAACGAACGTCCTAAGGGCCATAAATATTTCGAAGGCACCATGCCACATTCGACAGTTCCGCCACATCCATGCCACAACTATTCTCTTCTTCGCAAAGAAGCCATATTTCATAAGTCTTCTACACGTACGCACGCTTTGATATAGTTATTCGACATTCAATGGTGTCGTGCATTCGATGTACATCTCGATTCAGTATTTTCATGTTCTATGCCTTAATGTTCAATGTGTTAGACTTATGTTCCTTCCCTCTGACTCGTGCTATTGAGGCACGCCTCGATGGGATATTCAATGTTCTATAGCTTGTGCACTGAGGCACTCGCGCCAATATAGTCTTTCAATGTTCTAGCATACTAACTCGTGCACGGGAGCACGAATGACTTGTGCGCTGAGGCACTCGTCGATACATTTATCCCAATGTTCTTATGGCTTGTGCATGGCTTGTGCACTGAGGCGCTCGCATTTGTGATATTCAACGTTTAATAGCGACTCGTACATTTGATGTACGTTTTATTTCAATTGTTCTATCTTGTGTTCGATACGTACTATGTTCATATCTCGATCGAGCCACGCCTGTAATGCCCCGTCCCGCTCAGCTCAATCGGAGGAATCGAAATGCCAACAACGTTCAAACTTTGCCATGCAACGGTTGCTCAAAAATTTGCTCGGTCGAGACGACTCCTCGCTCAGATGGGTGGCTTCGGTGAACTTGCCTCAGCTTGGCCTTTACTCTAATAAAACGAAAGTTTTCAAATGCACAAGTAGGCTTGATAATAAAAGAGATAAATCCATATAGCTAAGGGAATAATCCCAAGTCGGGTCGGATTGAGTTAGAACATGGAAAAGGTCCCACGGTCGGCTTAGAATAGTTGTACAACGTGTTTTTAAAATGATATTCGGTCCATCGTCCCTTAGCTTGGAAGAAGGAAAGTGGGTCGATGCAGCCACAAAGCTATGAACTTAGCCTAAGTCATAGGCGTCGTGCGTATAAATGCTTGTTAAAGCATGCACGGTCCCACCGTCCAAGACTTGGCATAGCCTTTACTTGTCCCACGGGTTAATTTGCGTCGAACGGCTTAAGGCATAAGTCTAGGAACACAAAGAACTTGGTTGTTCAAGTTGAACGCGTGCACGACACGTTCCCGTGATGCGAGGCTTGGCATAGCCTTTGCTCGTTAAGTTGAAGCACGATTAAGTTAGGCAAGAGTTTTGCTGGGCTATTGAAGTCATAGCAAGCACTGTCCCATATTTTCTGCGGTTGTCAAGTCACATAGTTCCACGATCTTAAGAATCGTCATATAAAGTATGACTTGGACGGTAGTTTTGCTTGAAAAATAAGTCGTTTTAAAGCACGAGCCATGATAGGTTCGAGGATAAGTATGCCACAGTTAAAGAACACACGTTTTGTTCAAGTTAAGCTGAAAGACTACGCAGTAGTCGTTCCCTGGGTTTCAAAGGATAGAAAGTTCACGTGACTGGTTGTCGCCGAGACCAGTCCCGCTACTTGGGAGTCTCGATAGAAAGTTCACGCGACTGGTTATCGTCGAGACCGGTCCCGCTACTTGGAAGTCTCGATAGAAGTATGGAAAGTAAGGTCATGAATAAAGAAGAACATGGTAAATCGAGTTGAGCCTTTCATTGTCATTGGACAACTTGCGTGCAATAAGAATTCTTCGAACGATTGTCGGGACACCGGGTTCGTGTCGGCCTAAGAGGAAGAGCAGATATTGTACGGCCTTCAACGACGATACGACTCGCCTTGAAGTGAACCATTATAATATAGGTTGCGAAACCATTCGGTGGAGCTCGCTGTCACGCCCAAAACCAGAATACTAGCAGATAGGGACGGACAAGGCCAGCTACGTGATACCAAAGTACGTCAGTACCCTGAAATCATGTATAAGCTGTCAAGACATGGGGGTTACTTCTACAAGGCAACAGTCAATCCTAGGTCAAGCAATCCTAGGTATCTCAATCACGGGCAATTATACAAAGTATAAGAAGTATAATCATCAGACATACAACAGTAAAGCGTCCCAAACCATATATACATGGATGATCATGAAGCTAGTAATACAAAATGGAGAACTAGCAAGAGTAATAGTCATACATGATAAGCTCTAGCTATAGTCTAGAATACGCACATCATGTTTAGGCCCGTAAGCTAAATGTCAAGAACCAAAACATGAGCTAAAACGTACTCGGAGGCTAAATGTCACAAAAGAATAATGTACATATCAAGTGAGAGAATGAAACAAGAAACCCACTCAGGTACTCTGGTGCTCCGGATGGTCACCGTCGAGTAGATGGTATAGAAGATCCTTCGGGCTCCTTTATCAGATTTGGCCAAACAAAACCAGTGGGGTCAGACCCCAAATAGCAAGTACTACAAAGGAAACCAAACTTATGAACTAAAACCAGCAATAACTAACATAGCAATGGATAGAGATACTAATAAGTAGATGTAGATCGAGACTCGTGCACTACCATGTACTTATTTCGAACTTAGAAAGACAATAAGTAAAGCATCTTGGAGCATAAGGTAATTAACATATGACGTAATGTAAAATGTAGACATATTAAGTAAACAGAAGCTTGAGAGTAAAAATAAACTGAACATGTGAGCTTGTGAAATAGTCGGGTCATGAGCGCATGGTGACTCGGCATAGGAATCATGTATAGCTTGTGAGATAATTGAACATGTGAGTGTAGAGCCTAAAAATCAAGTTGTGCCATATTTTTACTACCCAGCAATCAAGTTGCGTCCCAGAAATCAAGTTGCGTCACTATTTTAAAACATAGAGATCAAACTGTGCCACTGATTAGGTTGCGTCTGACAACCGACTGCGCCCAAATCACATTGCGCCCGAGCCTACGTGGCGTCTGACATTAATTGTCATCATTGCCTGACAGCACTAACAGCTGACAACACTATAAACGAACAAAATCTCTTCGAATCCCACATAGCGTGCCGTTGGAGAAGATTTGGTTGACAGCTGTCCTGCACTCCTGCAAGTTACCCCTAGGCGCAATCCGAATAGATTCCTTGCACACTCTGTGAGTTGCACCTAGGCGCAATCTGAATAAATTCTCCTCATACATTCAAATGCTGCCACGTACCTATGCACTGAGTTGCGTCTAGGCGCAACCCAATCAGGCACAGTTTGACTTGTTGACTGAAGCTCGCGCAACCTGATAAAGTTGAGATAACTTACATTCTAAAGCAGAATCACGTGGCGCACATGCCACTACTCTCCCAAAACGTGTCCACTACTATGTACACAACCATGCGCATCTCAATCACATGATGCCATGCATCTAAATACAGTTAGTACACGATTGTGTAACTGAATAAAAGTTGGTGCAACATAAGGTTGGCGCAACCCAAAGTGGAGCAGTTCAGCCTTACGCACATCAGAATAACTGCTAAAATAGTTATTTTCAGAACTCTATAAATAGAGTTTCCAATCATTAGCAAGGCATCATAGAGATCAAGTACTCTTACAAAAGTGCTGCTGCAATCTCCAGAGGCTCTAGTCTTCAAGTTCACATCGTCCAAAGGATAAAGTGATCGTCTTCTGATCAGATTCCTAAAGTTATACTTTTCCAGAATTCTTTGTACTCTTGTACTCTTTTCTAAGTTTGTAATAAAAATTTATTTTTGCAAACAAAATGACGACTCTGCTGGGCACGAATTTCTCCTCCGACGAGAAGGTGACAACTCAATATGATGTTGCGTCAATCGGCAAGACATAGAAGACTCTGGTTGTTCAAGTCAACCAGACAGCCTATGAAGATATGTTCAACAAGAAGAGCAACAAGCGCACTGTGGCTATCACCAAGAACAAAACTGTGTGGACTCCTAAGTCTTCTACAGTTGATGTTGCTCAGGCGCAACCTGCCTCTGTTGCCCAGGCGCAATCTGTCTCTGGGACTCAGGCGCAATCCACTCTTCCTTCTGCCCGTGCGCAATCTACTCTTCCTGCTGCCCGTGTGCCGTCCACTCTTTCTGTTGCCCGTGCACAATCCACTCTTCCTGCTGCCAAGTCGTAGTCCACTACTCCCTTTGCTGCCAAGGCGCAGTCTGTTCATGCTGCTGCCAAGGCGCAGTCAACCCATCTTTCTGCCAAGGCACAATCTGTTGCTAGGGCGCAACCAGTAGCCCATGTGGCTATGGCGTAACCCAAACAATCAGTTGTCCAGGCACAGTTTGCTCATTATGCTGCTCTGGCGCAACCCAAGGAATCTAGTCTTTTGGCTATTCTCTCCTCCAATTCTCCAGTTTTGAACTTGGAAATGCAATGTTCTAGTGCTAAAATTAGACAGAACAAAGGGAAGGGTCCTGTTACACTTCCTCAACTGGCGTAACCTGTGCCTAAGGTGGTCCCACAACAAAATAGAGGGAAACGCTTCTTAGATAACCCTCTACAAAATAAAGGAAAGCACCCTTTGGTCTTTTCTCAATCTTTCCTAGTCTATGACTCAGAGGAAGATATATCAGATTCCATTCCCTTAAATAGAGGTCTTCAGATCTCTGCCAAAGAAAAGAATGCTGATCAAAGAGGTATCTTGCCTACCCCTATGGGGACTGTTCAAGATCTTCTAACCTTGTAAATCTCAAGATCCAAGCAAGGAAAGCTGACGGTATCTCGAACAGAGGCACCCGGAGTAGAATTCTCTGATTTATGCGCTAATCTCAATAGGCGTCAATCAGTATCAACTTCGGTGAAACGTAAAAATCCTATACCGAAGGCCAATCTGCATCAGAAACAAAGGTTTGAAAAGAAGGACCCCAACATTTATGCCAATGAGTTAAGTACTTCTTTGTACATTCATGGAACTAAGCATCTTAAGAACAGGAGGCATATTCCTAATATCATTAAGGAATATATTCCTCCGACTTCTTCTCATCCGGTAGTAGTTACTGATCTCCGGGAACGTCTTACACAAAGATGAGAGATCACAGAGATGTCTCCCTCACCTCTAAATCATTCTTCAGATCGCCACTGCCTTCATGAGGTAGTCATCAAGTGTTGTTGTCAATCAGCTAAACGATCTGTCTTCGATCGTCTAAACTATACTTCAATTTCTGAACCTATGATGGAAGATGAAGACGAGCTGTTATATGCTTCTGTCAATATGATTTTTCGAGACACTGGGGGTAGAAAATCCTCAAAACGTGGCACGTCTCGCAATCCGAGTCTGCAATACTTGAGACAACTCCGTGAATCCAGTGAAGGGGTCTTTCAACATACCAGATCAAAAGATCAGAATTCGGATCAGGATATTTTCAATCAATAAGATCTTCCCATTACTCATCTGGGAGAAGGTTCTTTGTCTGACTTTGACGTAGATAGTAAAATTTCTGAACAAACTATCTCGTCAATAATGGCGAAAGAAGTGACAGCGTATGCCATTACAGAAGACCAAGATGCTTCTAGTTCGGCCAATCAAGAGCAACAAA
Organism: Iris pallida; assembly: GCA_029216955.1. Classification (NCBI taxonomy): domain Eukaryota; kingdom Viridiplantae; phylum Streptophyta; class Magnoliopsida; order Asparagales; family Iridaceae; genus Iris; species Iris pallida. The sequence goes on along the minus strand of JANAVB010033820.1, from coordinate 13,689,415 downwards.
TTGCTGTACTAGAGGACAAACTGAAGACCATGGCTGAAATGGTCGTAAGTATGCACACTATAATTGTGGCTCAACATACAGTGCAACCAGTTATAAATTCTGCTACTAATCCCGAGCTCATAGCATCTTCTGTACCGGTTAATATTAGTTTGGGGGTACCTCCTCCTCAGGTTGCTTCTATACCAGTCCAAGCTGCTCCCAGTCAGTCTGGTGCTGGGGGTGATAATGGCCACACTATTCCCCCTCCTAATAATTCAAATCAGCCTACCAATTCCCAAACATCAGGAGATGCTAATGAGGTTATAAAACCCTTACGCACTCAATTTAAGGCTTTCAAGCAGAAGGATGGTCTACAAAGACTTGGGATAAAACAACCTTATCCTGCAGAATGGAAGGAGGTTCAATTTTCTCCTAAATACAAGCTTCCAACCATTATGCTTGTCACTCTCCAATCCCGATATACGTATTCTTCATGGATTTCGTATACTATATCTGTATTTAACGTATGTATATAATTTTGTATATTTATTAATGGTTGTATGTAGCTTTTAAGCTTGTCATTAGTAGAATGGATAGCGATTAGGGATTAGGGATTAGGGTTTCTATTAACCAACCCCTATTTATATTCTCTTTCTCATTCTCTCTCCTCATTCACTCCTCCATTTATTTTCCTCAACCACCACTCCATAGGCAAGTACACCTTGCTCAAAAAAAGTAGAGATTAGCAAATTTTCCATTCTTGATTTTTTTGTTATTATTTATCTATAATGTTCTTCTCTTCATTCTCTACAAGTTTAGTTCTTGAAGTCTTTGATTTTAATAGCTAGATATGTGTAGATCTAAGTTCCTAAAATCTAGGGTTTCATAGGTTTTCATGGTTTTGATCCATCAAACTTGGCTATTTTCAAAAACCAATGGTCCTATGTTGTATGAAATTTGATTCTACACAATTTTGACCTTTGAAAAGTTAGATTTTGACTTGTTTGGAGGAAGTTATGGCCAAAACAATATTTGGACTTCTCCTATGTTTGTCTGTGCAGATTTTGGTAGGGACGATGAATAGCGTCTCAGCCGCATAAAGCATTTCCTTCAGCCGCATGTGCAATTCTCAACCGCATGAGCATGTTCAGCCGCATAAGCCTTTCCAGCCGCATGGCGCTGGGCAGTTTCGGCCATACGGTATTTCGCAGCCGCATAAGCAAAGCAGTCGCATGAACAGTTGCATCCGCATGACCATTAGCAGTCGCATAAGTATTTTTGAGCCGCATGGATTTCGTTTCCTGGCCGCATGGACTTCGTTCTTCTTCAGCCGCATAAGACCTCACCCTCCAGCCGCATAAGCCCGCTAACTTGATCCGCATGTGCCCCGCTCTCGCCCCGACCGCATGCGCCCTAACCTTCTCACAGCCGCATGGTGCTGGCATTTTTCAGCCGCATAGGCCCAGTGATTTTCTAACCGCATAGGACTTAGTTTCCTGAGCCGCATGCACCTCTTTCCCACTGCCGCATATGCCTGTCCATTTTGAGCTGCATAAGCCCGGTTCTTCTCTGAGCCGCATAGGGCCGCCCCTTTCCTTCAGCCGCATAAGACTCCCTCGCTCGGGCCGCATGGACTTGGACCTTCTCTAGCCGCATGAGATCTCTGCTCAGCCGCCTGAGTCTGGGCCATAGATAGTCTGGCCGCATGACCTTATTGATTCTGAGCCGCATGCGCCTGCATTTTCCAGCCGCATGAGTCATTGTCGCTTGTTCCTATGTGTATTAAGTCCTCATTTCTAATCTGACTACCTATGTGATGGCTGGATGATCCTATGAGTGTACAAAGGTACAATCTATGTGAGCACCGAGGTGCGATCCTAAGCGCTAAGTGTTCCTACGTGATTCCTGCCAGTACTTTTAAGAGTCCAGCATTTATATAGCAATGGTCGGTAGCAATGACGTGGTATGTGATGTGTGTTGTATTACACCAAGAAGGGGGAACATATGTATGAATCCATGAGCCAGTACGGATTCCTTCTTGGGATACTCGTACCATGTACGACATCTAGAGGAGTGAACATGTGACCACGACATGTGATCTCTGAGAACAACCTAGGGCTTAACTAGGCAACTAACTTGGTAGATGCATTGGGTGGAAAGAATCCCGAGATCGTGCCATACTAGCCACCCCAGGCCCAGACCTGACGTGTCGGATTGGCCGCCACGGATATGGTTTCATTCGCCTATAGCGAATAGCTATATCCGACTCCTATGAGCTATGTGTTAAATGTTTTAGCACGGTAGCCCTTCGGGGGACTGGTGCATAATCAACGTGTTATATGTCTTATGGTTTGGCTAGTCCTGCTGGGTTGACACGATCTGAGGATTTTTTTTAATCAGCATATTGGGGATAACTCCGCCAAATGTAGGAAGCCGCAGGATTGAATGGCCGCCTGGAAAATAACTTGACTGTACTTGAGCCTTCCGTTAGTATCCGAGGGACATGGACTGTCATGGTGCGTGGTCCGATCTATGTCCTTGTTTGGTTGTTGGGTTGGTCTAACGTGCCAGGACGGACTGTGGACCGAGGTTACGACCGAAAGCTTATTAACATTATTAACTTATGCATGGGATTTATCTCACTCTTTTGTGCTCCCTTGTGGTACTTGCTATTCGGGGCTGACCCCGCTAGTTTTGTTGTGGCCAGATCGCGTAGCAGAGCTTGAGGATCCAAACTTCTTCCCTGACGTCAATGGTGCATACTAGAAGCATGGCTGGCGGGGGACTCGAGTGGGTTTCTTCTCCACCACTCTTGTATCTTTACTTATGTCCTAGCGTTTAGCCACCGGCACCTGTTAGCCGGCTAATCTAGACATTTTGTGTTTTGCAATAATTGTAATTAAATCAGACTGCAGCTGTATACAATTTTGTACCTATGACTTTCTGGGCTAGCTAACTTATAAAGCTAGAACCCCATGATCATTTTGATGAGGCGTTTGGGACGCCATACTGCTTTATCTTATATGTTCATTAATTGATGTTTTCTTGCTTGAATGATTGAGACATAGATGTTCTATGTGACCATAGGAGACTCGTACGTAGCTCACATCCCCCTTATCTCTTGACAGCCACGATCGCCGTATGACGTTTGTATACCTCATATGGAGTAGCTGGCCTAGTCCGTCTCCGTATTTCGGTACTGGGGCGTGATAAGGTTTTATTGGTGGCCCATACAGGTCAGACTTTTTAGGCTTATGGACTCATTGTGTCTATATTTAATCTTAATAAGGGCAGACAACGTCATATCATTAACTCTCTCATAGAATCGTTCCAAGAACATTTGCTTGAAAATAGCAAAAGAAGTTATGCAGCCATCATGCAAGCTACGATACCAGTCGTATGCTGCACCGGCTAAACAACCGACGAACACTCTGGCAAGAAGAGCATCATTTGGCTACAATTGGTCAGTCATTACTTCAAAATAATTAATGTACTGACTTGGAGAAGTGCTGCCATCAAACAGCATTGTCACGCCCCAGTACCGAAATACGGAGACGGACTAGGCCAGCTACTCCATATGAGGTATACAAACGTCATACGACGATCGTGGCTGTCAAGAGACAAGGGGGATGTGAGCTACATACGAGTCTCGTATGGTCACACAGAACATCTATGTCTCAATCATTCAAGCAAGAAATCATCAATTAATGAACATATAAGATAAAGCAGTAAGGCGTCCCATACGCTTCATCAAAATGATCATGGGATTCTAGCTTTATAAGTTAGCAAGTCCAAAAAGTCATAGGTACAAAACTGTATACAGCTGCAGTCTGATTTAATTACAATGATTGCAAAAGATAAATTGTCTAGATTAGTCGGCTAACAGGTGCCGGTGGCTAAACGCCATGACATAAGTAAAGATACAAGAGTGGTGGAGAAGAAACCCACTCGAGTCCCCCGCCAGCCATGCTTCTAGTATGCACCATTGACGTCAGGAAAGAAGTTCGGATCCTCAGGCTCTACTACGCGATCTGGCCACAACAAAACCATACTACACCAAAATAGAGAATTTGAAACATTAAGCAATTTTGGTTTTGCAACAGTATATATGTGTTCCTAGGGTTTGGAACACAATGTATCCATTCCAAAATTATTAAATGTTCCTAAAATTATTTTTTGTAAAAACAAAGACATATTATATTTTAAGGAACACTCTCAAAGTGTTTTAATTTGTGTTCAAGCACCCACACCCTCCTCACGTGATACTTAATAAAAGTGTTCCAAGCTATCTATTCTAACCTAATTCTCTCTCTCCTCTCTCTGGATTGCCCGCAAAGCCGCTCCCGCGAAGCCCCCCGATCATATCTCCCTACCGCTCCCGCGAAGCCCCCCGATCGGATTTCCTTCGTTGGTTAGACTCTCTCTCCCTCTCCTTCTCTCTCTTTCCCCTTCCTCCGTTTCCCCTCCTTCGCCACCCCCACCCCTATGCCCTTTCTCTTTCTCTCTCTCTCTTTCCCTCCCTATGCCGCCTCCCCCCACCCCACCCCCCCCGCCCGCCCCAATGTTCTCTCGTAATATTTAGTATTGCAATGTATATTATTTTTGATCTAGGGTTTCATCACATGATTTGCTTACTCCCAAGGTGCTTGCTCTAGTGTAAGTTGTTATTCTTTGCTTTTGTAACGTTCTTCTACTCTATTGCCTTATTCATGTTTCTAGTTTATTATGAGCTTAATTTGGAATAGACATGCATAATTCATTTTGTCTTATACAATTGTTAGTGGTACCTTATGTGGCATCTCGGTTGTGTATCTTAAATCTGAATGCAACTCTCTATTGGTTGTTGCTAATAGAATGAACTTGAAGAAAATATGGAACATAAATAGCTTTTTAATATTCTCTTATTGTATGTAACAAAAGATGTTGAACTCTCACCTCATTTTAATGCTTAAGTAATTCAATTTATTTATTTTTTGTTGCGTAATAGTTAATTGCATCAAGTGCTTCCTAATCACAATGACGTTGCCACCTGGAACTTCTTCTTAGTTAGCTACCCACTAAGTTTTCCTAGTTGGCCTTTTGATTGGTATTAATTACAATGTGATCTACTTTCTAGAATATACACAAATTCAATCTTTTCAAATGGTTTCTTTTTGAACAATCAAGTGTCCTCGTTGTTTGGTCCAGGATATGTTAATATACACAATAACAATAAGATAGACACTAAGTTCCGGAAACATAACCAGTTATAGTTGTATATCAATTTCCTTAGTTTATGGTTGTTTCTTGAATATAATACATGTGCTCGGATTATTGGTTTTACTTTGTGTATAGTTGAATATACTGATAGTTATTATTATACAAAAGAAGAATAAATAGTCGCATTACTTTGAGTTTGGAAGATCTTATATTTTATCATATGGAAGATCTTATATTTTATCATATGGTTTATCGCAGATAACTTAAAAGAATGAAAGCATGATTAAGTATTAGGAACCTGGCTATCTTAATATTGCTCATGTTTGCTTCTCCATTTGCTATATAGATGGGACGAGGGGATACTTCGATACAGAGGCTGCCCGATCGAGGAGTTAGTTGAGAACAATACATTCCTTGAGGTGGCCTACTGCTTAATTGAGCACCATTACCAGTACTTTAACAAATTTGATCATTTACTTGTTTCAAATGTTCCTAACTTGCTTCCTTTCAGTGTATGGTTTTGCCTTCTCAGGGCCAGTTGGAGGACTGGGAATTTATAATTTCTCAACATTCTATTGTTCCTCAAGGTATTCAGGTATGTTCCTTAAATACTAAATTTTTATTTGTTGGCTATAATTGGCATAGAAGATCTTTATCACTATTTGCTTAGGCATATAAAAGCTAATAAAGAAAGAAAGAGAAGGAAAACTGTAAAAATGGATATGTCATATTTTTTGGTATCAACTAACTACTTTTCTAATTCATGATGCTCTGATTTTGCCTTGTACATGATATTTTACAGACGATACGACATAATGCACACCCAATGGGTGTACTTGTCAGTGCAATGAATGTAATCTTTGTGTTCCATCCAGATGCCAATCATGCTCTAAGAGTGAGTAGTATAAAAATTTTGAATGTTGAAGTAGCTTTACATAATGTGACTTAAGGAAGGTATTTTTTATAATGTAGTTGAACATTATTAACTATTACATCCATTTTACGTATGTTGGCTTTGTTTTTGTAATTTATTCGTGTCTAAATACTTGTAAGGATACAAGCCACCTTCAGAAAAGGACAAAGGAGCAGTTTTGCATATTTATCAAGGGGATTATCTACATCACAGTTCTGATGAGGGAAAGGAGAAGATAAACAAGATAGCTTTTTAGAATGCAAATAAGAAAATGAAAAAAAGTACTCAATCAGTTTCTCCATGAAGAGATGCTTCCATCTAGGAACTTGAGTGCTTTTTTTTACCATACCATTTCATGGCCACTAGCAGGATTAATAGGTGTGTATAACATATATATATATTAATATATGTTGGTGAGCACTCGATCTTATGGATGATGGTTCCACTAGTGCCCATGTAAGCTATGATTTGTGTTAATGTATTAACGTAGAAAGTTTGATTTCTTTGATAACATGTGCAAATAATCATCACTTTGTGTTTTATTTATATGTAGTAATTAGTAAGTTTCTCACATTAAGATTTAGGCCTCCTTTCATTTGGGTCAGTTCTTCATTATTGTATTTAATTTGTAATAGTCACAACATGAATGATACATGACAATTGACCCCCTTGACTCAATGTTTTGCAACTCTTATTACATTCATTCTTTGGAGTCTTCATGTCTAATATGTAGTTATTCAGCCATGTCTATTTAGCTAAGCCTTATCTATATCTTAGGATTCTACATAACAAAATTTGGCGTCTTTTATTGTATTATTGTATCAATAACAAATGAATATCTAAAAAATTCTTCTAAAAGAGGTGCTTTTAGGTTTTCCTGGTTCTTGAATTTCATCTAATAACAGCTTTGTTCTTCACGAATTAGGTCTTTGAATATATATTGGTTAGGTAGAAACTAGGGGCTCGTAGTTGTATACTTTCCCAGTTTGTCTCAAAAATTTATATATGTCGATTTGTACTGGTTTATTCATGCATGCACATCTATACATATAAACTTGCATCGTTTCTGAAGTACACCATTTTTGGTGCTATAGGGCAAAGATCTTTATCAATCTAAGCAAGTGAAAGATAAGCAAATAACTCGCATACTTTGTATGCCTTTCATTCTCTTACTCAGTTGTACAAAAGTCCTTGTGCTAATGATATCTGCTACACCGTATAACTCTAACATAATTTCTTAATCTCATAACTTTGTACTTTTCCTTTTTCCTTCACATTTTTTCAAAAAAAATGTTATGTTATCAGTAAGAATGGAATTATTTTAAGGTGTATAAATTTTTATTAGTTTTTTTTGTCATTACGAACTCATGGCATCTTCATTCATATAAGATACTTATTCTTGCCATTCTACAGTTTTAACCCCTTTTAGAAGGATACGGTAATTTGTTTTTTTACAAATTTCAAGCCATTGTTTTGGTTTATCCTTTGTTGAGAGTATGTAACTGTCATTTGGATCATTTTGCCCATATCATGTCTTTATCGGTACTCATGCAACAAAGGTAACCTTTGTACTTATTTGAAAAATTTAGTATCTTGTACCCGTATCATGTCCATATTCATATCCATGTCCGTATTCATGAAATGTAGTCTGAAACAAATTCCGATACCGATATTGCAAACCTTGATTTAGACTTGTGCTAAAATAGACATGTGGGTTTGGTTTTATGTATATGTTATGTGGTGTATCCAGTATCTTTGAAAATGTTTGTATCCCGATTCCATGTCATCTCAATGTTCGTGCAACACCTACATGCACATGATTTTATTATATAGCAATTGTGTCATAAAATTAATGGGATTGTCATTCCTTTTGACTCTTTGGATTTACGTGACATAGAGATGAATGTAATTCCCTATAAAAAATGGCTACTACAGAAGTGCTTCCACGCACATTAGAGAAATACACAAGTACAAGACTAGTTTTTATTAACTTTACATGTTTATATTCTGCAGGGCCATTACTGCATTTCAGTGAGTTCCCCATTACGGAATATTTTGTGCCCCTGGGAAGGCGCTTGGTTGTTCAATTACATGTATGCATCTTACAAGGCCTGTACTATTGCACTATAGGCTGGTATATCTTTATCATTGTTCCTTTTGTAGTTCAATGTCATTTATGTCATCCTTTTTGTTGAAAGTTTGGGGGTATACATTGTTTTTATGGATAGTACCCTTGCATTGGATCAATTTTAGTAGATCACACATCTTTTCAACTGTAATGTTAATTTTCCTACATATATTGGTATGCAGTTTTCTCCATAAATCTGTAAAATTATGAACTATTAAGCTTATCGCAATCATAAAGGCCTTCATATTGCTATTCATAGATCATGTACCAAACTAGAAAATTAGAGAGATTTGTTCTTGAATTAAGCTTGTAACTTTAGGATCTATACATTTGTATTGTTTACCATTGTTTGTCCATATGAAAGCGGTAACTAGCTTTGCTATTTCATAGTCTGGAGATAAACTGTACAGTGGTTCTCTTGACAAAACAATGAGGGTATATATGATTGTCCCCATGTACAGGATCTGAAACTATATTGAGATATTTCATCTAGAACTCCACTCAAACCGACTTGTTGCTGCAGCGAAAAAAAATTACAGCATAAGAAGCATAATCCAATTAACTCTGAGAAAAAATCTGACAGAAATTAAATCTTCAACTAAATGCAGGATCTGATGCTACACGGTTTATCCCAAAATAGTACAAAAAAATAGAAGAAAATGTGAAAATCTTCCAGCTCGTCACAAAATCATCATTGATTCCACATTAATAAAACAAAAATGAAGTACATCCCTGCCTTCTTCTATGTCCATTCAAATGTACAAACAAAACATATGAACCAAAGCAGCTTGACCACCAGACAAATAAAGTGTTGTACAAGCCAATAGATAGCAATAGGATACGATCCAGCTCCGTTTAATCCAACCAAACTCTGCTTGTTGCCTTTCTGAATCGCAGCTACTGGGGTGCTGAGCCCGGTGGCAGAGGCGGCGTTGGTGGGAGTCCCATATTCCCTCCTAGTCCCATCCCGTGGGCTCGAACATCCACCATCCCGGGCTGCAATCAACCATAATTTCAACATCATTAGATTAAATAAATAGACTTCTCATACTATGTAGCTACTTAAGGATGAAATTATATGTTTAATGTGTTACAAGCCGAATGGGGCAGAATATGACATTACTTACCTGGAAGGAACTTAGGCCAGGAATCCATATTCTTCATGATCTAGTGATACATACAAGGCAGAATCCATATTGACTATTATTCTCAAAATTAATATTTTGATTAGGCAAAATCCATATTGATGATAATGTAGATATTGATGATATTTATATGTGGTTGTTAACTAGAATGGATGTGCTATATAATTGTCTATATGAAGCTTAATAGTTGAAAGTTGATGTTGTATGCCATTTAATTGTTTCTACATATTAGAATAAATTTATCATGGAGTCTTTTCTATTTATCACAGGTTTGATGTCTTAGGTCAGGTCATGCCTATGGTTGGAAAAGATTGGACTCAATATGGTCTAGCGTAACATTTTTCTGCAATAAACACCATTCCCATATCTGGAGTAGATGGAGATCTTGAAATCCTATGACACAAGACTTATCGAAGAAACGATGCTAAGAGGGTAGGAGCTTAAGCTTCCATCATGGGGATTTGCCTATTTACCTTCTCAAAAATCATTTTTGCTCTTAAATTTATCTACATACTTATTTGTAGTACATTAACTTTGACATACGGTCGTCTTTGCAATGTGTGCTAGGAAGCGGTTCTGATTCAAGAGAATTGGTTAGAAGTGTTGGGATGTGGAGTAACTGAGCATGAGAATTGGTTGGAAGTGTTGGGATATTTGGTTATTCTAGTTAACATACCAGCATTTTACCTTACAGGTAATTCTAGCTTCAATTATTGGCTTTTTCAACATACTTGTTTGTTATTTTTTTTAATAACTAACATATTTCACATAGTTCTTTGTTTTCTCATGTACCTTTAAGCACTAATGTGAAATGATGTCTCTGCACACTCAAGAAAATTGGGTGTTGCTCGATCTTTTTTTTTGAGAACCTCATCCATGGCCGGGGATGAAGTCACAAATGGCTTCCCCTGGGTCGACGAACGTCTTTGCGACGCGGTGGTCAATACCAAGTCCTCCAAGGTCGGCAAGCTGCTCCTGCAGAAGGTTGTATAGGTGATGTTTTGTTTTGTGAAAAGAAGAAGAAGTCAATTATGTTATATTTGTTTCGAGGGTTTATCAGGTCTTTTGCTTATTCTGCAGGTTGTGGTTGGCTTTATCAAAGAATGTGGAGCGTTGCTTGGAGACTTTTCTCCTCGAGGTCTCCATGGTGAGTTCAATTTCTTTTCCTTTCAAAAGCTAATATTTGGTGCAATGTAAGCCTTTGGTCCTTTGTGTATCACAACTGAAACTGCCAAAACCTCCTATATTGATATTGTTAGTTTTTTGTTAGTAGTAGCTGTTGCCTTATGATGTGTAGCATATCTTACATTTCCAGCTTCAAAATTCTAGGCCAAGACATGCAGGCAAAATTTTAATGTTTTCTGGCAATATATCACCGAGTTTGGTCTTAGTGTGGTTGTCCGTTTTGATGTCTTATATAACCACAACCTAAAGATCCGCAAGTCTCCTAGAAATTTAGGGTGATGTTTGAGTCTGTCCCTTCTATTAGAGACATCTTATGTTTGAAGTACCTTCATATTCTTGTGATAACTTCACCTACCTTGTATCTGCCTCTCCTATTTCTCTACCTTCTTGTCAAAAATCTCGGTTTCTAGGCTAATGCAACTAATATCATGAACATTCCATAATTTACGAGTTGTATCTTAAATGATTGAAACTAGATCAACAGCTTATATGTTTGGCTTTGGTCATTCATTGATAGAAGCAATTCATCTTTTTTTGGACTTCCAGATTAATGTACTAAATGTAATGTCTTGTGGAAGTAAATGTATATCTTACACACTATATATTGTCCATTTCAAATAATGACAGAGATCGAATCACAATTTTTTGACATCAGAGATCGAATCACATTTTTTGCTCTTGGAATATCAAATTTATTCAAATATCATACTAGGCAATTGTATTCAATCATAGAGAAAATATTTAATGCAACCTTAGAAAGAGCTTTGAATACTGAAGGCCATCTTGACATTTCTATATTTGCTTGACTTTTCTGCAATCCTGGGCTTGTGTTGCTGAAGCACACAATAGTCACCGCGATCACCACACCAGCATTCACCTGCACACATTAAATAGGTACATACAATTAATGGTAATGTGGTACTGTTAAGTACCGGGAAGCTTAATTTCCATGTTATCGACATGTTGATGACGTATCTCTACAGGTCTGACACGATGGTTACGGATAACTGACACACATGCATTCAAATTTTGCAATAATTGGCATCAGTGCAACATGTTGTAGCTATAGGAAGAAAAAAGCACAATAGCAGTAGCAAGCAGTTTGACCAACACTAGCAAGCTCTACAGCATCTGCAGCTAGTGTGCTGCATAGTACAGTTATTCGAGTGTGCTTATTATGAGAACTTGTTTCATATTGTAATACCGTGGAATAAAAATGGATGAATACATATACTTGACTGTGTCTCAGTTTAACAAGAACATGCGTTTCACTACTTAGGCCATCCCCCATATTTGTACAGTTGAAATTGTTCTTAGAAAAATTTTATACAATAGAAACTGTGCATCTAGTAATTGTCCAGTTTTTTGAATATAGCATATTTGTTCATCATAGATTCTTTTTGTTCTTCTTAGTCTTTTGTTATCCAATATCCTGATTTTAACTTAAATTTTTTTAATGTTGCATGCAGGTGTTGCCAATTACCGCTAGCATTGTTCAAATCTTCATCATTCTGTTGGAAAAAAACTTTTAGAATTATCTAAAATTTGTAAACAGATATTTTTGTCGAGCTAGATTTTATATAGTATTTGTCACTTACATTATATATACGCTTGTTGAATGTTTTGTAAAGATTTAACTTTTGGGATGTGTTATTGGTTGTTTAATGTATATTAAGTTGATAGCTTTGTTAATGGCTATCTTGATGTTGATTGAGGCAATGTATAAAATATTGCACCATTTATTATGTGTTTTATGTTCAGTTTATGAATTATATTTGTGGCTCAAAATAAAAATTGGCTATAAAATTAAAATTAGAAAAATGCATTGGAACGTTAATAAAGTGTTTCAAATTTAGCCACAAGAGTATGTAAAAACTGTTGCAAATTATATATAGGAACGGGTGCAAAACGTTTCAGAAAGACATTTAGAAACGTTTTAAAGGCGTCGCAAGAAATACTTTCTGAACGTATTGTATATGTTTCAAAAGTGAAATTAGAAACATTTCATAGACGTCCCAAGTATATTTTAGGAACATATTATATGTGTTCTAAAATCTACTTTATGAACGCCTCCTAAACGTTTCAAAATAACATTTGAAACACTTTATAACCGTTCCTAATATTGCAACGCCACTTTTAGGAACGGTATTTATATGTTCCTAAAAATATTAGGTACATTAAAAAACTGTTCCTAAATGCCTTTTTTGGTGTAGTGCCAGCGGGGTCAGCCCCGAATAGCAAGTACCACAAGGGAGCACAAAAAGGTGAGATAAAACCCAAGCATAAGTTAATAATATTAATAAGCTTCCGATCGTAACCTCGGTCCACAGCCCGTCCTGGCACGTTAGACCAACCCAACAACCAAACAAGGTCATAGGTTGGACCACGCACCATGACAGTCCATGTCCCTCGGCTACTAACGGAAGGCTCAAGCACAGTCAAGTCATTTTTCAGGCGGCCATTCAATCCTGCGGCTTCCTACATTTGGCGGAGTTATCCCTGATATACTGATTAAAAGGAATTCTCAGATCGTGTCAACCCAGCAGGGCTAGCCAAACCATAAGACATATAATACGTTGATTATGCACAAGTCCCCCGAAGGGCTACCGTGCTAAAACATTTAACACATAGCTCGTAGGAGTCGGATATAGCTATTCGCTATAGGCGAATAAAACCATATCCGTGGCGGCCAACCCGACACGTCAGGTCTGGGCCTGGGGTGGCTAGTATGGCACGATCTCGAAATTCTTCCCACCCAATGCATCTACCAAGTTAGTTGCCTAGTTAAGCCCTAGGTTGTTCTCAGAGATCACATGTCGTGGTCACATGTTCACTCCTCTAGATGTCGTACATGGTACGAGTACTCCAAGAAGGAATTCGTACTGGCTCATGGAGTCATACGTATGTTCCCCCTTCTTGGTGTAATGCAACACACATCACATACCACGTCATTGCTACCGACCATTTTTATGTAAATGCTGGACTCTTGAAAGTACTGGCAGGAATCACGTAGGAATACTTAGCGCTTAGGATCGCACCTCGGTGCTCACATAGATTGTACCTTTGTACACTCATAGGATCATCCAGCCATCACATAGGTAGTCAGATTAGAAATGAGGACTTAATACACATAGGAACAAGCGGCAATGACTCATGCGACTGGAAAATACAGGCGCATGCGGCTCAGAATCAATAAGGTCATACGGCCAGACTATCTATGGCCCAGACTCAAGCGGCTGAGCAGATATCTCATGCGGCCCGAGAGAGGGAGTCTTATGCGACTGAAGGAAAGGGGCGGCCCTATGCGGCTCAGAGAAGAACCGGGCTTATGCGGCTTAAAATGGACAGGCATATGCGGCAGAGGGAAAGAGGTGCATGCGGCTCAGGAAACTAAGTCCCATGCGGCTGGAAAATCACTGGGCCTATGCGTCTGAAAAATGCCAACGCCATGCGGCTGTGAGAAGGTCAGGGCGCATGCGGTCGGGGCGAGAGCGGGGTGCATGCGGATCAAGTTAGCGGGCTTATGCGGCTGGAGGGCGAGGTCTTATGCGGCTGAAGAAGAACGAAGTCCATGCAGCCAGGAAACGAAATCCATGCAGCTCAAAAATACTTATGTGACTGCTAATGCTCATGCGGCTACAACTGTTCATGCGGCTGCCTTGCTTATGCGACTACGAAATGCTATACGGCCGAAACTGCCCAGCGCCATACGGTTGGAAAGGCTTATACGGCTGAACATGCTCATGCGGCTGAGAATTGCACATGCGGCTGAAGGAAATGCTTTATGCGGCTGAGACGCTATTCATCGTCCCTACCAAAATCAGTACAGACGAACATAGGAGAAGTCCAAATATTATTTTGGCCATAACTTCCTTCAAACAAGTCAAAATCTAACTTTTCAAAGGTCAAAATTGTGTAGAATCAAATTTCCTACAACATAGGACCATTGATTTTCAAAAATAGCCAAGTTTGATGGATCAAAACCATGAAAACCCATGAAACCCTAGATTTTAGGAACTTAGATCTACACATATCTAGCCATTAAAATCAAAGACTTCAAGAACTAAACTTGTAGAGAATGAAGAGAAGAACATTATAGATAAATAATAACAAGAAAAAAAAATCAAGAATGGAAAATTTGCTAATCTCCACTTTTTTTTTGAGCAAGGTGTACTTGCTTATGGAGTGGTGGTTGAGGAAAATAAATGGAGGAATGAATGAGGAGAGAGAATGAGGAAGAAAATATAAATAGGGGTTGGTTAATGAAAACCCTAATCCCTAATCCCTAATCCCTAATCTCTATCCATTCTACTAATGACAAGCTTAAAAGCTACATGCAACCATTAATAAATATACAAAATTATATACATATGTTAAATACAGATACAGTATACGGAATCCATGAAGAATATGTATATCGGGATTGGGGAGTGACATCTCTATCCTCCTTAGAAAAATTCCGTCCTCGAAATTTCAGCCAAGACAAAGATAGAGGTATCCAGGCAAGTAATGGTGCATTTACAATCTACGCAATCATACATTTCAAAATGGTGCAAAATAAACATGTAAACAGATTATCAAGGCATGAGAAGGAACATACCTTCCGAGTCGAACAAGTGCGGATACCGAGATCTAATCTCGTCCTCGCGCTCCCAAGTTGACTCTTCCGGAGAATGATGGCCCCAAGCGACACGGACAAGGCGAATAGTTCGGTTCTTGAGCACCTTCTCTCGCCGGTCCAAAATAGACACGGGTTGTTCCTCGTAAGTTAGGTCGGTACCAACGACTAACTCCGAATGATCGAGGACATGACTCGAATTCGGGACGTACCCACGCAACTGAGATACATGAAACACATCATGTACGCCAGATAGCGAGAGATGAAGGGCAAGTCGATAAGCAACATCGCCTACCCGAGCGAGAATCTCAAAAGGACCAACGAATCTCGGACTAAGCTTTCCTCGGGTTCCAAATCTAATGACACCCCGAGTGGGCAAAATTCGTAGAAACACTTGGTCTCCAACACCAAACTCTAGAGGCCTTCGGTATTGATCTGCCCAGTGGCGGTGTCTGTCTTGTGCAACTCGAAGTCGTTCTCTGATCAACTTGACAGTCTCCACGGCCTGCGTGATCATCTCTGGTCCCAACATTTTTCGTTCTCCCACATCGTCCCAGGCCAGAGGGGACCTGCACTTTCTTTCATATAATACTTCAAACGGTGCCATCTGTATACTTGCCTGATAACTATTATTGTAAGAGAACTCTACTAAATGAAGATGATCTTCCCAAATTCTACCGAAGTCTAAAGTACAAGCCCGTAGCATATCCTCCAAGGTCTGAATGGTTCTTTCTGATTGTCCATCCGTCTGCAGATGATAGGCTGTGCTGAATCTCAACTTGGTGCCCAAACTTTGGTACAAACTCTGCCAAAAGTGAGAGGTGAACTGTGTGTCCCGATCTGATACTATGCTGACTGGAATATCATGTTGTCTCACAATCTGTTCCATATACAGGTCTGCCAGCTGCTCAGTAGATTGCCCTACTCTGAAAAAAAGAAAATGCGCAACCTTCGTGAGCCGATCCACGATTACCCAAACTGTGTTTCGGCCGGTCGGAGATCTAGGCAAACCGATCACAAAGTCCATCGTGATGTGCTCCCACTTCCACTCCGGAATAGGAAGCGGCTGCAACAATCTTGCTGGTCTCTGTTGTTCTGCCTTCACTTGCTGACATACCAAACATCTGGATACGAATCTCGCTATCTCTCTCTTCATGCCATTCCACCAAAAGTGCTGCTTCATATCCTGGTATATCTTTGTGCCTCCGGGATGAATAGAATAAGGAGAACTATGAGCTTCTGACATAACTTCATGTCGAAGGTCTCCACCTGGTACACAAAAACGGTTTCCGAACCTAAGTGTACCATCCTCATGGATTACTAAGTCCTTTCTGAGACCCGACTCACTCTGATCGAAGCTTCTGGATTCGCGGATCCTCTACCTGGGCTGCTCTGATCCTCTCTACGAGAGTAGACTGAATCTACAAACTGGCCATAACTCCCGTATCTTGCGACAAGATCACTTCAATTCCCATTTCCTGAAGATCTTCCAAAATGTGCCTCTGCGTGGTTAGAATGAATGCACCACCTCTCCTGCTCAAGGCATCTGCTACCACATTCGTCTTGCCTGGATGATACTGAAGATTTACATCAGTCTTTTAGTAATTCCTACCATCTCCTCTGTCTCATGTTCAGGTCCCTCTGGGTAAACACATACTTTAAGCTCTTATGATCAGTGTAAATCTCCACTCGATCCCCATATAAGTAGTGCCTCCATAACTTAAGCAAAAACACTACTGCTGCTAATTCCAGGTCGTGAGTCGGATAATTCTTCTCATCATCTCGTAGCTGTCGAGATGCATATGCTATCACCTTACCATGCTGCATAAATACACATCCAAGTCCCTTCCCAGATGCGTCATAATACACTGTAAACCCTCCCGATCCTACTGGAAGTGTCAAGATCGGGGCTGAGATTAATCTTTTCTTCAACTCTTCAAATGATGTCTGACATTCTGTCGACCAAACAAACTCTATATCCTTATGCGTCAAACGCGTCAAGGGTGCCAAAATCCTGGCAAAGTCTGCCACGAATCTCCTGTAGTAACCTGCCAATCCCAAGAAACTACGCATTTTTGCTACCATCTTCGGAACCGGCCAATTCTCCACTGCCTCAACCTTCTTTGGGTCTACTGACACTCCTGCTCCAGAAATAATGTGTCCCAAGAACGAAATATGATCCAACCAAAACTCACATTTATTAAGCTTCGTATATAGTTGATGCTCCCTCAAGGTCTGCAAAATTGTCCGAAGATGTTTCTCATGTTCCTCCTCACTACTGGAATAGACGAGGATGTCATCTGTAAACACTACTACAAACTTATCCAAATAGGGTAGAAAGATGCGATTCATCAAATCCATGAATACTGCTGGGGCATTAGTCAGTCCAAATGGCATCACCAGAAACTCATAATGCCCATACCGTGATCTAAATGCGATCTTGGGTATGTCCTGCTCCCGGACCCTTACTTGATAATATCCAGATCGAAGATCAATCTTAGAGAAGATGCTAGCCTTACTTAATTGATCAAACAAGTCATCAATCCTGGGAAACGGATACTTGTTCTTCACGGTTACTGCATTCAACTGCCGGTAATCAATGCACATCCGCGTCGATCCATCCTTCTTGGGTACCAAAATTACCGGTGCTGCCCAGGGCGAATTACTGTCTCTGATAAACTGCTTCGCCTTCAGTTCTTCTTCATGCTGGTACAACTTGTCCAACTCTGACTGCGACATCCTATAAACTCTGTCGACCTTAGGCTTCGTCCCAGGATTCAGCACAATACAAAACTCCACATCTCTGACTGGTGGCAAACCTAGAAGCTCATCTGGGAATACATCAGCAAACTCTCTGACCACTCTGGGAATCTATTCTTGCTCTGACAATGCTTCTGCAACGATGCCCTTGGGTTGATCCTCCAATGATCGAACAATGACAAAATTCTTTACGCCAGGTACATTAAATACTACCCTACCTCCCCGACAATCTATCATCGCATGACTGTCTCTCAACCAGTCCATGCCTAGGACAACGTCAAAGTTGCCCATGGGAAACTCAATCAAAGATGCGGGCAATAATCGCCCACTCACTATGACTGGACACGCTAAGCACACTCCGCTAACTCCTACTAGCCCATTACCAGTGAGTATATTTATTCTCTCTACCAATGCCTCGAATTTCAATCCAATACGTGTCACAAATCGTACAGATATAAAAGAGTGGGTAGCCCCCGAATCAAACAATGCTACTACAGGAAAAAAGGTAACAGAAATATTACCTGCAACCACGTCGCCTGAAGCTAACGCATCCTCCAGTGATAAGGTGAAGGCCTGGCCCTGGCCCTGCTGAACTCCTTCCTGCTGCCTTCCTTGACCATGTTGCCGCTACAGCCTCTGCGGGCCTTCCTGGTTCTGTGGCAGGCGATACATCTGAGTCTGCATGGGTAGACACTGGGCTAGTGGCCTTACGGCCAATGCTGGTCCTCTGTACGGTGCTGCCCCTGGAGCTGGCAATGTTGGAAACTACTGAACTGGCCCTCCTGGCCTCTGCATCATAGGACAATTGGCAATCCTGTGGTCTGGACTGCCACATCCCATACATAACCCATTAGCTGAACGACACATATCCCTAGTGTGCCCTCCCTTACCACAATAAGTACATCCAATGGACGCCCCCTGGCGCTGCTGGTGGTGCCGAACTGGTGCTAATACCTCAGATACTGCCGTCCTCCACGGCGCTCCTGACTCATGAATACGGATGCCGGGTGCTGGCGCCGATGTTCGCTGTACTGCTCTGGAAATGAGTCCTCTTCTGGCCCCCATGTCTTGTCACCAACCTCTATTGAGTGAGTTCATGCCTCCGAGCTGCCGTTAAAATGGTATCAAAAGTCTGATAGTCATGCCCTTCCACTAGCTGTAGAATCTCCAAGTGTAGTCCCTGTTGGAACCTTATAGCCTTCTCTGGCTCTGTAGCTACCATCGTCGGTGCAAACCGACTCAGTCTGTAGAACTCCGCTGTATATCCATCCACCGTCCTTCCAGCCTGCTTGAGACTGATAAACCTCTGCTGTAGCTCATACCGTGCTACTATGCCAAAGTACTTGGCCTTGAATCCAGTACGAAAGCTATCCCAGGGAACATGACGCCTCGGTCCAATCTCTTCTGATGCCCACCCGTCGTGGGCGAGATCCTGAAGTATCAGTCTGACCTGATCAACCTTTTCTTCTGCTGGAACCTTAGCTGCAGTCAATATGGCCTCAGTATCCTGAAGCCATGCATCCGCCGAGATGGCATCCTCCGTGCCGTCAAAATATTTTGGGTTGAGTCGACAAAACCTCCCCGATGCTTCCGAATCATTCATGACGCTTCTCTCAAGGGCTAATTGTAACCCCTGATTCAGTAGCACATTCTGTTCCTGCTGTCGGGTCTGCTGTTGTTGATGGGCTTCCACATGTCGCTGCTGAGTAGCTAAGAATCCTCGGATGACCTCCAGGAGTGCTGCAGCATCCGGTACTGGCGTTGCTGCCGGTACCGCTGGGGGTGCAGGAGTTTCTAGAACTTGCGGTTCCACTGGCTCTGATATCACTTCTACTCGGATCTGATCAGGAGATTGCACTCCTTCCGGTTGCTGCCCCGTCGAGCCATGCTCTACTGGTTGATCCTCCACGTTGGCCTCGCCAGCTACTGAGAAAGAAGCACCCCTATAGGAAAAGGTATATGATGTGAATTATCAGGACGAGAAAGATTTGAGGATGCAATTCAGGTGATCAATCAAGGTAAGGAAGGAGAAATCGAGACAAGAGATTCAAAGGGAACAAGTTTTGATTGAGACTCCTATAATAGTAACACCCTACAAGTCTGAAAAGTCTGACCTGCATGGGCCACTAATAAAACCTTGTCACGCTCCAGTACCGAAATACGGAGACGGACTAGGCCAGCTACTCCATATGAGGTATATAAACGTCATACGGCGATCGTGGCTGTCAAGAGACAAGGGGGATGTGAGCTACATACGAGTCTCCTATGGTCACACAGAACATCTATGTCTCAATCATTCAAGCAAGAAAACATCAATTAATGAACATATAAGATAAAGCAGTAAGGCGTCCCAGACGCTTCATCAAAATGATCTTGGGGTTCTAGCTTTATAAGTTAGCTAGCCCAGAAAGTCATAGGTACAAAATTGTATACAGCTGTAGTCTAATTTAATTACAATTATTGCAAAAAACAAAATGTCTAGATTAGCCGGCTAACAGGTACCGGTGGCTAAACGCCATGACATAAGTAAAGATAAAAGAGTGGTGGAGAAGAAACCCACTCGAGTCCCCCGCCAGCCATGCTTCTAGTATGCACCATTAACGTCAGGGAAGAAGTTTGGATCCTCAAGCTCTGCTATGCGATCTGGCCACAACAAAACTAGCGGGGTCAGCCCCGAATAGCGAGTACCACAAGGGAGCACAAAAGAGTGAGATAAATCCCATGCATAAGTTAATAATGTTAATAAGCTTCCGGTCGTAACCTCGGTCCACAGCCCGTCCTGGCACGTTAGACCAACCCAGAATTAAGTATTTTTACGTTAAATATTCCAAGATTCCTTTTTAGATGCCACCCGCTGGAAACTGCTATTTTTATAATACCGAAACTACCCCTCCGTGCTAATTGGTCATTTATATGTACTTGAATTCAAAAAACTCAGATCTGGATTACGATTTTTGTCTTTTTCTTCTTCACGGAAAATCTGAATTCCATTGCTCTCATTTTCAGCAGAGATCGCAAAGATCGTTCGTAGTTTGGTGTGCTTTTCTTCAGTCGAACTTAGATCATCGCTCGTCATCATCATCACCATCATCATCATCTTCATCGTGGAGACATTTGAAGTTTTTTGACGATTAGGTCATTTGTGGAAAGAAGATCTTTCATCTTCTTTTCCATAAGAATTATCATCGTTTTGAAAGAAGAACGAAACTCTTTATTCCTGACAAAATTTTTCAAAAAAAAAAAATTCTCCGTGTTAAAACCACGGAGAATGACCATTCTCCACCACGGAGAATGACCATTCTCCGTGCTAAAATGACGGAGAATGACTATTCTCCATTTTAAAAACCACGGTGAATGGCATTCTCCATGTTAAAAACCACGGAGAATGACAATTTTCTATGGGTTTTAACACGGAGAATACCATTCTCCGTGGTAAAGTGACGGAGAATGGCCATTCTCCGTCATTTTAGTACGAAGAATAGCTATTCTCCGTGGTTTTAACACGGAGAATGGTCATTCTCTGTCTTTTTCAATACGGAGAATGACCATTCTCCTCCATGTTAACACGAGATTGGTCATTCTCCGTGTTAATATCACGGAGAATGACCATTCTCCATGTCAAAAAAGACGGAGAATGACCATTCTCCGTTGTAAAAAATGACGGAGAATGTCCATTCTCCGTGTAAAGATCATGGAGAATGATTATTATCCGTGTTAATATCAGGGAGAATGACCATTCTCTGTGGTAAAGTGGCCATTCTCCGTCATTTGAGTACGGAGAATAGCTATTCTCCGTGGTTTTAACACGGAGAATGGTCATTCTCTGTCTTTTTCAATACGGAGAATGACCATTCTCCTCCATGTTAACACGAGATTGGTCATTCTCTGTGTTAATATCACGGAGAATGATCATTCTCCGTGTCGAAAAAGACGGAGAATGACCATTCTTCGTTGTAAAAAATGGCGGAGAATGTCCATTCTTCGTGTAAAGATCACAGAGAATGATTATTATCCGTGTTAATATCATGGAGAATGACCATTCTCCGTGATTTTACCACGGAGAATGGCAATTCTTCGTGGTTTTGACACGGATAATGACCATTCTCCGTCATTTAGTACGGAGAATGGCTATTCTCCGTCATTTAGTACGGAGAATGACTATTCTCCTACGTTTTAACACTAGAAATGGCCATTCTACGTAATTTTACCACGGAGAATGGCGAGTTAAAAATTTGGAAAGCCATAACTTTTGACTGGGAGATCGAAATGAGGCCCGGTTTGTCGCAAAACGAGCGTATTTTCGAGGAGCCTGAAAGTAACGGATTTTTTGTTAGACGGACTTTCAAAATTTCAGAATGGCAAAAAAAATAATATTTTGACCTCCGTTTTGACATGGAAAGATTTTGGAGAAAAAAACCTAGATTCGAAAGTGAGCAGCGTATCGAAGAAGAGGAAGAATAGAAAGTGAGCAGCGTAACGAAGAAGATGAAGAATCGAAATCTTTTTTTTTGAAGAGTATGTTTCGCGGGTGCTTTGAATAAATTAGAAGGGTAAAAGGGTCATTTGGAACCCGCTTTGGATAAGTTTCTCTAATTCTGGGCACGCGATGAAAGTTTTTTTAGCGGTGGGTTTTCATGAAACTGTTTTAGTTTTTGGGCATTTCATAAATTTCCCCTATATATATATTTATATATATATATATATATATATATATATATATATATATTTAAAAACTCTATTTTATTAATCAAGGCTCGAAAAAGACGAAGCCGGAACAAGTACAAGGTGCAAAATAAAAAAGCCTATACAAGTATACCAGTAAACAGAAATGGCGGACAAAATAACCCAAGCAACTGTGCTAGGGTAGGAGGTCAGACCAGAACTCTCTCGGGCTGTGGGGGCATAAAGTGCTCCGTTTACGGCATTGGCGGAACAATTCCCGTAAAAGTTGGTCTGCAGTGTATTGGTGACCTTCGTAAATAGCTTTGTTGCGGTTCTTCCAATTCACCCATGTTGCGGCCACTACGACGATCGGGTGACCATGGAAAGCAGATGCCCAGGAGGCCGCAAGATCGTGGAAGCGTCCGCCGCTCGGCTCGATTCTGCAGATCCGATTGAGGTTCCTCCAGATATGGCCAGATAGGTTCCCTTGATAGAAGATGTGGTCAATCATCTCAGTCTGACGTTCGGAGCAGCAAGTGCATGCGAAAGCTAAACTAATCCCAATAGTATTGAGGATATCGTATGTGGGCAGTTTCTTACGAATGGCTCTCCACATAAGGAAAGACCACTTCTTAGGGATACAAGTATGCCAGTAGGGAGCGATGGTGGGGTGCGGCGTCCCTATTCCCTGGATAACTGTCCGCGCCGATCTGACCGAGAAAACCCCCGAAGCCTCGATCGACCACCGCATCTCGTCGGCAACGCAGCCGAGAGTCAACCCGCTAATACGTAAGCTTTCCTCCACTTCGCATCCAGACCAAACACGGACCCTGTCCCAGTCCCAGTCATTGCTTATTGGGTTCCACAAGTCTCTGATCCTGCTGTGCCTCGGGGTTTCCTTGATGTTGGAAATCAAGTTGTCCCCGACCCATCGCTCCAGGAATGGATCAAATTCACCATCCCCCAGTTGAAGTCTCATCACTGGCTCGGCGAGGTCGCGCCCAGTGAGGATCCGACGCCACGCCGCCGAGGATCTGTTGTTGTGGATGGCCACCGACGGATGAATGTGCTTGAAGTACCTGGCCTTCATAAACGTCGTCCATAAGTTGTTGCATGTGCGTAGTTTCCACCATAGCTTCATAGAGAAAGCTTTGACGATATTGGAGAGTTTGGTGAAACCAATGCTATATATATATATATATATATATATATATATATATATATATATATATATATATATATATATATATATATATATATATATATATATAAGAAAGAAAGAAAGAAAAGAAAAAAAGAATCAAATAAAACAAACAAACACACACACACGCCCCCCCCCCCCACAAAGTCCACAACAAGCAGCAGCAGCTAAAAGCCGAGCGCCCCCCCCCCCCCCCCGTTTCTTTTTTTTTGAATCCGAACGAACTGTATGTGTATATATATATATATATATATATATATATATATAGAGAGAGAGAGAGAGAGAGGAAAATTTTCACAAAACCAAACCCTAGCCGTCATCCCCGACCCAGCGTACGCCCCAACGTCGCCGTCGACCAACCCGCGGCCATCCATCGTCGGGAAACGCACAACGAGCATCCTACCCGTGCACAGAAACTGTCAGCGAAGAGCCAACTTCAAAAATAGATCTCCTTCCTCGCTCAGTCGTTTTACGAACCACTTGATCAGGTATGATCTTAACATATACACCTTTAATTTTCTTCAAATAGTTCGTGCCTATTCGTACCATGTGCGATGAAAAATGAGTTCCAAAATCGAGAAAAACTTGATTTATTGGACGTTAGAAACTGTCCCGAAACCCCAACTTTGTGGCCGATTTGCAACCCGCGTGTTGCGAGTTTTCAAAATCGGTTTGAAGAGACTTATAGAAAACCTATAGGGCTTTAAACCCCTTTTTGTAGAATTAAATTTTATGCACTGTACAGAAAGTTATTGGTTTGTGAAGTTAGAAAAAAAAATGATTTTCAAAACTGAATTTTTAGAAAAATTGTCCCGATACGCCATCCGTCCCGTCAGTCCAGGCGACTTGGTCGCGAACCGAAAGTATCGAAAGGTACATATTGACTTCGTGGATGTGTGGGCTTTGACGAAATTTAAATTGGTCGCGTGTGCGCGACGAATTTGATACGTATCCGTCAAAATTCACCGTATCGACCTTTTTACAAATTTGTCAATTACTTTGTGCACGCTCGTCATATTGAGACAAAACTTGTGCCAACAGGACCGTATCATTTTTTTGGTCCTACATGCCAAGTTTGGTCCGATTCTGAGACGGTCGATCGGAACACTATTTTGGCGGGCCCGCGACCCGATCCAACGGACAAATTTGTGCACGGCCCACCGGAATCCAACTTTGGACATACGATTGGGTTCGTCTCGTCAAATTGGACCTGTAGACATATAGTTTGATAACTTTAGAGACCGTAGGTTCTGGCACATTTTTCGGTGCAAAGTTGGTCCAACGGCGGACACCATTTTGACCCGAAATTACATTTTTCTCCTGTGTCCAGAATTAGACTTATGGCTAGGTGTTTCTAGCTAATTTGACCATTCTAAGAATGGTGGTAATGTCTGTTTCAGCATTAGGAGACAGTTGTGCGAGTTGACCGTTCGTGGCTCCTTGAGTGGGTTGTAGTTTCGATTTTCTCAGCTCAGGACAACAGGCAAGTATATTCTCTGATAATTTTCATTACTTTGATATCTACTATATCTGATTCAGTTATAGTGTTATACTTGATTTTTGACACGAGGATACACGGACTAGTACACATTGAATCTCGTTATGAGATGTCATTCCCGGTTTACCTGGTATATGAGTACATTGTTCGATATTGTTTTCTGTACTTGTATAGACACCGATTTGGGAGTGGGCTGCCCCCTGCTCTTTGAATCCCGTGTCATGACCTGTCATGTCTGGATCCATTATACTATTCCCGGTTCACCTAGATTTTGTCTTGATTACATTCCAGTTTGATACTTTGAGACTTGTAGTATTTATTTTGGGATATTGTTTTATGTCTTAGTCTTTGAACTTGTGATTGCAACTCAGTGTTATTTGAGACTATTTATCTCATCTTTATCTTTATCTTTAGCATCGTGTTTATCTTCCTTAGAATTATGTGATTGAGTTGTGGTTATATTCCTCCGTGCGGAGATGACAGGTTATATTTGTGTCTTAGATTCTATATATTCTATATGACCTTTACAGCGTTCTACCACCGATACTGCAACGTAGGCTGGATGTACCCACGTACTCGTGCCCCTAAACAGGGTGCGGGTCGTAACACATTTTTATGGTGGCCCATGCAGGTCAGAGTCACAACTAGTACGATTTCGTAATGGGTGCTCGACTTAGAGTGCTAATTACGAGCCTGCTGTTAGGATATATGTTTTAGGTTATAATAGGAGTTACTCAATCACATATTAGGAAACTCCAATCTTTTGATTTCCATGACAAACTTTTCTTGCATTTTGAAATAAATTGTCCTTCCTTGATGATATCCTATCATGTGCCTTATTGATTTTTTTTGCTTGAATCTTTCTCCAGGATGATAGTGACTCGAGCTCAGGCAGCTGGATCCAGTGCAGCACCGGAGAGGTCCGATCCGTCGTAATCTATTTTTTTGACTGAGAGAGTTGCGGATCAGGAGATTGACCCTACTGTCCCTGCCGTTCCAGAGGTAGCGACAACACTACTGGAGGGTCTTCCTCCACAAGTCCCGAGGACTGTACCTGTTCAGCCGAGGACTCTTCCACCTCTACCTGCATTGTCGATTGACGCTACTCAGATGTTCGCGCTCCTCCAGCAAATGATGGAGGCGCAGCGAGCGTAGGCTGAGGTTTCACAGCGGCAGACAGATTTTGAGGCAGAGCATGGAGAATGCGTACCAGTTAGCACTCGCCGCTGTAGAAAAGGTGACTGCAGTTCAGACTCAGGGCACTCCAGTCCAGCAGCCACAACAGCAGCAGGCGAAACCTGGCTCCGTGATAGATTTTAAGAAGATGTTTCCTCGAGAATTCAAGGGAACAGAAGGGATCATGTATGCCGATGATTGGCTAGAGGATGTTGAGCGGAGCATGGGGTTAGCACAGCTTCCGGAAGGACTATGGGTGTTAGCAGCAGCGAGTCAGTTCTTTGATATCGCTCTGACTTAGTACCGCACAGACCCTCGCTTGACAGTGACAGGCTTGACATGGGAGAACTTCAAGAAGCTATTCAAGAAGAAATTCTTTCCTGATGTGGCTCTTAGTGCACTGGAAGGCCAGTTTGTGGGACTTGTGCAAGGAAACATGTCTGTGGATGAGTACGCGACAGAGTTCTTTCGTCTGAGCCGGTTCGCCCCGGGCATGGTTCAGGATGCTGGAGAGAAGGCCCGCAAGTTCAGGAGGGGCCTGAACCACGTCGTCAGATCATGCACGTCTGGGCGTCGTACTGCGACCTTTGAGGACATTCTGATGGACGCTCAGATTGCAGAGGAGGACTTGGGTCTCAGATCCAAGAGGAGTAGTGATGCTATAGGTGCTGGTTCCAGTGCAAGATCGACCAAACGACCTCAGACTCAGCAGAAGCCGTTCCACCAGCAGCAGTATCAGCAGCACCAGGCACCAGCACGTGCACAGCATCAGCAGGGGCAGAAGCAGATTCCACAGTGTGCTTTTTGTATAAAACTGGGGCACACCCGAGAGGTCTGTAGGAAGAGGTTGGGCGTTTGTCTATTCTGTGGAGCGCCCGACCACCAGTTGAGAGATTGTCCTACTCGTCCAGCTCGGGGAGGTCAGGACATAGAACCTCCTGCTAGAGCTCCAGTAGGACCAGCTGTTCAGCAGAGGGGTCCGCCACTTTCGACCCAGCAGTAGCGCTTCGCCCAGCATCAGAGGAGAGCAGCTCAGGGTAGGACATTCGCACTGACGGTCGAGGAGGCCGATCCCATAGCAGACGTGGTGGCAGGTTCTGTTCTACTCGATTCATTTCCTGCATTAGCTTTGTTTGACTCTGGTGCTACGCATAGTTTTGTATTTGTCTCTTTTGCACTTAGACACAATATTATTGCTGAACCACTGAGTAGGACTTGCAAGATTATGACTGGGGGAGGCATTTTCCTGGTCAATAATATTTCCAAAGGGCGAAGAGTTATACTGGAAGGCCAGGATTTGAGTGCGTCTTTGCTCGTAATGCCCCTTTCGAGCTACGATATGGTACTCGGTATGGATTGGTTGAGCAGGCACCATGCTAGTATAGACTGTAAAGGAGGCAGAGTTTTGTTTAGACCGTCGGAAGAGCCAGAGTTTGAGTTCACCAGAGGAGCAGCTGAGCCAGGAGATGGTTTCTGTGGAGCTATGTTGACGGGGCAGGAATTGCCACATCCATTGATAGCAGGATTCTTGGATGTTTTCCCTGATGAGTTGCCGGGAATGCCGCCAGACAGGGATGTTGAGTTCTTTATAGACTTAGTGCTGGGCGCTGAGCCTGTCTCGCAGCATGTCTATAGGATCAACAACAGCGAGTTGGCAGAGCTAAAGAAGCAAGTCGACGAGCTGCAGGATAAGGGATTCATCCGATCCAGTTCTTCACCTTGGGGCGCACCTGTTCTGTTTGTACCGAAAAAGGATGGGACGGTATGCATGTGTGTCGACTACAGAGCGCTCAACAACCTCACTATCAAAAATAAGTACCCGTTGCCGAGGATTGACGACTTGTTTGATCAGTTGAGCGGTACAAAGGTATTTTCGAAGATAGACTTGAGGTCCGGTTACCATCAGCTGAAGGTGAAGAAGGAGGACATTTCGAAGACGGCTTTTCAGACTCGGTATGGCCAGTATGAGTTCACTATTATGTCATTTGGGATGACCAATGCCCCAGCGGTATTCATGAACTTGATGAACAAGGTATTCCATCAGTACCTTGACAAGTTCGTGGTGGTCTTCATAGATGACATCTTGATCTACTCGAAGACACCGGAGGAGCATGAGGAGCATCTGTGGATTGTGCTAGAGACTCTCAGGAAGGAGCAGTTGTATGGGAAGCTGTCGAAGTTCGAGTTTTTCCTGGAGAAGGTAGAGTTCTTGGGTCATGTTGTGATCGAGCATGGGATCTCAGTGGACCCGAAGAAGATTTCAGCAGTTGAGTCTTGGTCCACACTGAGCTCAGTCGTCGAGATTCGGAGCTTTTTGGGTCTGGCCGGCTATTATCGGAAGTTCATTCAGGACTTCTCTCGGATTACAAAGCCGATGACTAGACTCACCAGGAAAGACGTAGAGTTCATCTGGACCGAGGAGTGTCAGGCTGCTTTTGATGAGCTGAAGAAGAGGTTGACTACGGCTCCTATTTTGACGTTGCCATCTGGGACTGGTGGTTTTACGATCTATAGTGACGCTTCCGGGAAGGGCTTGGGTTGCGTTCTTCAGCAGCACGGGAAGGTGATTGCCTATGCATCCAGAAAGTTACATCCTCATAAGAGGAACTACCCTACCCATGATCTGGAGTTGGCAGCTGTTATCTTTGCTTTGAAGCTGTGGAAGCACTACCTGTACGGAGAACGAGTTGAGATCTTTACGGATCACAAGAGCTTGAAGTACGTGTTCACCCAGAAGGAATTGAACATGAGGCAGAGGCGCTGGCTTGAGCTGATGAAGGACTTCGATATCTCTTTGCATTACCATCCAGGGAAGGCCAACGTAGTTGCAGATACCTTGAGCAGGTATCCAGTCGTTATGTATTTGACGATAGATCGTCATCTATTGGCCGATCTGGATAGTTTGGGTATCGAGGTGATCGTTCCGGGGATGGAGGTTCAGATGTGGGGTTTACAGATTCAGTCTGCGTTGATAGACAGAGTCAGATCAGCACAGTTTGATGACGTGACCTTGAGGAGCATCAGAAAGCAGGTGCAGGCCGGATTGCTAGGCGATTTCTCTATAGCCGAAGATGGGTCGCTGAGGCACGGTACTAGATTGTGCATTCCGAGTGGAGAGCTTCGGGAGGAGATTCTGCAGGAAGCATATCGTTCTCAGTACTCTATGCATCCTGGAGCCAACAAGATGTACAGAGACCTGAGGAAGCACGTATGGTGGTATGTCTTGAAGCGAAAGGTAGCCCGGTTTGTATCTCGATGCTTAGTGTGCCAGCAGGTGAAAGCCGAGAGACAGAGGCCAGGTGGTCTGCTTCAGCCACTACCCATTCCAGAGTGGAAGAAGAAGCACATCACTATGGACTTTGTATCTGGACTTCCACGATCTTCAGGAGGGAAAGACGCGATTTGGGTCATCGTTGAAAAATTGACCAAATCGGCCCACTTTTTGCCTTTCAAGGTGGGACTATCTACGGAGAAGTTGGCAGAGATGTATGTGCGGCGGATAGTCAGATTGTACAGAGTTCCGGTGAGCATAGTCTCGGATCGGGATAGTCATTTTACTTTCCACTTCTGAAGGAGTTTGCATACTAGCTTGGGCACCCAGCTCAAGTTCAGTACCGCGTATCACCCCCAGACAGACGGTCAGTCGAAGAGGACCATCCAGACACTCGAAGATATGCTTCGTACTTATGTGTTAAACTTTGGAGGATCTTGGGAGGACCATCTTCACCTGGTAGAGTTTGCTTACAACAATAGATATCACGCCAGTATAGAGATGTCACCATTTGAGGCTCTATACGGACGGAGATGTCGCACTCCTTTGTCATGGGACGATATCGGTGAGAGAGTTTTGCTTGTCCCGGAGATGGTGGTGGATGCAGCAGAGAAGGTTAAGTTGATCAGGGATAGACATCGGATGGCTCAGGATAGACAGCGGCATTGGGCCGATAGCCACCGGAGACCGTTAGAGTTTGAGGTTAGTATCAGTTTTTCTGTTTGTGCTTGTTTGTGATTGTTTGCTTTAGGATCTTGTATTGAGTCTTATCTTGTGTATAGGTTGGCGATATGGTGTTCCTGAGGATTTCTCCGACACGGGGCACAATTCGTTTTGGCCGAGGCGGGAAGC
Source organism: Iris pallida (assembly GCA_029216955.1). Classification (NCBI taxonomy): domain Eukaryota; kingdom Viridiplantae; phylum Streptophyta; class Magnoliopsida; order Asparagales; family Iridaceae; genus Iris; species Iris pallida. The sequence continues at coordinate 13,658,828 of JANAVB010033820.1, read as the reverse complement.
TTAGTCCGCGCTTCATCGGACCTTTCACTATTCTTGGAAGGGTCGGTGCAGTGGCTTATCGATTAGACTTGCCGCCTACGCTCGAGGGAGTCCATAACGTGTTCCATGTGTCGCAGTTGAGGCGGTACGTGGCAGACCCTAGTCACGTATTGGATCACTCCGAGTTAGAGGTGGGGCCTACTCTTCGCTATCCATAGCAGCCTGTGGAGATTCTGGATCGTCGTGAGAAGATACTCCGGAACCAAGTTATTCCTTTGGTTCGTATCGCATGGAGGCATCACTCTCCAGGAGAGTCTACCTGGGAGAGGGAGGATGAGATGTGGGAGCGTTACCCTTATCTCTTTGAGCCTTAAGATTTTTTTTTCTTTGTTCTTGCTACTGTTGTTGTGCTAGTTTGCTCTAATTTCGAGGACGAATTTTTTTTAGGAGGGTAGATTTGTCACCCCCACTTTCCTGAATAGGGCTAATATGGTCATTTACATTATTTTATTATTTTAATATTAATTAAAATATTATTGTTAGTGTTTTTATATTATTATTTAAATAGGTATTTTATTGATAGAGTTTTTATTTATAAAAGCTTTAATATATTTGATAAATATATAAAATAAAATATTTAGTTTTTGTTTATACCTAAATTCTGATTATATACATATATATATATATATATATATATATATATATATATATATATATATATATATATATATATATATATATATATAGGTATTATTCCATTTATGGGATATGTATACAAAAATATATATATTTGTATAAAGGAAAAAATATTAATGGGTTTATTTTATATAAATAAATATATACGTATATGTGTAAATATATAATATGTATGTACGTACGTATGTATGTATGTATGTGTGTGTGTGTGTGTGTATATATATATATATATATATATATATATATATATATATATATATATATATATATATATATATAAGGTTATAAGGTTATAAGAAAGAAAAAAAAAGAAAAAGAAAAGAAAAAAAAAGAATCAAATAAAATAAACAAACACACACATACGCCACCCCCCCCCCCCCCCCCCCACAAAGTCCACTAGCAGCAGCAGCTAAAAGTCGAGCGCCACCCCCCCCCCCCCCCTTTTTTTTTTTTTGAACCCGAACGAACTGTATGTATATATATATATATATATATATATATATATATATATATATATATATATATATATATATATATATATATATATATATAGAGAGAGAGAGAGAGAAAAAGAGAGAGGAAAATTTTCACAAACCAAACCCTAGCCGTCACCCCCAACCCAGCGTACGCCCCAACATCGCCGTCGACCAACCCGCGGCCGTCCATTGCCAAAAAACGTGCAACGAGCAGCCCACCTCGTACAGAAACTGTCAGCGAAGAGCCAACTTCGGAAATAAATTTCTTCTTCCTCGCTCAGTCTTTTTGCGAACCACTTGATCAGTATGATCCTAACATATACAACTTTAATTTTCTTCAAATAGTTCGTGCCGATTCGCACCATGTGCGACAAAAAACGAGTACCAAAATCGAAAAAAACTTGATTTATTGGACGTTAGAAACTGTCCCGAAATTCCAACTTTGTGGCCGATTTGCGACCAGCGTGTTGCGAGTTTTCAAAATCGGTTTGAAGAAACTTGTAGAAAACCTATAGGGCTTTAAAACTCTTTTTGTAAAATTAAATTTCATGCACTGTACATAAAGTTATTGGTTTGTGAAGTTGGAGAAAAAAACTGATCTTCAAAACTGAATTTTTAGAAAAATTGTCCCGATACGCCGTCCGTTCCGTCAATCCGGGCAACGTTGTCGCGAACCGAAAGTATCGAAAGGTGCGTATCGACTTCGTGGACGTGTGGTCTTTGACGGAATTCAAATAGGTCGCGTGTGCGCGACGAATTTGATGCGTATCCATCAAAATTCATCGTATCGGCCTTTTTGCAAATTTGTCAATTACTTTGAGCATGCTCGTCATATCGAGACAAAACTTGTGCCAACAGGAACATATCATTTTTTTGGTCCTGTATGTCAAGTTTGGTCCGATTCTGAGACGGTCGATCGGAACGCTATTTTGGCGGGCCCGCGACCCGATCCAACGGGCGAATTTGTGCACGTTCCACCGGAATCTAACTTTGGACATGTGGTTGGGTTCATCTCATCAAATCAGACCTATAGACATATAGTTTGATGACTTTAGAGATCGTAGGTTCTGGCACATTTTTCGGCACAAAGTGGGTCCAACGGCGGACACTATTTTGACCCAAAATTACCGTTTTGCCCCTGTGTCCAGAATTGGACTTATGGATAGGCGTTTCTAGCTAATTTGACCATTCTGAGAATGTTGGTAATGTCTGTTTCAGGATTAGGAGACAGTTGTGCGAGTTTACCGTTCGTGGCTCATTGAGTGGGTTGTAGTTTCGATTTTCTCAGCTCAGGACAACAAGCAAGTACATTCTCTGATAGTTTTTATTGCTTTGATATCTACTATATCTAATTCAGTTATAGTGTTATACTTGATTCTCGACACGAGGATACATGGACTAGTATACATTGAATCTCGTCATGAGATGTCATTCCCGATTTACCTAGTATATGAGTACATTGTTCGACATTGTTTCCTATACTTGTATAGACACCGATTTGGGAGTGGGCTGGCCTACTGCTCTTCGAATCCCGTGTCATGACCTGTCATGTTTGGATCCATTATACTATTCGGAGATAGGAAGTTATTAGAGGTTATGTGATCATTACCCCTACTTGTTTATTACTTGTGCATAGCTCCACCCTCACCACACGTAGGGTGTAGCCTAACCTTATACTACTTGTGCATAGCTTTCCATTTTGGTCGGCTTGATCCCTATTCTATTATACTACCTGTGCATAGCCGGTCAAATAGAACAACCTGATCTTGACCCAAGCCGATCACATAACGCTCTAATATCTCAAGGCACTTTATTTTATGTTTACATCATACCTCAGATTACTTTCCATTGTTTATACTCTAGTATTTTCTTATATCTCACACATGACATGATATCCAGTTCTCTTGTACTTTTTACTTTCAGTCTTGATATTTCATCTTGTATTCCATTATGATTGTCTTTTATAGTATTTGTCAATTCACATGGAACTGCTGTTGGTGTTTGTACTTGCTCATATCCTGACAGGATAACTCCTATTATTTTTAGAGGATTTAGATGCAGATTGCCAGACCTACTACGGATTTGGATAGATGGAGCCTACGACCAGGACCAGCCAGTGGACCTCGTGCTCGTAGAGGACGCACCGCCAGTAGTGACCTAGTTCACCTAGATTTTGTCTTGATTACATTCCAGTTTGATACTTTGAGACTTGTAGTATTTATTTTGGGATATTGTTTTATGTCTTGGTCTCTGAACTTGTGATTGCAACTCAGCGTTGTTTCAGACTATTTATCTCATCTTTATCTTTATCTTTAGCATCGTGTTTATCTTCCTTAGAATTATGTGATTGAGTTGTGGTTATATTCCTCCGTACGGAGATGACAGGTTATATTTGTGTCTTAGATTCTATATATTCTAGATGACCTTTACAGTGTTCTACCGCCGATACTGCGATGTAGGCTGGACGTACCTACGTGCTCGTGCCCCTAAATAGGGTATGGGTCGTGACATACTCCATCAGCACCACCACAGAAAGCACCTCGTCCAAAAGAAGAGTATTCTTTTGATAAAGATGATACTATGAGCATCTTCGATTGCTTAATTAAAATCAATAAACTTCAACTGCCGGAAGCAAAATGGCCAGAAGAAGTAGGTAAAACTGACCACCCTAAATATTGTATTTATCACAGATTTATAGGGCATCCAACCAGAGCATGCTACGTGCTCAAAGGTAAAATCCAGGAAATGGTCAACTCTGGAGCCATTACTCTTCAACAGGATGAGAAGACTGTGACAGCCAATGTCGTCTCTGTACAGTTTGGTGATTTTCCACCACAACTTGTGCAAGATGGTGTTGTCCCCATTCTAAGGGCTACTCTCGAGATTATGAATCCTCCACCTCCCCAAAATGAAGGTCTTGTTCCAATGTCCACTTATAAAGGAGAGATCATGTGGATTCATCCAGATTTAGTGGCAGACTTTGAAGCACATTCTTCTTCCAATCAAAAGAAGCGCTCCAAAACTAAATCTAAGAGCTGCAACATGGTATCCATTGAACCAGTAGCAGAAGAAGAAATCTTAATCGGCACTAAATCTGGAAAACCTTACCTCAGAGAGTATCCCGAAACTCAAGAGAATCCTGCCCCATCTTCTGATGCTCATCCTACAACATCTTCTTCTGCTGAGAATATACCATCTACATCCTCGCCGGTAGTAGAACCGACTTCCTCCAAGCTGACATTAGCAGACAAGGGAAAATAACCTGTCCGTTTTGATAAAGCATTGAAAAAGTTATCATCTCTTGGACTTGAAAAGCCATATAATTTTGACATATTGGCTCAATTGGCTAATACTCCTGCAAGATTGTCAATCTTTGAAATCTTACATCTCTCAAAAGAAACTCAAAAAATGTTAAGTGAGGCTTTGATGCAGGCTGATGCTTGTCTTACTCTTCTCAAGAAGTCCGAAAAGGAACCAATCAGCTGTACATATTGTCATAGTGTATTTGAATTAATGCCTAACATTACTTTTACACAAGATGACATGTTGTTAGAAGACAATCGTCTTCTATATTTCACGGGGTATGTGGACACCATGAAAGTTGATCGCATTCCGATTGACCCAGGGTCTGCTCTTAGTATCATGCCGAAGTCTTTGCTGGATGCTTTAAAAATCCTAGTGCATAATCTTTCTACAACTATCACTACCATCTTAGGGTTCAATCAAGGAAGAAGTTGTCATATCCTATATTTTTCCAAAAAATGTATACGACCGTATTCGGTATTTTGGTGATTTTAAAATTTCGTATTATTTAAAAATTTATTATTGGATCTTGATTTGGCCTTCGTTGTTAGGACTTGACATTTTCCTAGTTGGTATTTTATTATTATTATTATTATTATTGTTGTTGTTAGATACCTAGCTATCCCTCTTCCCCAAAATATCTAAACCTAATCCCTCCCATCTCTCTCTCTCTCTCTCCCTCTCTTGCTGAGAACAGCACAAACCCCTCCCCCAATTTTCCTCTCTCTCTTCCTCCCTCTCTCGATCTCCCTCTCCTCCCCCCGACATCCGGCCAAGCCCCAGCCGCCATCATCACCACCATCTTCCACCACTGTCACTTTCCACCGCCACCACCGCGACCGTCCCTATCTCCACCGCAGCCACCCCCTTCGCCATGGCCGCCTCCTCCCCGAAATCCCTCTTCCCGGAGCCGCGTCCGCTGCCACTTACTGCAGCCACCACCATCGTCGTCGTTTCCATCTCCTCCAGCCGCCCAGGGGGTCGTGCCCCCGCGGGTCGCCTTCTGCGCCATCGTGATTTGGGCGCTGCGGCCATCACCTCCCAGGTAACCGCTCCCCTCTCTTCCCGTCTCCTCCGCTGGCGGTCAACTCGCTACACCTGGCCGAGCTTCCCTCAGCTCCTCCACCCCTTTCTCTTCTTTTCCCTCCGGCGAGCAGCCGTCGTGCACGGGGACAGCGCTGCCTCGAGCAGCGAGACGCCCCTGAGTCCTACGCTGCTCGAGCAGCGAGCTGGCCTCGGGTTGCGTTCTCCTCGGGCTGCGTACCTCGGTGCACGTGCAGCCTCGAGCAGTGTGCTGCTCGGTCTGTATGCTATCTCGATTCACGCATCCCAGTCTTCGTGTACCCCGATCCACGTGCTGCCTTGGGCAGCGGGATGGCTCGAGCCCCGCGCTGCCTCGGGCACCGTGCCCTATTGGTTTGCGTGTTGCCTTGTTTCTTGTGTCTCGGCCTTTGTGCCCATCTCGGTTTTCGTGCCGCTCCGATTTGCGTACCCGTATCGGTTTGTGAATCGCCTCGATTGTGTGCCACTTTGATCTCTGTGTCGCATCGATTTGTGTGCATGCATCGATTTGCGTGCCGTAGTGGTATGTGTGCCACCTTGGACTTTGTGCCATCCCGGTTTGTGTGCACGTACAGATTTACGTACCGCCTTGGTTTGCGTATTACCTTGGACTCTGTACCGCAATGATTTGCGTGCATACGTCGACTTGTATGTCGCATTGATTTGCGTGCTTCCTTGAATCTCGTTCCATCTCGATTTTACGTACATGCCTCGATTTACGTGTCACGTTGATTCGTGCGCCATTCCGATGTTCGTGATTTCTTTGATCTACGTACGTGTCTCGATTTACGTACACGTTGTCTCCTGTTCATCTCGATCCTCGAGTCATCTCCATTCTCGTGCGCGTCTCGATATGCATGTACGTTTCGGTTTGCGTGTCTTTATCGATCCATGTGTCTCGATTTTCGTGCCAGATTCATGTACTACTTGTGGGACCCGTACGGTATAGCCTCGTGCCATTCTTCATGATTTTGTCATTATTTTATTATTTAATTCTAATGATTGTTTATTGTATGTTCTGAGGATCTCGATTGGCGTGCTAGCTTGGATCGCGACTGCCGAAGACTTGCTTACCTAGCCGAGACCTCTAGGCAAGTATCCCTTGCTCATCGGCGGCTCTTGCCATCTCTCCTGAATTTTATTGTATTTAATTTATTGTAAAATTGTATAATCATGAGTAGTGTAGCTTAGCAGTAGAACTGCCATGATAACCTAGACTAGCTTGGTCCGATACTGGGATAGACCATATCGGATGACTCGGATGGGTCATCCACACCTCCGAGGACACGAACACGACTCACTTGTACGGATTGTCCCCATATGCCCCGTGTCCGACTCGCGGTCGGGTAACGGCTTTGGCTAACTTTACCTGTGGTGGTGATTGTGCTTTGGTTTGGGATTTGTGGACATGTGTTGTGGTGCGCCCTGCGAGGCGGTTATTTTATTATTATGCATGTTGGCTTGGCGCCCAGTATGCATTGTAGCACTGCTGGAGGCCGGGACTTAGTGCTCTCGAGTTCGAGTGGTTTCCAGTACGCATCGTAGTGCTACTGGAGGCCGAGACTTAGTGTTCTCGGCTATCGATTTGTTCCCAGTACGCATCGTAGTGCTGCTGGTAGCTGAGACTTAGTGTTCTCAGCCTGCGATTCTGCGATTCTGCGGCGGGTTGCGTCGAGTGGTTTTAGCCCCTATTCGTAGGGTGCTCCCATCCAGATTATAAAGAAGACTCTGCCGAATTTTTCCAGAATTCTCGATTGGGAATTTGGTTCGAAGGATTGGGCAGAACCATTCCTTTTGTTTGCGGGACTGAACTCATGTATTTTCTTCTTGGTATAGCATCCCTGATCTTGTTGCCTGCTAGGTAGACTCCCGACTAGATTAGTCGCCTAGCGTCTTGACCTGTCTTGTCCGCCGAATTGTGTAAGGAGAGCGGTTCTACTCGGGTGAAGGTCTGCAACCCTGGTCCTTGTTTGGTTTAAGGGTTGTGGATCTGATCCAGAGTGGTTCACGTAATCCTTGCCTTTTCGACAATATCACCCATTGGACTCTTGACCTGTGACCCTTCTTTAGATGGTGTTCCAGTTTAGTTTGTTATCCAATTGTCTGTCCTGTCCGCCGGATTGTGTAAGGAGAGCGGTTCTACTCGGGTGAAGGTCTGCAACCCTGGTCCTTGTTTGGTTTAAGGGTTGTGGATCTGATCCAGAATGGTTCACACAATCCTTGCCATCTTCCGACGGTGTTGATTAGTGTTGACCCATGTGTTGGAATTATGATCTTATTCGAGGATTGACTATGAGGAGATATGATATTAAGATAGTGATTATGGTGGACGAAGTGGATTCTTAGATAGTGTTGTTAGTTCTTTGGTAATGTTCTAATTTGATCAGATATGTCTTTGAGGACTTTTGGATTTTGATACTGGTGCGAGTGTCTCACGGAACGAGGAGAATATTGAGGTTATTATTATATAATTTTTACTCGACTTCCCAAACGTCCAAAACTGGGTACCTTTGTGTATTTCGGTAGTTGGGGAACCTGATTTGATTGCTATATCTTGGTAGTTGAGGGGCTTGTTTTCTAGTGGCTTATGATCACTGACTTGGAGGATTCTTGTGAGTCAGAGGGCCTAGCATTGTTAGGGAAATGAGCTTGGTATTTGGTGGTTGTCTTTATTGACGTGATATTCACTCCATCATAGATGGGTGACTTTTGATAGATTGATCTGGTGGATAGACCGACTGGATGATTGGAGCTCTAGGCTCCCATATAAGTTTGAGATGATATTGTGGTAGAGGTTTTGATCTTGTACTTGACCTGATATCCATGCCACGATGTTGGCAGATGACTTCTTGTGACTGACAGATTTGTCCTTGTCCCAGACCTGACTACCTGTATCCGTGCTATAAGTCCAGCTTACCCTTTGAGGTACTGGCCCTGACCTTGCACTGCGGTGCCTTTGTCTATTGGCACCTTGAGGTGCTACTTCCACGATTATATGGCATTGCAACGCCATCTTGATATTCTAGCTATATTATATAATTACCGGCACGGGTATCTGGTAGTTGGCCTATAGTCTTAGCGTGGTTAGGATTGCTTGCTTGCTTGTTGCATAACACTAAGGATGGATCACAACTGGGACTATAGGTGCCGAGGTTGATTCTTACTTAGCATTCTCGTACTGAGGTAAGACATCTAGGAGGATGATCATGTGACCACAGCATGTGATTCCAGATAAATGTATGTTTAATATAGGCAACTTAAACTGGTAGAAGCATTGGGGGGGAACGAAATCCCGAGATCGTGCATTACCAGCCTTATCCCAGACATTAGTCATGACCTGCAGGCTGGCCGCCACGGATATTATTACCATTCGTACTAGTGGGTGGCAATATCCGGCTACTTATGTACTATACATTATATACATGGCATGCCCGGTACGGTAGCCTTACGAGGGACCGGTGGTGACATGCAAAGCCCGATGGCCTTACGAGGGATCGGTGCTCTTCTTATATGCTATACTTGGCCTCGCTAGCCCTGCTGGGATGGCACGATCTGAGGATTCCTATATTGCATTGTTGGGGTAACCCAACCTCCACATAGACAACCGTAGGCATTTGAGTGGCGGCTTATTTTTATAATTATTTGGCTTGTTGCTTGCTAAGCTGGCTGACACGTAATGCTGTCCCGGCACAGTAATTCATTCCCTTGTTCTTGTTTGATGTAGGGATGGGTTACTGTTCTGATGACAGACTACGAGTTCCAGTTGGCGATGCAAGCATTAGTGGATGTTAGGATGACTGTGATGATTGTTGGTTACTTACGTATTAGTAGTTGGATTGCTGCCTTATATTCTGTAATCGTGCATTGGTACCGCACGATCCCTTACCTTATTTACTATTTTAGATGCTATTTCTGTCATATTTTATTATGCTAGTTTTCTTCGCCCGTCCTTGAGCCTTCCTTTCTGGTACTTGCTACGATTGGCCTGACCAACCCTGGATTGTTCCCAGATTGCCTGTGACCGATCCTGTGGATCTTCCAGACTTGACTTGGAGGATGTGTTTCAGTTCCAAACCATGCTAGGGACTGTGGGAAGGTATACTAGTCTACATTATTATTCTGTACTGTGGATTTTCTGATTATCATATGAGTATTCCCTGTTTTCCATATGATTATCTCTCTTGATGTTGTTTTATTATGATTTGCCTGTGGACATGAGATCGGATTTAGGCCATAGATTGATTGCATGCTAGGATATCCAGCAAGACTTGACAGCCGTCATCGCTGTATAGCGTATTCGTACCTTATACGGTGTAGCTGGCCTACGTCCGCCCCCGTATTCCGGTACTAGGGCGTGACATGGTTTTAGTGGTGGCCCATGCAGGTCTCGTTTTGAGATTTTGTTGGGTATCATATGATTATTGATCTCAGTCCACTATTCCTTGGGATTCTAACTTGCTATACACTTGCCCTTCGCTCCCTTGAACCTGTGAACTGGTCCTCATCTCTACTTGGACCTATCTTGCTTGGCCATGTCTTATTCGTGTTATCTACCTATGATCCTTGTTTGATAGATATGATCCTATAGTTGGTCATATCGATAACCTTATTTGATGAGATGTTATCTCCATCATTTGGGTTACATGATTATTTATCTTGGGTTCTGTACTCTCTATCAGTGTTTCGCCTTGTTTGATTTCCTGTTATCCATTACGTGCGTTGACTTCGTGTTGACTTAGTATCATTATCGCCCTCTTCGAGCGTTGGCTGGACTGCTGTAGAATGAAGATTTTATCAGGACTCTGAGATTGGATATTTTAACATTTATTGAGTATTCGAGGGATATTCTCGTATCGATTCGGCTTTCTTGATTCCGGACAGTTTCGCACTCATGATTATCTATTTCAGATATTATGTTGATTATATATATACTTCTATAAATTATGTTTTGATATGGATTCTTGATTTGGAGTATTTTCCTACGGATATGGAGTATTTTCCTAGAAAAGCTATCTTGTGGTTATTATTGAAAATATTTTTTGGATTAGTGTTACAATTCACCTGGAATTTGGATTTTGATGGTTTTCTAGGACTCGTTATATTGTTAGAGATTTTGTGATTTTAGTGATTCAGATATTTGGGTTATGGATTTGATTCGTTTTGGGTATTTGTCAAGAGTACCGGGTGACCCTAGTATACCTTGACGGCGTGGTAACGAAAGTTGCAGCCGCTCGATTATAGTGTCATGGTGAATCTTTTACAGCCATTTCGGATGGCGGGGCAAAGAATGACCATGGCACACATTTTTCGAATATTAGGAAACTACGGTCATCGGTTCGAGACAGATATCCTGTATTTTATAATTTTATGCGGATTTATTATTTTTCTTTATGCAGTTGGGATTTTACATTTTCTGACATTGTTTTCGACATTCTATACTTGTTTTGATTTATGGGGTTATTTCGTGTATGCGAGACCTTGATTTTCGAGATTCTTTCGATGTTTTCGATTTACCTTGCGAGTTGATTTATTTAAGCTAGACCTTGTTCTCTTTGATGTTTTTATATTGACATTTTGTTCGTTTCTTATTGTATTACTTGATTTCTGTAAGGTGGGTAGAGTTTTCATGGCAGATATATATACTAGTTTTAAAAACGCTATTTTGATAATTTTGAAATTTCGAGGACGAAATTTTTGTAAGGTGGGTAGGATGTCATATCCTATATTTTTCCAAAATATGTATACGACCGTATTCGGTATTTTGGTGATTTTAAAATTTTGTATTATTTAGAAATTTATTATTGGATCTTGATTTGGCCTTCGTTGTTAGGACTTGCACTACAACAAAAAACTCTTTTAATGACGTTTGATCAGTGGATTTCATGACGGCTGATAAAGAAGAGTCATCAAAGTTCGAAATACCTTTTTTCTATGACGGTTTGGGCTAATTTTGGGCTTTTTATAACGTTTATAAAATAAAACGTTATTAATATTTTAGAGCGGTGGCAAACTTGTAATACTTTGCAAACTTATTAATATGTAGAAATATCATTCGTTGTCTCTCTCTTAACAAATTTCAACCCTCTTTCTTCCTTTCTCCATCCAAAAAAAAAAATTAGGGTTAGGGTTTTGAGAAGAGAAGGATGAAGAAATCGTGTCCGAGCAGAAATCACTGCGGCGAGCTTTGCGGAGAGGATGCTCGCGGGCAGCCGAAGTTCCCGATGGACCTCTCCGGGCAGGGGCGGGAGAGGATGCTCGCGGGGGCCAGGGACGTGCGGTACCTGCCCTGGAGGTGGTGCGTCTTCGACCCGGACTCGGGCAGGGACGCGAGCAAGCTCGGGGACAACGTCGACTTCGCGTGCACGTTCTCCGACTGCACCTCGCTCGGCTACGGGTCCACCTGCAACGGCCTGGACTCCGACGGCAACGCGTCGTACGCGTTCAACATGTACTTCCAGGCCCAGGACCAAAGGGACCTGAGCTGCTACTTCCAGGGGCTCGGGAAGGTCACGACGGACGACTACTCGCAGGGGGAGTGCAAATTCATCGTCCAGATGGGATACAACGGCGGGGACTCTCCGTTCTCGCCGCCGCCGCCGCTCGCGGTGCTCGTGTTGGTATGCTTGGTTATGCAAATTCTTCTGGCAGAAGAAAGCCAAGGTAGTTTTATTTTTCTCTCTCGTCTTTTTTTTTGCACTCCTGCTGCAGTTCAATTGTATGACAAAATACTTCAGTTGCCACCACTGGTATACTATTGCCTCTTACTGCTGCAGTTCATTTGTATGATAAAATATTTCAGTTGTCATCCTTTGGTGAAGAAGAAGAACTAGCAAGTTTACCAGGAAATGCTACATTCATATTCACTTCTTCCTTCACAGGTTGATCCTGTTTGTATTTTTCCATAACTAAGGAACTTTGGGCAAGTTTGACATCCCCTGAACTATTCTCAGGAGAAGGGCTACAGAATGGTTCTCTGTAATCTACAACTTCACGTTCGACTTCAATAGCAACTTGTATTGCAACTTCAAGTGCATCAAGCTCTCCATCTTCGAGTCCCAATTCTGACCTCTGATCAAAGTTTCCTATTTTTGAAGAATCATGTGCATTCAAACTCTCTATTCTTCTTACAATCAGATCAGATGTACTAGCAAGATCTTCAGATTCACTGTCACTTCCCGCAACTTCCTTACTGTGGAACGAAGTCTCTAAATTATCAACATTTTTCAGTTTGGCATCACTGTATAGTTCTTGAACAGCAGATTTGAATTCCTTGGTTCTCAGATATGATGCATGATAGTTAATATACATAGTTGTGTAAGAAGAAGGCTTACCCCAAAAGAACAGTGTGTTGGTTACTGGGTTCTGCCTAGTCGGTATGATGATGCATGATAGTTAATATACATCTCGTTTTCTAGCATTAATTGTTGTATTAAGTAATGGTTAGTTATCTCGATTTAGTTTTTGATTACGTATTTATCCTGACTACGTAATGGTTACTTAATTTCCTAGTTTTTTTTTAATTATGTATTTATCTTGACTTGTGTAGGATTGGAGGGCCTACTTTGAATCGGGGGTTGGAACTTATTATTTGCCAATTGAACATTTTGTGATGTTGATACTTTGTATGTTGGATGTGGAATTATAACCAACCATTATTTTCACGTATATTACTAGACTTCCACTGTGGTCATTTTTCTTTCATGATTCATTAGCTATCCTAATCGTCTAAGTGGACCTACAAGCTATATAGTTGCACCTCCTGACAAGAATTTGACACGAGAGACATATTTGCACCTCCTTATATTGTAAACAAATTAAAATTTTACAAGTCTTGTATACTCTGTTTCTTACCTACAAGCTCTTTAACCAACCATTTTAGTTCATCTTCTTTTTATAGAGTTCTTTTGCTTCATAGCTTGGTTTCAACCCCATTTTGATGATTTTATTTACACATTGGTGTTCTCCAGGACTCAGTTTTGATTGATATCCAACAAGTTATAAGGAACGCAGCTAGGGCATTCGGTATTTCTTTTTTAATTATATGGTACTAATTCTCTTGATGGGAATTTTGATCTGTTGTTACTTGTTATATAGTGTCCAGTTATTTGGATTATGGGAAATAGTTACAAGTAATACTATTTTTCTTCAAGCTTTATATTTTTTTTGTCCTCCATTTTTCACCAAGGAAGCCTTAGCCTCTTCACGGCAATGTGTCCAAGCTTCAATACATTCATATTATCATGACCATCATGTCAATTACACATTGTAAGCTCTAATTTGCTCTAATTTACTTATTTAAATTCTGTTTGGCTCTAACTGATCGTAGTTTCATTTGGTAAGATCGGAAAGCCGTTTTCTTTTATATATAATGTTGTGTTGTTGTCCTACATATTATTTCTGATGTCTATCTATTTATCATGTTCAAGTGGCAAGAATATTTTAGCCATGGTTTCCTGAGAAAATATATTTCTAGGCACTTATTACTATTTAATGGTTCCTAGAAAATATATTTCTAGGCACTTATTATGTGTTCCCTACAAAGTTTTTTCTCCTACTTGTACTTTTCTTGAAAGCTCCAGGACAAGCATGTCCATCCTGAAGTTATTAATATGTATGAACCCTTATTCCTGAAGTTCTGATGTGCATCCTTAGAAGATCAAATTGTAGGTTGTATGAACCCTTAATACTGCTCTTTCTTTTTAGTTTGATTTTTTTTCTCTTTGTATACTTTGATAGAGAGAATATTGGTTTTTGTCCTAACATATGGAGACTGCCGAAGGGTTATATATATATAGATATTTGTTGGGTACGTTGTAGGTCTTTAGCATCCTTAGAGTAAGATCCATATCCCTATCAGTTGATAGTTATCCTAGAATTAATCAACGGGATCGTCCATTTATAAACTTCGAGTTGCGATTACTTTTGCTGCACATGTTGTTCTGTTGGAGATTTGCTGCAGTTTCTTCAAACCTTTTGTTAATTGGGATGCCAAAATAGCAGTTGGTGTGGAGGCCTACTATGCCCTTTTGCTTTTAGTGTCTTTCTGTTTGCAGATTATTAAGTCATTGCTCATTCTTTTAACCTTTTGTTTCTTCTATTTCATGTTAGGGATAAGAAATGTACTGTAGATATCGTTTGAGGAAGGTTATGTGGAGGGAGATACCTTAGAGAAGACGGAAGAAACCCATATAGCTGTTAAGAAGCTCCAGCGTGGCGAAGAGATGAGTTATCAGAAACTCTTCAATTGATTCCTTTTCTTTTCTTTTTAAATTCCACGCACATACACGATTGGGGAACTCGAACCTTGACGGTCCCTCCGGGTGTCCGCTCTAATACCACTAGGCTAGAGAGCTCGGACTCGATTGATTCTCTTGTTGTGTACATGAATCATGCATATTGAGACATTGTTGGTAGCAATTCATCTCTGTATATCATTTTCCTTGTTGGTTGCTTAGCTTAACCTGCTATAGAGCCACTTCTTCCAACTTCACATGGAATGCTACAGGTTGTGGTTCCCATTGTGTATAAATTGGAATTCTAAAACATTTGAAACTAGAAACAATTTCATTAGCTTGCTGTGGAGAGGGACAATGTTCCTGATTGTGTTTCCCATTGCTGTTTGGGGGTGGGAAGAATGGAAAATTGGAAGCTGCCCAGGCTCTACTTGGCTTCAGAGGTCAATCTTCCTTAAGGACGAGTAAGCTATTCCATACATTGGGTTGCTTTGAAGTCTTACTATTGGCTGAAAAACTAATTTCATTGCTTAATGATTATGTCATTAATTCTTTTCCGTTGAAAGTTCTTATTTTCAATAATATGTGTATATATCGTAAACAACACATCTATTAGTTGTGCAGGTTTCCGTGGTTCTCTTAAAACCTAACTATGGTTTATTTTTCTAGTTTTGTTACCTTACAAGTTATTCTTTAGTAATTGCAGGTAGAGGGAGAAGTTTTATTTCCATTTTTAGTGTTACCAAATATTATATCTAATACTGAAATTTCGAGTTATTTTGCAGGAGTTTCAGGTTTGATTGCCCATGGGGGCCCCAATAGTGTTGTTTTAATATGTTTTGTCTGTTGTGTATGATTTCTGATATCTCTGCTTTACATGCTGCAGGCCGTAGAGGGACTCTTCACTGGAATCTGGTTAAAAACCAACAGGTTGGAACCCCAACAAGCCAAGAAACTGCAGCTATATGGTGTTCTAGTGGATCTGTTCTTGCAAATGCAGCAAAACATAGAATGACCGTGACCAATTCTGTCTCCTGTGTTCTGATGCGTTCAGTAGCTGGGGCATTTTATCCTTTTTCATTGCTGATTTGGCTTTCATTCTAAGGTGGCTGGGGGCAGAACACTTATCATGATGTTATATTATGTGAAGAAGTTCAATGAGATCTGTAGGAGTTAAACTGTTGCTTCCATTTGTAACATGACGGGGACATCCTAGTGTTTTCTTGTAAATGGATTAAATGGTACTCTATAACATTTAGATGTTTTCTTGTGAATATGGTTCAAAATGAATGTTTTGAAATTGAATTGAGCAACATTGAGCATTGATATATAATTTTTTTGGAAAGTAATATATAAATGTGCAGAATTGAGCGTTATAAATGTGCTGAATTGAGTCTATACAGATTATCTATTCATAACGCTTTCAAACTACGCTGAAAATAAGTGTAGCAGAAACTCATCATATTCATGACGTTTTTATTTATGGCGCTTTTAAAAAACATTTATAACACCCATTTTCATCACGCTTTCTTTGGAAAAAAAGTGTCATGGTTTGTCATTAATGACGGTTTTTAGCCATCATTAAAAGGTATTTCTGTTGTAGTGTTGACATTTTCCTAGTTGGTATTTTATTATTATTATTATTATTGTTGTTGTTGTTAGATACCTAGCTACCCCTCTTCCCCAAAATATCTAAACCTAATCCCTCCCATCTCTCTCTCTCTCTCCCTCTCTTGCTGAGAACAGCACAACCCCCCCAATTTTCCTCTCTCTCTCTTCCTCCCTCTCCCGATCTCCCTCTCCTCTCCCCGACATCCGGCCACACTCCAGCCGCCATCATCACCACCATCTCCCACCACTGTCACTTCTCACCGCCACCACCGCGGCCGCCCATATCTCTACCGCAGCCGCCCCCTTCGCCATGGCCGCCTCCTCCCCGAAATCCCTCTTTCCGGAGCCGCGTCCGCTGCCACTCACTGCAGCCACCACCATCGTCGTCGTTTCCATCTCCTCCGGCCGCCCAGGGCGTCGCGCCCCCGCGGGTCGCATCCCGTGTCACCGTGATTTGGGCGCTGCGGCCATCACCTCCCAGGTAACCGCTCCCCTCTCTTCCCGTCTCCTCCGCTGGCGGTCAACTCGCCACACCTGGCCGAGCGTCCCTCTGCTCCTCCGCCCCTTCCTCTTCTTTTCCCTCCGGCGAGCAGCCGCCACGTACGGGGACAGCGCTGCCTCGAGCAGAGGGACGCCCCTGGGCCCTGCGCTGCTTGAGCAATGAGCTGGCCTCTGGTTGCATGCTCCTCGGGCTGCGTGCCTCGGTGCACGTACAGCCTCGAGCAGTGTGCTGCTCGGTCCGTATGCTATCTCGATTCATGCATCCCAGTCTTCGTGCACCCCGATCCATGTGCTACCTTGGGCAGCGGGACGCCTCGAGCCCCGTGCTGCCTCGGGCACCATGCCCCATTGGTTTGTGTATTGCCTTGTTTCTTGTGTCTCGACCTTTATGCCCATCTCGGTTTTCGTGTCACTCCGATTCGCGTACCCGTATCGGTATGCGTATCGCCTCGGTTGTGTACCACTTTGATCTTTGTGTCGCATCGATTTGTGTGCATGCATCGATTTGTGTGCCGTAGTGGTATGTGTGCCACCTTGGACTTTGTGCTATCCTGGTTTGCGTGTACGTACGGATTTACGTGCCGCCTTGGTTTGCGTATCACCTTGGACTCTGTACCATATTGATTTGCGTACATACGTCGACTTGTATGTCGTATTGATTTGCATGTTTCCTTGAATCTCGCTCCATCTCGATTTGCATATATGCCTCGATTTGCGTGTCGCGTTGATTCGTGCGCCATCCCGATGTTCGTGATTTCCTCGATCTACGTGTGCGTCTCGATTTACGTACACGTTGTCTCCTATTTATCTTGATTCTCGAGTCATTTCCATTCTCGTGCGCGTCTCGATATGTGTGTACGTCTCGGTTTGTGTGTCTTTATCGATCCACATATCTCG
Source organism: Iris pallida (assembly GCA_029216955.1). NCBI lineage: Eukaryota > Viridiplantae > Streptophyta > Magnoliopsida > Asparagales > Iridaceae > Iris > Iris pallida. Next base: position 13,641,070 of record JANAVB010033820.1, on the reverse strand, counting down.
ATTTCCATGCCAGATTCATGTACTACTTGCGGGACCCGTACGGTATAGTCTCGTGCCATTCTTCGTGATTTTGTCATTAATTTATTATTTAATTCTAATGATTGTTTATTGTGTGTTATGAGGATCTTGATTGGCGTGCTAGCTTGGATCGCGACTGCCGAAGACTTGCTTACCTAGCCGAGCCCACTAGGCAAGTATCTCTTGCTCATCGGCGGCTCTTGCCATCTCTCCTGGATTTTATTGTATTTAATTTATTGTAAAATTGTATATTCATGAGTAGTGTAGCTTAGCAGTAGAACTGCCATGATAACCTAGACTAGCTTGGTCCGATACTGGGATAGACCGTATCGGACGACTCGGATGGGTCATCCACACCTCCGAGGACACGAGCACGACTCACTTGTACGGATTGTCCCCATATGCCCCGTGTCCGACTCGCGGTCGGGTAACGGCTTTGGCTAACTTTACCTGTGGCGGTGATTGTGCTTGGGTTAGGGATTTATGGACATGTGTTGTCACGACCCGATCCCAATTTCTTGGGTCGACTCAGATCATGCCCAGCCTGCACCGTTGTTGAGACGGCGGCAGTAAGCTGTATTCCATATGCAGGTACAATCAACAACATTTGAAACTATAATTGCCACAACATTTAATTTAAACGATAAAATAAACTTGTCCATTACAAAGCTTGTCCACAACTTTAACATAACATTTATTTTATTTAAAAGATAAACTAAACTTCAACTAAGCAGAAGTGTCATCATCATCTCCATGGACCTCGTCTGGGAGCACAGCAGGGTACAGCTCCGGGTCGTAGTAACTACTAATCAGTAGCTCTGAGTCATCAATAGAACCTATTGGGTGTGGGGGATCCAGTCAGGAAAGGAGCAAGTACAATTATGAAAAATAACAATTTGCATAATGAATAGAAACTTGCAATATTAAATAATTTTGAAACAATGATTTCCAACTATAAAACAATTGTGATTTGAGTAAGCAGTATCTATGACCGGTTTAGGATGATTCAATTGTATCCTATTGATACGGTCCGACCTAACCCCGTGTGAAGAGGGGTAAGCTCGCACATTCATTAACTATTTGGCTTTGATCATAGATAACTACGCTACTCCCCATTATCCCGAAGCAATGATTCAATATTACTCTAGGAGAGAGTACGTGTAACAGTTGTGTATTTAACATGCAAAATTCTAATATTAATTAAACTGCAATTAAACACAACCGTACTTGCCTCAATTTGTTTTGACTGGAAAAGTCGGTACTTCGGGATTGACGGTCAGGAACTTCCTCGAAATCCTACATCCGAGAAACTTGTCTCAAAAACCAGAGTTAACCATACTAGTTATAATCCCTATTTGATCCCTAGTCAATTTTTAGTCTTGTTTTAGCTAACAAAAATGCGTTTACTAATGAGATGAAATTAAGAAATTTATATTTTATTTCGGAAAACTTGTATTTATCAATTTATTGGAAAATTTTGGTATTTTTATTATTATATATATAAAATATATTTTCTTTTAAATGAGAAATATTGTGGATTTCTTAATTATATTAATATCGATTATTCCTAACTTTACGCGCTTGCATAATCCAGAAAATCACAAAACTAACATCCTACTTATTAAAAATTTTACAGAAGGATAAACTAATGAGCTTATGCCCTTACAAACTTAATTACATAAATTGAAATAAGAAAAGAAACTGGTTAGTCCGAAAAATTAACTACAATTTTCCAAAATATTATTTAAAATTTATAAGTCTCAGACTCTGGTCCAATTTCATTTTTAACTACTCTGCCTCAACGTCCGGTCGAACCGGTGCGTTTGCATTTCGTTGGGGCCCAGTAACCAATTATGGTTGTCGCCCAAAAATACCAAAATCATTTTAAAACCATTTAATTTTTCCGAAAATTTCGGCAGCATTCCCTTTGTTTTCGGTCAACCCAAGAACTGGGAAATGCTCCGTTTATCTGCAAAATAATTCCCAACCCAAATATACATATATAAACATCCACAGAATTAATTTTCCGAAATAATTCGGAAACCCGAAAATATCGGAAATCCGAATAATCTCGAAAACTTCACAGAACCCAATTTTCCAACTATTAACAAAAACCACAGAACGAAATATATGTAAAAATCCATCACAGCAACATTTCCGAAGAAACTTCGGAAACAAAATGATTACAGAATCAACTCCCGAAAATTCTCAGAAATTTTCCAGAAACACAGAACACCACAGAACCATTTCCGAAAAGAATTGGAAAAAAACCAAACCCATAGAAATATTCTAAAAACTCACAGAAAGTTTCCGAAAGAATTTCGAAAAATCCGGAAATCTCGCAAACTGAATTCTCAGGGAATTTTAGGACCAATTATCATCACAGACAAAAATAGAGAACTACGGGACTATCCAGAGGTTACCGAAAACACGAAGGAATCCGAAGTGATGCCTCGGACTCGAAACACACAGAACCGCAGAAATCCCCGGAACTTCGGAATACGGAACACGTGTCCAGCAACACGGGACGAACGGGGGCAGGCGGCGGTGCTGGCGGCCTGGCCGGGCTGTTGCCGGCAGTCAGAGGTCGTCGGACGGCCGGAAAGGGGGCTGTAGGGGTTCGGCCAGGGGTCGCCGAAGAGGGCGTGGCCTGAGGAGGGTGGCGCCGGCAACCTCAGGCGGAGGTCGGCGGTCGGGATCGACTCCGGAGTCAGTAGATCTCGCCGGAGAATGGGGTTAGGGCACGGTTAGGGATTTGGTTTGAGAACTGGGAAAGAAGAAGAATGGGATTGTGGTGGTGAGGATGGAGTGAAAGAGGGTTTATATAGGTGAAGGAAAAAGTGGGGGTTACCGGAGTAGGGGAAACTGGAGAGTCTCCTGGCCATTAACGCCGGCGGCGTGGGGAGGTGATGGGTCGGCCAACGTTGGCATCGGGTTGGAGAGTATGAAGAAGAAAAGCTTTTACAGCTTTTCAATTCTAACAGCCCACCATTCATTCCTAATGAATGAATGATAACTCATTCATTAAAAGTTACAGCAAATGGGTTTGCTAGTGAGCCTAATGGGTTTGCAAATGGACCTAATGGGTTGCCATGGCTTAAAAATCCTTAGTGGGTTTTGTTAAGGAAAATGGTAAATGGCTTTTAGGCCAAATGGGCCTAAGGGAAAAAATGGGCCACTAATATTTTTGGAAAAATTAGTTTTGAGCTCCAATTAAAAAAACTTTAACAAAATAAACTTGGGCTAAACACTTTTTGAACTCATACAATAATTTTCCTTTTATAAAATAACTATTACTTAAAAACCCCAATTCAATATATAAAAGTAATTTTAGTCTTAAAATGGGTTCGAACCGGATTCGGGTCTTGGGCTAACAACCAAAAATCCATGTAACCATTTTTTTTTTTTTGAAACAATTTTTCATGAATTCACAAATAATTAAATAATATTATTCTAACACATAATTTATTTAACAACATATTATAAATGATTAAAATAATTCCTAAAAATTATCGAAAAATTACGGGTTTCACATGTGTTGTGGTGCGCCCTGCGAGGCGGTTATTTTATTATTATGCATGTTGGCTTGGCGCCCAGTATGCATTGTAGTGCTGCTGGAGGCCGGGACTTAGTGGTCTCGGGTTCGAGTGGTTTCCAGTACGCATCGTAGTGCTACTGGAGGCCGAGACTTAGTGTTCTCGGCTATCGATTTGTTTCCAGTAAGCATCGTAGTGCTGCTGGTAGCTGAGACTTAGTGTTCTCAGCCTACGATTTTGCGATTCTGTGGCGGGTTGCGCCGAGTGGTTTTAGCCCCTATTCGTAGGGTGCTTCCATCCAGATTACAAAGGAGACTCAGCCGAATTTTTCCAGAATTCCCGGTTGGAAATTTGGTTCGAAGGATTGGGCAGAACCATTCCTTTGGTTTGCGGGACTGAACTCATGCATGTTCTTCTTGGTATAGCATCCCTGATCTCATTGCCTGCTAGGTAGACTCCCGACTAGATTAGTCGCCTAGCGTCTTGACCTGTCTTGTCCGCCGAATTGTGTAAGGAGAGCGGTTCTACTCGGGTGAAGGTCTGCAACCCTGGTCCTTGTTTGGTTTAAGGGTTGTGGATCTGATCCAGAGTGGTTCACGCAATCCTTGCCTTTTCGACGGTATCACCCATTGGACTCTTGACCTGTGGCCCTTCTTTAGATGGTGTTCCAGTTTAGTTTGTTATCCCATTGTCTGTCCTATCCGCCGGATTGTGTAAGGAGAGCGGTTCTACTCGGGTGAAGGTCTGCAACCCTGGTCCTTGTTTGGTTTAAGGGTTGTGGATCTGATCCAGAGTGGTTCACACAATCCTTGCCATCTTCCGACGGCGTTGATTAGTGTTGACCCATGTGTTGGGATTATGATCTTATTCGAGGATTGACTATGAGGAGATATGATATTGAGATAGTGATTATGGTGGACGAAGTGGATTCTTAGATAGTGTTGTTAGTTCTTTGGTAATGTTCTAATTTGATCAGATATGTCTTTGAGGACTTTTGGATTTTGATACTGGTGCGAGTGTCTCGCGGAACGAGGAAAATATTGAGGGTATTATTATATAATTTTTACTCGACTTCCCAAACGTCCAAAACTGGGTACCTTTGTGTATTCCGGTAGTTGGAGAACCTGGTTTGATTGCTATGTCTTGGTAGTTGAGGGGCTTGTTTTCTAGTGGCTTGTGATCACTGACTTGGAGGATTCTTGTGAGTCAGAGGGCCTAGCATTGTTAGGGGAATGAGCTTGGTATTTGGTGGTTGTCTTTATTGACGTGATATTCACTCCATCGTGGATGGGAGACTCTTGATAGATTGATCTGGTGGATAGACCGACTGGATGATTGGAGCTCTAGGCTTCCATATAAGTTTGAGATGATATTGTGGTAGAGGTTTTGATCTTGTACTTGACCTGATATCCATGCCACGATGTTGGCAGATGACTTCTTGTGACTGACAGATTTGTCCTTGTCCCAGACCCGACTACCTGTATCCGTGCTATAAGTCCAGCTTACCCTTTGAGGTACTGGCCCTGACCTTGCACTGCGGTACCTTTGTCTATTGGCACCTTGAGGTGCTACTTCTACGATTATATGGCATTGCGACGCCATCTTGATATTCTAGCTATATTATATGATTACCGGTACGGGTATCTGGTAGTTGGGCTATAGTCTTAGCGTGGTTAGGATTGCTTGCTTGCTTGTTGCATAACACTAAGGATGGATCACAACTGGGACTATAGGTGCCGAGGTTGATTCTTACTTAGCGTTCTCGTACTGAGGTGCGACATCTAGGAGGATGATCATGTGACCACGGCATGTGATTCCGGATAAATATATGTTTAATCTAGGCAACTTAAACTGGTAGAAGCATTGGGGGGGAACGAAATCCCGAGATCGTGCATTACCAGCCTTATCCCAGACATTAGTCATGACCTGCAGGCTGGCCGCCACGGATATTATTACCATTCGTACTAGTGGATGGCAATATCCGGCTACTTATGTACTATACATTATATACAAGGCATGCTCGGCACGGCAGCCTTACGAGGGACCGGTGGTGACATGCAAAGCCCGGTGGCCTTACGAGGGATCGGTGCTCTTCTTACATGCTATACTTGATTCCATTTCATGGGATTCTGATACCAGTATTGGTCATCACTACAACAAATATGGCCTACAATAGCATGCGCAGAACGCTATAGAAAGCCTTCTATAGCATATTCTGTCTGCTATGATCTCCCACGCTATAGTATGTCCAGACATGTGAACTCTATAACATTATAGCGTTCCTGGATGCTGTAGAAGGTTTATTGCGTTCGTGTATGCTGTTGATGTTTTATAGCGTTTATGAATGCTGTAAATACTTTATAGCATTCTAGAACGCTGTAGATTGTTTATAGCGTTCGTGAGTGCTGTGGATTACTTATAACGTTTATGAATGCTGTGGATTATTTATAGCATTTGTGAAATGCTGTGGATGATTTATAGCGTTTGATGAATGGTTTGATTTATTATAGCGTTCATCATATGCTATCGTGATAGCAGCAATTTAGACGTTTTGAGTACTATAAACCTATTACAGAATTTCATATCCACCTGCTACAGAATTTCATATCCTTTCATATCTGCTACAGAATTTCATATTTCATAACCTGTTTTGTATCTCGATCAATTTCAACCGCAGACAATTTCAATCAATCAAGATATAGTAAAGATTTGCCAAAATATGAAATGTTTCATTAGAACATTCAAGATGTACAAAAAGTAGTCATTAAAACATTCAAGATGTAGAAAAAGTAGTTGTACGCCAAAATAAATCATTCCATTTACAAAGTATCTGTAGTCCAAAATAAACCATTCCATTTACAAATATCTGTAGGCCAAAAAATAGCTCGCCTCCATCCCTCTAGCAGCTATCCACAACCATCAAAAACATATACGCCAACCTACACAAAATTGAGAAGAAAATACATTATGATATAAAAAAAATAAGATAGAAATATTTCTGATACTCAAGTATGTTCAAACGCAATAGTGATAATTGCCAGATTCCTAGTAACACCAAAATGTAAAAAGGCAATAAATTAGCAATAACAATATTGAAGTAATTATATCAATAAAAATAACTTCGTGCACAATACACATAATCATCATTCAAGCCTCAAGTCCTCTATGGTGCACACAGCAAGGCTGAAGAAACTCAACAAAAGAACTGACCAAATTTTAGAACCAGTAATCAACTTGAGAATAATTCAGTTTAAGTTGATGCTAATTACAAGCCAAGGCATCTTTGAGTAAATGAGGGTTTTGTCGTAAAACATCAAAGGCTAGTTAGAGGATGTATAGACCTAAGAAATTTAAGTTCATGAAAGCCAGAAACAATCTTCCAAGTTCCCTAGCTCAGGGAGTCCAGAGAAAGAAGTAAGATAATAAGATCCGATATAAGTATCAAACAAGCCATATAGCCCTCTTCTGCTAACACAACAAATCATTCATCCCACGTGCAATGAGCATAGAAATAAGTTAGATGAGTGAATTTATTATAAATATAAGAAACAAATTTTAAAGATAGTATTTATAATAATTTTGAGTACCGCCGTTTCAATTCATTTCCTAAATTTTGGAAAGAACGTTGTATAGGAAAATTGATATCCTTTAGCATGTGATAAGAATTGATGGAAATTTTAGTAAAAAATAAGATAGTGTTATTTCATCGGTAAGTGTTCAGCCTTTTCTTTAAAGGGTGGACCATTACCTAATTTACATTTAGAAAAATATTTTACTCAACTATATATTTGAAGTAGCCTAACAAAAATACTCCCAACTCCTACATAATAGGGTACAGAAAAGCAAACGGTGGAAGAAATAAACAATGATCCATCATATTCTATATAGAATCAGCTACATGAAAATATTAATGCAGATAGTATGCTAAAATGCATAAGAGGAATGTAGAATGGGAACCATTTCACTGACAATATTGAGCATCCACGTCGCGGCTTTTTCTTCTTTTCCTTCTGCTTTGAGGGAGGCTGAATAACTACCTTGATTGCAGCATCAAACACTGCCTCGACATTCTGTTGATAGCGCAATGATTTTGAATTTAGAAAGATGTTACGCTATAGGCTTATACAGATGTAAAACCCAAGTGAAATAAAATTTGCTAAAAGAAACCCTCTTGATACCAAATTCATATCCATATTTTCCTCATACACATGCATGCCATCGCATATTCAATATAACCACCACGACATGTTGGGAAATAGGTGAAATAGACCCACCTGCTGAGTTTTTGAGCTGCACTCTATATAATATGCAGCACCAATCTGTTTACGCAGTTCTTCTCCCTGGAATCAAGAATAATCATGATCCAGAAATTAAAATTAACCCCGTAAAAGAACAGTCCTACTTCACGCAGAGTAGGTGTATACCTGTGCAGTAGTAATAGGCACAATGGCAGGATGATCGGACAAATAGTGCTTGTCTTCACGAAGATCTATAGATCAAAAAATGCATATGCACACGTGTGAAGCATCACATGAATAAAGGGGCATGGTAACATGGAAGTTTTTCAAAAAAAAAGAATATCATAAAGTTAACAAACTAGATTACTTTGTCTACTTGGTATTCACCAGCTGCACCAAGTCTAGTCCCAATCAGAGACAATTCCCTCATATCCTTCTTTAAGCCCTACAAAGAGCAGCTTTTCCTCTCAACCTGCTGCAAGAAATATGAGGCCAACTCATCATAAGAGCCTTCTCTTGTCATTTGCTCTTGTCTCTTAGTTGACCTTATTTTCTATCATCTCTCCATAGTTATCCTCTAATTGGGTCTGTTAACATCTATAGCTCCCATACATTTGATCAACATATGATTTCTTGGGCAATGATGGGCCACCTAAAATCTTAAATATGATATCCTTCAATATCTAGTTGGGGAACAAATTCCTTCAGAGATAGATTTGCACAGAGGGGTACAATAAGGTCCAAACTAGAGATAAATGAGTGGAAGTAGGAGACGGAGAAATCGAAAAGAGAAGAAGAGGACACTCATTCTAGATAATGTCAATCAGCCCTAACAACATACGCCTGACAAACACGAATAGATGATGCTACTTGTGTATGTCATCATCTAAGCTTTCACTTTTCAGAAATGGTTGACCATAGAGGGCAATTCTTGATTGAAAAGGCTATAAAAATCTGATACGATACCTACAATATGAGCCAAATTCCAATCTAGAAATTGTAGCAAGGTAAAAGAAGTATGAAGGGCCAAAACAAAACTATTTACTTGTTGTATAAGCCATATAAGCCCAAATGATAAAACCATTGAAGGTTTCAACAGTGATCTTAAAGTGCATAATTCAATTCCTTATTTAAGGTAGTTGATATCCAGAATCTACTACTTACATAACTATTTGAAGGTTTCAAATATCCGCCAAAAATGATACGTTTCAGCCGTACTGTCTGGAATTAGAGGGGCCCAAAACCGACCAATTCAAAACCACTGAAATCCCAAGAAACTGCAGAAACAAATAATTGTAGGGATGGTCGAAAACTGAGTCTTTTTAACCTTGGGTTATTCAGAGTCGATCTATTTACTTTGTCTATCCATATATTTATTGTGATCAAGAGAAGGTATGCATCAAGATTGTCATAAAATGTTTTTCATCATTTAATCTAATGTAAATGTTTTTCATCAGACATTATTATATTGCATACAGTAAGAGGAAATCAACAAGAGCAAAAAGAATCCAACTAGAAAAACAAAATGGAGATAAATACATCTTCCATTAGAACTATAAATAAGAAATAAACAACAAATATTGCATTTCTGATAGAAAAAAACAACATACTAATTGATAGGGAAATAGTAAATATGAATGAGCAAGGACCATCTGCCATTAGTAGCAAAAATGAAGGATGAACAATCAAAAATCACATCTTTATAGGAAATCACTGGGAAATTCAAGAAAAAAAAATAGGAATTCATAGCTTGACCTAGTGATACTTTGAACATATGATTTTCTACTACCAACATCATAGTATAGTCGAAATTACAGAAGGAATGCATATACAACCATACCACATTTGTCGAGTCGAATGATCCACGAAGTCCAACTTCAAGAATTGCAACATCAACCTAAAATAACCCAAGTTGGACACTGACACAAAACAGAAGGGAATAACATTAATGAAATAGAAGTTATAGAAAAGGAACCTCCTCTATGACATATCAACAAACACGTGGTGAGCGGATCGAACAACTTGATGGCCTTGACATGGGCGGTACGGCAGGCCTGGTTATGTTGGTCGTCGCGAGCGATTCCAAGTCCGGTGAGGTCAAAGGAGGAGGAGGAGGGCTTGGGGTCAGCGGAGGGTTTGTGAAGTGCTCGAACTTGAGGAGCTTGACACCGGCGACATTGTCCTGGTGGGAGCGGACGCGGAGGAGGCAGATCAGACGGAGTGGAGGACGAAGTAGCGGACAGAGTCGTCGACGGCTTCTCGTCTTTGGTGCTCATGGCAGCCGCGGGTGAGGGCATCGGACTTCTTCTTGAGGAAAACGTCGGACTTCTTGAGAAGGGCATGGTCGCGGGTGGCGGTAGTCAGCCGGGATCCCCCACAAAAAAAAGGAATGAGAGATGGAGACCAGCAAAAAAGAAGAGGATAGAGAGGGGAAAAAGTTTGCTCTCTCATAAGAGCGCCAAAAAAAAAATTTGGCATAAGTGGGGAAACTCAAAAAAAATTGTGGGAAATAAAATTTGTTAGATCACTTTTCTAGTGTTGTATTTAGTATAATATTATATGACACTAAGTGTTGTGTTTAGTATATAATATAATACGACATTTTTAAGTATCCTTAAAAGTATTGTTAAATTTTGATATTTAGTATAATATTATCTCTTTAGTTTTGGTTTTTTTTTCCTTTTTTTTACCAAAATTTGATTTTTGCACGTTTCTTTTTGTTTTGTTTTTTTTCTGCTTTTTTACCATAATTTAGTTTTTTGTTGAAATTGTTTATTTCTTTTTTTATTGAAATACAATCCAAAAAAATTTCCCTCAAACAATAGTTTATCCAAAAAATATGTATTTCAAATGTTGGGCTCGGGTTTATACGAGGAAGAAGGAAATGTTAGGGGGGTTTAGGCTATGAGTTTTGTAAATGTTGGGCTCGGATTTTGTAAATTTGTATGCTTTCACGCCAAACATGGTATAATCTGTTTTTCTATCATGAAAAATAAAAATCTACGCTGCTTCTCCTAGGATTCGAACATGAGATCTGCTTTAACATACAAACATAGTAATAGATGAATGTTATAGATTCTACAGCATTCAGGAAACACTATAGATAGATATTTTTATAGCACTGTAGAAAGAACGCTATTATTGATAACATTCTATAGCGGGGACACTTGAACGCTATAGAAAAATTGCTATTGTAGGCCCTATTTGTTGTAGCATGTTCATCGGATAATAGTATCTTCTAACATGGTGTCTGCCGAATTCTCAGAAGATGACAAAGATGATATTGAAGAAGCTCCTGAAGTAGACCCCTGGGCACAAAGGATGGACAATTAGTAGGAACTCCGTTTCGAACAACGAGAACCACCTACTGAGGATCAACTAATTTAAATCGATGTTGGAGAGAAAGATGTGCCACGACCGATCTTCATTAGCAAAAATCTCCCAGAAGATGATAAACAAGAACTAATTTGCTTCATTCGTGAATATATTGATGTTTTCACTTGGAGTTATGAGGATATGCTGGGATTAGATCCTCAAGTCGCAACTCATAAACTTAACAACTTGCCGAATGCCAAGCCAGTTAAACAACAACAACGACGATTCAAGCCTGAAATGATGGATGCGATTGATGATGAAGTCAAAAAGCTTATAGCTTGTGGTTTTATCAGAGAAGAACAGCATCCTGACTGGGTAGGCAACGTTGTACCAGTTTTGAAGAAGACCGGTAAGGTTCGAGTATGCATAGATTTTCGGGATATATCTCAATGATGTTTGCCCTAAAGATGAATACCCTCTCCCAATTACTAATGTCATGATTGACAATACGTATGGATTCGAACGAATCTGTTTCATGGATGGGTTTTTTGGATATAATCAAATTCGGATGAATCCTGAAGATAAAAAACATACTTCATTCCGTACTCTTCGCGGGGTATACTGTTATACAGTCATGCCGTTCGGTCTTAAGAACGTCGGTGCAACTTACCAGCGGGCTATGAGTACTATCTTTCGAGATCATTTACGAAAGACTGTCGAATGCTATGTGGATGATATTGCTGTCAAAAGTCGTCTGAAGGAAGATCACATTCAAGATTTAAGAACTATTTTCAATCTAATGCGCCAGAATCAACTCAAAATGAACCCCACTAAATCTTTCTTGGGTGTCTCTGGTGGCAAATTTTTCGGATTCGTCATTACCTCTAAGGGTATACACGTTGATCCCGAGAAGAACAAAGCCATTCAACAGATGCGTCCTCCATGCAATCTAAAAGAGCTACGAAGATTCCAAGGTCGACTTGCGTACATCAGGCGGTTCATTTCGAATTTATCTAGACGTTGCAGACCATTTACTCAGTTAATGAAGAAAGGTGTATCTTTCGTTTGGACGGAAGAGTGTCAACGAGCATTTGATGACATAAAGCGGTATTTAATGAGTCTACCAGTCCTAGTGCCACCAATTTCAGGAATACCCTTCTTGATGTATGTCCGGGCGATGGACCATTCATTGGGAGCGTTACTGGCTCAGAAGAACAAGGAAGGTCATGAACAAGCCATCTACTACCGTAGTCGAACGATGATTGGAGCTGAACATCGTTATAGTCCGGTAGAGAAGGAATATTTAGCCTTAATGTTTGCTGTTCAAAAGACAAGACATTACATTATCGGCCAAACTATTCATGTTATTTTTCGAGTCAATCCTCTTCGAGTCTTAATGAAGAAGCCCAGTACACTCAATTCTAGACTTGCTACATAGGCCATACTATTAGCACAATATGATATGGTCTATGTTCCCCAAAAGTCTGTGAAAGGCCAAGCACTCGCTGATTTCTTAGCAGCTCATCCTGTCCCTGAGACATCTAAACTCTATGATGAGATCCCAAACGAGACATTAGAATCAAATATGATCTCAGAAGAATTTCTTACTTGGCGGTTGTTCTTCGACGGAGCATCTAGAATTGGACCTGGAGGTACCCTTGTTACTGGAGTAGGAATTGTTCTTGTGTCACCAGATGGATTAGCTATTCAGAGAGCTTATTCCTTAGATGAGTCATGTTCCAACAATGTAGCAGAATACAATACCTTGCTCATTGGACTCCAATTAGCTAAACAACTGGATATTGAATACCTCGAAGTATATGGTGATTCTAAGCTGATTGTTAATCATGTTAGAGGCATATATGAAGTCCGACATCAAGATCTGGTACCATACCATGAAGCAGCAATCAGAATAGCTTCTTCGTTTAAAGGATTCTTCATCGAACATGTACGTCGAGTATGTAATACAGAAGCTGATGCCTTAGCTAACCTAGCTGCGGTATTGGCAGTTCCAGTCAAAAGACAACAAATAGTTTTTATCTCCAATAGAGAACTATTTTATATTGAAAACAACCATAACATTGAATTCAGCAATTCAACAGAAGTCAATGTCATTAACGAGGACTGGAGAGCACCTTTCATCAATTTTGCAGAACATGACATATTGCCAGAAGATCCTAAGGAAGCTACAAGTATTCGTCGCCGATCGCTTTGATTCTATTATAATCATACCACCAAAACTCTCTTTCGAAGAACTTTTGATGGATTACTTTTGAGATGTCTTGCTGGTGATGAAGCAAAGCAGATATTATGCGAAGCTCATGATGGCATTTGTGGAGCACATCAGCCCGGTCCTAAATTACAGGATCATATTCGACGTATGGGCTACTACTGGCCCTCTATGGTATCAGATGCCAATGACTATGCAAGGAAATACTGCGCATGTCAGATTCATGCAAATTTTATTCACCAACCGTCGGAATTTCTTCATCCGACTGTTGCCTCATGGCCCTTCGAAGCTTGGGACATAGATATAATTGGTCCTATCAATCCTTCTTCATCTAAAGGACATCGGTTCATATTGGCTATAACCGATTATTTCTCTAAATGGGCTGAAGCTATACCTTTAGCTGAAGTAAAGACTAGTAGTGTCATCAACTTCGTCAAACATCATGTGATATACAGATTTGGTATACCTCGTCGAATCATCCATAATAATGGGCCACAATTTGTCAGCCAGAATTTAATAGATTCTGTGATCACAATAGAATCAATAATGTTGCTTCTACGGCCTATAATCCTACAGCTAACGGGTTAGCTGAAGCATTCAACAAGACTATTATTAAACTCCTTAAAAAGTTTGTTTCTATAAACAAACGTAATTGGAGTGAGAAGCTTGGAGAATGTCTATGGGCTTATCGCACTACAGTCCGTAATCCTACAGGTTGTACACCTTTTTTTCTGGTATATGGGTGTGAAGCTGTCTTACCTCTAGAAATTCAAATTCCATCTTTGAGAATTGCCAATGCTAATGAGCTTACTACAGAAAATAATAATCGTCTTCGACTTTAAGAATTGGAGGCGCTCGATGAGAAAAGGCTACTGGCCTAACAATACATTGAACTTTATCAAGCCCGGATTTTAAAAGCTTTCAATCGCAAAGTCAAAGTACGAACATTTCAAGAAGACGAACTAGTTCTTACAGTCAGACGTCCTATGACTCACATGAGCAAAGGCAAGTTTGAAGCGAAATGGGAAGGTCCGCATGTGGTAAATAAAGTTTTCTCAAATGGAGCCTACCAGCTAACATATATGGATGGCAGAGTTGCTATGATGCCTATCAATGGAAAATTTCTTAAGAAATATTATGTATAAACGTGAAATGTTCTTCATTCAAAGAAGTGATGTAAATAAAAGTTCATTTTTATTTAAAAGCAGAAAAGAGTTACATATTATTAAGGACGGAGACGAGGACCCGATCCTTCCTGATTAAATACATGATTGGCCAGCAATTCAAACATCTCGTTGTCTGAACACACTAGCAGCTCACAGACAGCCATCCTTACTGCTTCTTCTTCGGTAGTGTTTCCAGGCTCCATCAGCTTGGCAATCAAGTCCTGCTCTGGTGCAGGAACAGTCGAGCCTTCACCCACTTCTTTCTGAAGAGACACCAGAGGCTTAGCAGGAGGCGTCTCGGTCGTTCCTTCGACCTTCGGAGTGAGCAAATCTTTGGAAGATATTTTGTATAAAAAGAAAAGAAATTGACGATATCTACGAAACTTTTGTTCTATTTATAGACAATAGTCGGCTTCGAGAACCGATGCGACTTTTACTCTTCAAAAGAAGTCCAACTGTTTATTCATTTATAACTGTTCATTCATTCGTTCTCTTTATCGAGAATCGAAGTGACTGTTCATTCATTCACTTTCTTTGACTTATCATTCATTCATCCATTAATCTTGGCATTTATTGTCTCTTATTTACTTTATTGTAAATAACAAAAATTTACGTCCTCCATACCTCTGAATTCCGATTATCTATATCAGCAACTTGTCACGTCCCTATTACCTCTGATAAAGTTGTCTATTGAAATAACATTATTGCTAAACTTTATATTCTGCCACGTCCACATTACCTCTGAGCAGATATTATAAATATTGTTATTTTCTAAATCAAGAAATATATCATGTCCAGTACCTCTGAATATATTTTCTATTCTATTACTTATATCTATAACAAGATATGCAACAAGTAATGGAACCACATAAAAAGTTTTTATTTTATTTCTTTTTGCAAAAAGAAGTACATTGTGATTAAAAAAAGGCAACAAATTTTGCTCATTCTACTCTGAAGGATAGGTAATGAGTTCTGCAATTTGCTTCTTCAGAACTTGAACTCTTTCATCACGAGAGTCTAGCACTCTCTGTCTGGCTTCAACTCTTCCTTATTCAGGATCGAAAGGTTGTAGAGCAGCAGTTTGACGTGCTAGTTCTTCATTCTGTAGACATTCAAATTCCTCCTTCTGATGCTTCAGAGCCTCCACTTGATTAATAGCAGTTTGATGCAACTGGTTTTTTTTGTTCTAAGCTCTGTTTGACAGTCTGGAGTTCTGCTTGAAGCTGAACAATTTTAGCCTCTAGATCAACAGCCTTTTTCTCTTCCTCTGCAGCCTTAGTCTTGTGACTCTCAGCAATAACAGCTGCATCAGCGATTTGGATGTCTAATTCGGAGGATTGTCTAGTGAAAGCCAGCAAAAATGCCTCAAAATTGGCTTTACTAGCTTATGCTTCTCGAGCTATAGCTTCATATTCTGTGTTTATTACTTGCTCGATATCTCCTCTTTTTAGCTCCTTATAAGCTTTAATTGAGCCCTCCAGCTCATCCAAAATATGTTCCAAAAATGTAGCCTGAGCCTCGTCTCCTTGACTGCGGATGCCTCCGATCAAGAATGTAGAGGAAGTTCTAACGGTACTAAAAGGAACGTCTTCTCTCTCCATCACTCTATGAACTAGAGGCTCCAGGGATGTAAAGAAGACTCTCGTGAAGGAGGCCACTACAAATTTGTTAGTTGCCACGGCTCCTTGAGTGGCTACTACGTCCGCTGGAGTCTTTACAGTTTTAGTAGGTGGAGGTACTTCATTTTGAGCACTGATATGAGAAGAACTTCCCTCTCCTGCTACAGTCCCTGTGGGTTCTTCTGCAAATCACATATGTCATTTATATTAGTAATATATAATGCTGAAGGAGCTACGACAAATAGATCATGCTTAGGAATTTACCTGAGCTGGGTACATCACGAGGAGTCTCAAGAGATTTGACTCTCTGACTGAAGCTTTGACAGGATTTCTGCAGACATAGTAGCCTGACTACTTCCTGCTCCCGATTCAGTCTGAGGTGGCAAAGTCATTGGAGTTTCATTTACTAATTCTGCTGCCACTCTAGACGTCTCAGGTTTCTCAGAGATTATGGGTCCATCGATCTTGGGATTGATATATTCGTCATCGATAACCACATTCTCTTCATATTCAACAGTTGAAGGATCTTCATTAGCTGAGAGTTCCTGAGGTTATGGTGCACTCACTAAAGTTTGTTTTTCTTTAGTGGTGTTGTTCCAATCAACATCATATTCACCAAAGTCACAATCAGCCAAAGCTTCAATCATCTACTTTTCAGAATGAGAAGGATCTTGCTCCTTTGGATAATTCATCATTTCTTCTTGTGGAAGCAAATCCTTCTCTGGAGAGACGGCTTCCGGACTCACAGGAGTTGGAGATGGAACTGTTATCCCCGCCGCAGCAAGTACATTTGCGGGAATACATACAGAAGGCTGGACGTCTGCTGGAATAACCAATGCAAAGAAAGAGATCAATTTAATATACATCTTTGACAAAAAAAAATTGACATATTAGGGTATATCACAATTTTGATATTACCTTCTTGAGATGGTATTCTTCAGTAACTACCAACTTCCTTCTGAATTCTCTGGGTAGTGATGCGACCGGTTCCGCAGTAGCTCCAGTGTGATCACTCTCCGGATCGATCAAAGAAGTAGATGTTCCTCCTTCTATGACTCTCCCCTGCTTCTGAATAGAAGTAGGAGTGATGTCCTTCTCTCTAGAGGAAGAACTAAGGAGCATTTGTTTTGATTGAGAACGAGTTGTTCTCGTGGTCGTTGGTTCGTTGATAACCAGTGACGTTCTTTTCTTCTTCTCTGGAGCCCTTGGAGAGTCGGGTCTATTATCCCGCTGAGGAGGTACCGTCGTCTCCTTAGTCTTTCTTTTCTTCAAACCCTTAACAGGGGATTTCTCTTTCCCCACCTTTAAGGACACGTCCAGAGGATCTTGAACTTGATCAGCATAGTTCATTAAAATTGATGCCTCCAGTGGTGGGTCTGCAGGATCTTTGTCTTCTACATCCCGAAAAGAGTGAGCAGTGTGTTTTTCTTGTTTGGATCTCTTTTCAATTGCGAAGCTGTGTGCAGGATGGAAGTTTTTAGCAAATGTGTTTGCTGAAGTATAGAAGTTTGCGTATGTATATAACATACGCGGGCCTTGTGGAAGATCGTAGGGCATGAAAAATACAGCTTTTGTACCCCGGCGTTGTAATAGCTCCAGGCCCAAGCTCCATCGACGAGGTAACCCTTGGCCTGTAGGCAAGTGGTGGCTTTACCCACATGAAGCTGATCATATCCAAATTGTCGTGCAAATCGACTTGGCAAGTACGGTTCTAAGTTGCATTCTTCTTCAAATCTGTAGACCAGGTGAGAGGGACGGATCGCCTTCAGCTACGAAAAGATGGGTGGGCTTAAACGGAGTGATTCTGCAGTCAAATCCATCATTTGTGGAGACATAGCTTCATATCCATGAGGAGGTCCAACACACTGAAAACTCTATCCCGATCTTCGGTTCAAGGCAAGTCTACACTCTGAAAGAGCAGTATATTGCCACTGAGCGTTGGAAAAACGTCTGATAAAGTCTCCGTCAACAGTTCCCATATCAGGGTTCATCAAACAGGAATGGTGAAGCAATAGCCATCCGAACAGGTAGGTGTATGGCATCTCGGTACGAGGAAAATCTTGCCTCGCCGCATTGTCATTTAACATGGTCTGTACAAAAGAACGCAATCCTGCGTTCAAGCGGCAGGTCATGGCTGATAAGAGATCCATCTTGTATCCAAATACAAGAAATGCTGCAGCGAACATGACACCCTGATGGAATCTATCGACTGCCCTGGCTCCTGGGACTATAAAGCGCCGTAGCCATAAAGGTAGAAAACCCGCTAGCTGGGCCTCTTGAGACATGGATCTGTAATCCTGTCTAAGGTAACTCTGGAGAGTGTCGCCAGCCTTGAACGGATGCAAGTCCTTATCCAGCGTGACATCTCCATGTTCATGTTGCTCCATCAGATACTGCATATCGCTCTGATTGAAGGGTTCAAAGAAACGAGGAGCACAGGCTTGACTTTCAAGTGGCTTGTCCTCTCGTGTATGACCCAAGAAGAGAAATGGCATCTATTTGGTGGTGTAACAAGTACATGCAATGGCACTTTTGTAGTAGAGCGAGCAGATCTTATAGTGGCACAGTAACTCTTGGAAGACGGCGATCATTTGAAGGTTCTTCTCTGCCATAGCATCCAATTCATTATTTGTGGGCACATACTCTTCGTATGGATTATCGCCCATTAGTAGGTGAGAGAGATATTCCATCTCATAAAGAGCAAATCCTATTTCTCCATGGGGAGTCATGAAAGTCCCAGTGCTTTTATTGTACCTCTCTACTAGAGCCAAGAACATATGAGCATTCGGGCGAATGCCATATACTGTAGTCCAGATGGCATTGTAGAGACCCAGATCGAGGAGCTTGTCCTTGAATTGGTCCAAAATCCAAATAGACAAACTGCTCCAACGCTATATCTCCGGGTTAACCAGACCTGTCATATGCATAGCACGGTCTGGATATCTTCCTTTAGCTTTTGTAAATGTATTTGCAAAGATGGGTATTCTGACCGGAAGGAGCAGGGAGGAATCATCGGGAGGGATGCAGCTCGGCTTCAAACCTCTTAAATGTGTACTGTACTTTTCAGAGGTACTGTAAAAGAGGTCCATGTTCTTCGGACCCAGTTTGTAACAGATTTTACCGACTATCGCCTGCTGAATAGGAGTCAGATCCCATGACATTCTTCTGGGATAGCTGGCAAAAGCATATTGGGATAACGCCATAGACCTTGATATTTCCATAAGGTATATGACTTTATCCTCCTTTGTGAAAATTCTCTGCTCTTTTCTTGTCTTGGGCTGGGAAGTCTTCTTGATGGCATCTCCAAAAAGAAAGGTAGGTTTCTTGTGGACCACAGTATCCAAACTTTGAAAAGGTTCTCTGTTCATTAAGTTCAGCAGGGTTTGATTCTCTTGGGCAATAAGGAGGGTTCTCCGTGCTTCAGGACCGTCGTACTGAGGGAATATGACATGGGACAAATTCTTCTTGTACTCTGGGACATTGAATGCTGAAGCAAATCTTTCAGCATTAGGGTCTTCCCTAAGATCAACTGCAAAGAAATACATGAACAAAAATTAGAAGCAACAAGAGTGTGCAACTTTATAAAAAGCAAAACAATTAAGTTGTACAAACTACTAAGTTGCACAAATATCCTAGGTTGCGCCAACAATTAAGTTGTGCAACATCCTGAGTTGTACGACATTCTGAGTTGTGCAACATCCTAAGTTGCGCCAACGAATAAGTTGCACAATATTCTGAGTTGCGCGATAACCTGAGTTGCGCCACATACTGTGTTGCACGAAACTTAAGTTGTGCAACATCTCAGGTTGCGTCACACACTGAATTGCGCCTCAACTTAGTTATGTAATATTTTTGATTGCGTAAAAAAACTAAGTTGCGCAACAGCATGCGCAACACGGTTCGTAAGAATGAACAGTGTTCAAAAAAGCAACCATACCCTAAGAAGGGGTGGCGCAAAGTTTGTGATGCGCCACACTATAAAAAGAGGGGCGCAAGTCAATTAGAGATAAAATCATCGTCCATAGGTCAAATTTGTTCGTCCTTAATCACCTTCCAGTGCTGAGTTCGCTGTCTCTCATCGAGAAGAGGGTGGCGCATACTGAGGCGCGCGAGTCGACGAAACATGAGTCGATGGGGTGGCGACGCCCTTCCCTTTGTTGGCGACGGTCTTCTTGGGGGCCATGTCGTCGAGAGAATAATCAGAGAAGAAGGTCGCAAGGATTCAAAGAAGATTAGAAGCAAATGTAAAGAGTTACAATGGGCTAATCAGGGGTTATTTATAGCCTAAAAAGACAGAATCCTAACAATCGCCTTAAGTTGCGCAAGAAAAATTATAACAACTTATGACAGACTGTGCGAGATAGGCGCAACTTGACTCATTCATTGTCATGATTCAAAGTATTTCGAAGTTTTGTAAAATTTCAAAATTCGAAAACTTTGAAGGGGGTCTTATAGAACCTAAAAATCAAGTTGTACCATGTTTTTACTACCCAGCAATCAAGTTGCATCCCAGAAATCAAGTTGCGTCACTATTTTGAAACTTAAAGGTCAAACTGCGCCACTGATTAGGTTGCGCCTGACAACAGACTGCGCCCAAATCACATTACGCCCGAGCCTACGTGGCGTCTGACATTAATTTCTATCATTGCCTGACAGTACTGACAGCTGACAGCACAATAAACGAAGAAAATCTCTTCGAATCCCTCAAAGTGTGCCGTTCGAGAAGATTTGGTTGACAGCTGTCCTGCACATCCTGCAAGTTGTGCCTAGGCGCTATCCGAATAGATTCCTTGCACACTCTGTGAGTTGAGCCTAGGCACAATCTGAACAAACTCCCCTCATACATTTAAATGCTGCCACGTGCCTGTGCACTGAGTTGCACCTAGGCGCAACCCAATCAGGCGCAGTTTGACTTGTTGACTGAAGCTCGCGCAACCTGATAAAGTTGAGATAACTTACATTCTAAAAAAGGATCACGTGGCGCACATGCCACTAATATCTCAAAACGTGTCCACTACTCTGTACACGACCACGCGCATCTCAATCACATGATACCACACGTCTAAATACAGTTAGTACACGATTGTGTAACTGAATGGAAGTTGGCGCAACATAAGGTTGGCGCAACCCAAAGTGGCGCAATTCAGCCTTGCGCACATCAGAATAACTGCTAAAACAGTTATTTCCAGAACTCTATAAATAGAGTTTTCAATCATTATCAAGGCATCACAGAGATCAAATGTAACGCCCCAGTCCCAAAATACTTAGGACTAGGTACGTACCCATGCCAGCTGCATACATACGAAGTATACTCCAATATATGGAAACTCGTATGTATACATAAGCTGTAAAATGCAGTAAACCAAGAGTAATCTAATCTCATCCACAAATGAAGAATAAAAGATATCATATAATCAACTGTAATAAGTTTTTGAACAATACGTCGGGCGGAGACAAATCCACTGCCAACTATGAAAGGAAATAAATAACAAAAGAAAGTTTGGTAAGCGAAGCGAAGACGATCAAAGTAAAACCATCCTCGTAGAATAGCGATGGCCACGGCTAGAACACCTGCGAAAGACAAGAGCACACACCTGACGAGATAACCAGGTCCTCAGAGGGACGTAACAAGATACAATAAACATGCCATATAAAATACTGAATATAAAATATGCCACCATCAAAGAAAGTGACAAGACATAAATTAGGTAACCTAACCGTACTAAAGTGAACATGCAGTTGAGAAACAATCCTTCGACGCATGAGCTCTGGCTGTAAATGGGATCTGGTATAGTCCCCGCTTGGGCACCAGTGACCTAAGCGCATGACGTTGAAAAACGACAGTGGCCAACCTGAGAAGCTCATACCCGTATCTCCAGCGGAGCTTCCGGGTTACAAGGGAAGTGCAATCGAAGCCCATACGTCAGGTATTGTCCTCCCCACCCAATGTACCTATCTAAGTCGCCTCTACGACCATGTTTTTCTACTAACTGCTAAGTCTCCTAACATGCTCCTATTAGCAGTTAGTCCTAACGCATGCGCACTAGGGATCAGCCAACACGCAAGGACCTCTATATGCTACTCATCTCACACATCCTCGTGGTACAACTGTGTAAAGGTATATGTAATACACTACAAACGGTAGTCTCTTAACTCTAAGTCCATATGCAGCCAAAGGATAATAACAAAGTACAGCTAATATCACTGAACAGACAGTAAATCAAGAACTGTAAAACTGGAAATAAATGAACAATGATATGTAATAAAATATAAACTGAATATAAACGATATAATGGAAAGGTATCTTGCCTGAAGGTGCAAAATGGCAAGTCCAAAAAATCACATTGTCAGCCAAGAAACGTCACAATCTCCAAACAACTTCGGACGCAGAAACAAACATCAAAAATGTACTCGATGTAAAAGATATACCTAGGAAACGCCTGTCCAAATGTCTAATTCTGGAACAGGAGCAAAATTGTAATTTCGGATCAAAACGATGTCCGCCGTTGGACCCGTTTTGCACCGAAATGCGTGCCAAAATCTATGATCTTTAAAGTCATCAAATTATATATCTACAGATTTAATTTGAGGAGAGGAACTCAACGGTATGTCCAGTTTTGGATTCCGGTGGGCCATGCACAAAATTGTCCGTTGAGTGGGATTGTGGGCCCACCAAAATGGCGTCCCGATAAACCTTCTCAGAATTAACCAAACTTGGCATACAGGACCAGAAAAATATTTCGAGTCCAATGGCGCAAGTTTCGTCGCGATTTGATGAGTGTACACGAAGTTGGGACTTAATTTGCAAAGGGTCGATACGGAGGTATCTCGACGGATACGTACTGATTTCGTCACGCACATGCAACGAAATCGGGTTCCGTCAGTTCCCACACGTCGACAACATCCATACGCGCCTTTTAATGCATATAGTGCGCGACCACGTTGCCCGGTTTGTCGGAGCGCACGCCGTATCGGGAAAAATTTCCATATTTTTATTGTTTCAAAAATAGTTTTTCTCACAAGTTCATCGATCCATAACTTTCTGTACGATGTGTTAAATCTGATTCTACAAATTGCGTTGTAGTCTCGGTTATGTTGTTATTCTCTGGTTCAATTAGTTTTTACGAAAGTTTAATGGACAACGAGAAAAGTGGCCGACAAGTTGTCGTTTCAATTCAGTTTGTAATATTCCAGAAAAGTGGTTTTTCTCCAACTTCGTCTCAATTTTTCGAGCAAGTTGGATGGCCATGTCAAAATCCACCTAGGGGATCTCGAAGAGGTTCATGTGGGCTTTCTACACGAATTTACGGATCTAAAAATCGACTAGAATCGAGAGAGAAATCAAACGGAGAAGTTGGGTACCTTGTTTCTAAATTCTGTTGTTGTTTTTGTTGTTGTTTCCGTCGCCGTTGTCGCGGGGTGTTGCTGCGCTCGCGGGGGAGAGGTTGGCCGAGGGTGGAGGAGAGGGGAGGAGGAAGATGGAGGAAGAGATTCGGATTAGGGTTTGAATGGGATTTGGAGTTTTTGGTTTTAAACTTGCATATATATATATATATATATATATATATATATATATATATATATATATATATATATATATATATATATATATATATATATATATATATACATATATATATATATATATATATATATATATATATATATATATGGAGGAGAGGGTTTCGGCCCTATGTAGCTGCTGCTACTTGGATGGGCGGCTTGCTATAGCTGCTGCTACTTGCGGCTATTCATTATTGGTTGGGGTGGTCGGTCCCACCCCATTGGGCCGACAATATATATAAATATATATATATATATATATATATATATATATATATATATATATATGGAGAGGGTTTCGGCCCTATGTAGCTGCTGCTACTTGGATGGGCGGCTTGCTATAGCTGCTGCTACTTGCGGCTATTCATTGTTGGTTGGGGTGGTCGGTCCCACCCCATTGGGCCGACCACTCCATTGTTTTTTTTTCTTTTTCTAATTCTACTTTATCTTATCTAATCTTTTGTTTGTATAAATATATATATAACCATATGTATATGTATATATCTTAGTTTACACAATAAATCTTAAAATTTCAAAAATAAATCTTAATATTATCTAACCATCAATGTAATGCATTTAAACATGCATAGATATCTATTAATTCAAATAATAATATCTAATAAAATAAATATGATTATTTAATCATCACCAAAAATAATTTTAATAATAGGATAACAAAATAACCCAATGGTGGTTTTGGGTAAACTTTGCCACAAACCCTTATTCGGGTCCAGAAGAGTATTACAATTATTGGAAAACATTATCAATTAATAATAATACAAATATTTGTACAAATAAACAATTAATTAGTAAATATTCATCAAGTCTTAAAATAATTTAAGAAAATATTTGAACACACATAAAATATGCTTGCATGGCCATATTTGGTCTCCCACGTGCCTACAAGGGCTTGGGTTTGGTCCGGGCCCAGTTCGGGCTGAATTGGTCAAACCGGGTCACTTAAAAAGTCAAAAATTAAATTAATAAATAATTAGTTTATCGGTGGAGGTTAAGTCGCAACTTGGCCTGGTTTTTCTAGTTCGATCTTCACCATGGTTAGGCTTTCCCAAGCATGGCTAGTGCCCTAGACAAGGCACACTGCTACATCTTTCGTGCCAAAATTTATGGTCGCCTTGTGCTCCAAACACAACAATGGCTAAGGTCATTTTTAATAATTAATAAAAACCATAAATTGTACAAATTCATTTTTAAGTCTAATAAAATAATTAAAAAATAGGGGTTTTACATCAAGTACTCTTGCAAAAGTGCTGCTGCATTCTCCATAGGCTCTAGTCTTCAAGTTCACATCGTCCAAGGGATAAAGTAACCGTCTTCTGATCAGATTCCTAAAGTTGAACTTCTCCAGAATTCATTGTACTCTTGTACTCTTTTCTAAGTTTTTAATAAAACTTTTGTTTTTGCAAATAGTGAGCATGTGGGATAACTAGAGCATGTGAGAACTATATATAACAACAATTACATGATGACTTAGAAACTATTTCGGAGTCGAATTACAACCCGAAAACCAAACAATGACCGGGGTTGTAACCCTTCTCCTGAACAGAACCTAGTCTCTAATTATTGTATAGCATAAGGATCATGTATGGCGTGTGAGTACTGAATAGGATGACAATGATAAGATAACTTGGGAGCTATTTCGGAAGCCAAGTTACAACCCGAAAACCAAACTAGGACCGGGGTTGTAACCCTTCTCCTGAACAGAACTTAGCCTCCGATCATTCATCGACAAAAGTAAAGCATAAACAATAATGTACTGAAATAAACATACGGATACTGTCTAGACAAAACTAAACTGGACTGGACTACATCCATCAATCACGGCCAAGCAATGAGTACGGCTTGATACTTTAACTAACTAGGATTATCACAAGCCTAGTTACTAACAAGATGCAATGAGATATTCCCACAGTCACAAGCCCTGCAGCTATCCAGGTTACCCAAACGCAAGTTACAAGAATTTATAGTAGATACATCGCCCAGGAGACAAATGTATCCTATGTATATATAATAGTGGGTACATCGCCCAGGAGACAAATGTACCCTAAGAGAGTTATCAGGTAGCTTGATTGGTGTAACACATGACAGTGTACTGGAAATGTGCCCTACTCGTCGGCAGGCTACCAGTCCACTTGAGGCACCCAGATAACGGGATCGTCGGTAACTGGAAAATCTTTCTATATGAACTACTTGATCAATCTAGTCATTAACCTAGTCAGATTCAGTATGAATCCCTGACCGTGGTAACCAGGAATTCATGTCCTAGACATGATGCAGACGAGACATGTATCTCGTTCACGCATACACAATATATTCAACCACGGTATCCACAAGAGTTACATTAGAAAGGGAGGATAGTCGTCGTAACAGCATCTTGATTAAGCATGTCATGTTAAGTTTACTTGTCATGTAAAGAGTACTTGTCAAGAGTGCACCTCGACGGGCCACTATCATGTAATGCAAAGAAGTGACATGTAACATGAGTGCACCATAATGGGTCACTATCTAGAATAAGCAGAGAAGAGACGTGTAGCATGAGTGCACCACGACGGGCCACTATCTAGATTAAGCAAAGAAGAGACATAATTCATGAGTGCACCACGACGGGCCACTATCTAAGAATAAGGAAACATGACAAAAAAGATCGCATGTAGAAAGAATTAGATAAAAGACGTATCATGGCATGGGAGAAAAAATAAATAAAAGTACTACTTGACATAAAATAATAATTGAATCTGTGCTAGTGTTAAGAATATAAGTGGGTACAATTATTTTCTAACTGTACAAAATTATCTAATCATGATAAGAATTTATTACAGTCGAAGGAAACCTCAAAAACGTCAACTACAGAAAACATGTCAAAAGATCAAAACTATGATTGAAATTATCAATCGCATATGAACTCCAATTAAAGTGAAACAAGAGGATTCTTGAAGCCAAAAAAAAAAGATCTATAACTTTCATGTTTTGAGTTTTTCAAGATCTTAGCTACAAAACAGCATAAACAAGCAAAAACAGCCATTCAAGGCAATCTGCGCACGGGCGCACTGCGTGCGTGGGCAAAAGTGCCCACAGTGCAAGGTGCATGCATGCACAGTGCACGAACTGCGCACTACGTGCGCGGGCAAAACCGCCCACGGCGCAAGGTGCACGCAAGCACGGAGAACGGGCGTACATCAGAAAAATGTACGGGCGCACGGCGCGTAAGTAGCAATGTGCGCGAGGGAAAAAGTGCCTACGGCGCACGTTGCGCGAAAGCACGGGCACGCTGCAGAAAAATACGCGGGCGTGCGGCGTGCAAGTTGCAATGCGCGTGCGAGCAAAAGTGCCTACGACGCACATTGCGTGCAAGCACGGCGTGCGGCACACGGCAGCGAAAATACTGCGCATGGCACTGTTCATCGTCTCGACAGCACCAAAAGATGTGGGAAACCCATGAACAAGAAAATGGCATAAATTCCTCAAAATAAATCAAAATCAAGTGGTTCAAAAGTCAAAATTGGGTAGAATAAAATTTCCTACAACATGGAACTATTAGTTTTCGAAAATAACAAAGTTTAAGAGATCAAAACCATGAAAAATAAGAAAAGTTACAAACTTAGATCCACAAAAATATAAGCTTTAAAATCGAAAACTTCAAGTTCTAAAGAGGCTTAGAATCATACATGTGAGAGAATGGAACAAACAAAAATAATATTGTTCAAGATTTGGCAAGATGTACTTGCCTAGATTTTGGAGGAAGAGTAAATAGAGAAGGAGTAAATAAAGATGAATGAAGGAGAGAGAGAGAAGTTGGTTTTTATACAAAACCCTTCTCATCTCAACCCAACTCAAACCAACTCATGCCAAGTTGAACCAAACCAAAATAAACCAAGTACAAGATTAAACCAGGGCAGGGCTAAGAAAGATAAGTCAAAACATGAGTCACCTAGCAAATGACAAAAATCTGTATACGTATACTGAAAATACGTGTAACAAAAAATGGGAGTAACATGTATGTCATTGGTATACACTGGTATACTGGCAGTACGCCGGTCAAGAAGAAAATCTATAAGTTAGAAAAATTTAAAACATTCCGAAAAATAAGAAAATATAAAATACGGTACAAAAATATGTATTCGTATATAAATATCGATACTGTGAGACGAGTCTCAAACTCGCACCTCGCACACGAATGGTCACCATATACAAAAGATCCAGTATAGCTTGACATTGCTAGTGACCACTCATATAGATGTGTCGGCGTAAGAACGGCTATCCGTGTGCATGCCTTTGGATTGCGTCGAGTACAAGTACGGCACAAAGTGAGTTATGAGGGTATGCATCGATTGCAACACAAGTATTAAGAAGCCTAAGATTTGGCTATAGCAAAGACTCGTGCTTCGGCACGAGATGCGGTGTCGAGTATTAAGTCGGTGGCATAAAGTTGTATAAGTCGGACTTGAGTCGTTTCGAGTTAAGTCGAGAAGGACCTTAAGGCAAGTTTGGTTAAGTCGTGATAAGTTAGGAAGCACGACCCTACTATTATGGCATGAGTATAGGCAGAAGACTAAGCGGAAGGCACTGCCTCAATAATATTGAAGCACAAATAGAGTTTATGGAACGACCAAATTGTTGCGTCCCTAATTATGGTACGAAAGGCAAGCACGAGTCAATACGTTGATATTGCAAGCACGATAATGGTTTAGAGGTGAGAATAAGAAAGTTATCGGTGTGATAGCACGATGATGGTCTAGAGACACAAATAGGCCAAAAGTCTTTGTCCTAAAATCGATCCTAAGACAAGAATAGAAAGACAATCAAAAAAGGATTACGTTGCACAAAGTAAATAAAATTGTAGATTTTGTATGGGTAGACAAGGAGCTTACTCCACCAGTACAGTTGAGTACTGACATCCACACAGTATTTATGTGCAGGCACAGATAGAAGCTCGTTGGCGCAGACCTCGCTTAGATGCGTCGAGGCACGGAGTTCCTTGGCGTTTCAAGGTGCACGACCGCCTGGAGTCAGAACTTATACGGAACATAATGTATGGACATCGCCTATCTGAAGCATCCGCTAGCTCGTCAAATTGTATTGAGAGATGAGAGAGAGAGATGAGTGACTTGTAATCAGAGAAAAAAGTGAGCTTGAGTGATTATAATCTTGGCAACGCACCTTTGTAATCTTTTGTTCATTATAAAGACTTTAATTTTGTTTCAATGCTTGTGTTGCCTTATATATTCAATATTTCTGCTTGGGACTTATGTGCGACGACCCCCGTTGTAAGCTGTTGTAATCGGTCGTTATGAAACTGCCTTGCACGAGCGCAATCTAGGCTCGTACGGCATCACGCCTTAACGAGGACGATCGGTCCTACTTGTCACACCCCGCTCCAGTAGGAGTGATCGTCCTCGCTAAGGCGTGATGCCGTATGAGGCTAGATTGCGCTCGTGCAAGACGGGTTCCATAACAGCCGATTATAGCGGCTGCGACGGGGTCGTCGCACAGAAGTCCCAAGCAGAGACATTGAACATACCAGCAGAAATTTAGAACAAAACACAAGTTATTCAAAAGACGCATTTTATTAATATTGAAACAAGGATTACAATGGGGCACAAGGCCAAGATTACAATCACTCAAGCTTACTATTCTCACATTAAAAGTCACTCAGCTCTCTCTCATCTCTCAATACATGTCTCGAGCCAGCGGATGCTTCGGAAGGTGACGTACATACATTATGTCCCGTATAAGTCCGGACTCTACACGGCTGCACGCCTCGAATCGCCAAGGAACTCTGTGCCTCGACACATCCAAGCGAGCTCCGCGCCATGAGTTTCTACCTGTTCTTGCACATAAACACTGTGTGGGTGTCAGTACTCAACTGTACTGGTGGAATGAGTTACTCGGCCACCCATACAAAACCAATACGTTTGATTTAATTTGTGCAACATAGTCCCTTTATGATTGTCTTACTAGTCTTGCCTTATGATCAGTTTTAGGACAGATGTCTTGGCCTACTTGTGTCTTCAGACCATCTCGTGCTTGCGACAACGTTAACCTATCAAGTCGTGCTTACCTTTCGGCCCGAAATCAAAGACACGACTATGCAATAGTACCTAATCTCCTTGTGACCGTGCTACAAGTCCAATGTGCCGTTCCTTGTAACTCAGTATGACTTAACCATATCGTCGCCTCGTAGCCTTTGCTACTTTAATCACCAACTGACCCAATCAAGACTTGTGGGCTAAGTGTCACTAGACCGACTTTGTCTTACGACGATTCCTGACTTAAATACGAAATGACCAAACCCAACTTATGCAACTTATATGCCAACACTTAAGACTCGATGCCACATCTCGTGCCGAAGTACGGTTTCTACGTTGCAGCCAAATCTTAGGCCCAAACATTGTGTTCTAACTGTACATATATTCAAATCGACTCAATCCAAAGGCACACACATGGATTGTCACCCGTGCCGACCCATCTATATGAATTGCTCACTAACATCACAAGCTATCTTGAACTATAGCCTTGCTATTCGGTGACCCTTTCAACGCAAGTAGCTAGCCCCGTTGAAAGTTCCCGAATAACCTGAGCGGTTCGTCCAGCTTCGGCTATACCGTATTTCCCTCCAGGACGACGCGGTCCCATGGCGCCCAGGCTTACCGCTCGTGGAAACTCCTCCTTGTCGACAAGTTGTCCAATGACCATGCAAGACTCGACTCGAACTGACATCTCACATAGTCATTCTTCTTCAAGTGTTACCATCTCTTTCAGGGCCAAGTTCAATACTTCTCACATCTAAGACCGCCTCGACGACCCATGGTCGCGAGCATTCTTCTTTCTTGCCCTATCATTCCATACAACTTAAGAATGCCTATTTGAAAGCCCTTTTTTCCAAACTCAATAAATCAACCGTGGCTCGTGCCTTAAACACTAAGTCCGTGCATCGTGCCTTAAACTAACTTACATTCTACGGGACGCTATCGCCCAAGTTATACTTTATATGACGGGCCTTGAGACCGTAAGACTATGTGGTTATACCCAGCTGTAGAACTCGTAGGACCATGCTTGCTACTACTGTGATAGGCTAACATAACTTGTCCAACTTAAACATGCAACAACTTGACGAGCAAAGACTGCGTCAAGTCTTGTATTATGGGAACATGTCGCACATGCGTTCGACTTCTGGACGACCAAGTCATTTGGGTGCCTAGACTTATGTCACAAGCCGTGCAATGCAACATAACTCATGGGACAAGCCAAGGCTATGTCAAGCCTTGGACGATGGGACTGTACATGCTTTATGAAGCGTTTATGCGGGCGACGCCTATGACTTAGGTTAACTCTTAGCTTTGCGGCGAATACCA
Source organism: Iris pallida (assembly GCA_029216955.1). Taxonomy (NCBI): domain Eukaryota; kingdom Viridiplantae; phylum Streptophyta; class Magnoliopsida; order Asparagales; family Iridaceae; genus Iris; species Iris pallida. Next base: position 13,610,015 of record JANAVB010033820.1, on the reverse strand, counting down.
ACTTTCTTTCTCCTAAGCTTCGAGTCGAAGGATCGAGTGTAATTTTTAAAGCACGTCATGCACCAACTCTAAGACGACAGTTGTATCCTTCCATATTCTAACTCAATTCGACCCGTCGTGATTATTCCCTTATCTATGTGGATTCATCTATTTTATTATCAAGCCTACTTGTACAAGTTGAAAATATATGATTTATTATATGAAGGCTAAGATAAGGCAAGTTCACCGAAACTACCCTACCTGAGCGAGGAGTCGCCTCGACCGAGCGGGCCTTCGAGTAGCGGTTGCAAGGCTAAGGCCGAACGCCGTTGGCGTTTCAATTTCTCCGATTGACTGAGCGGGACGGGGCACTACACTACGGGACTGGGACGTGACATAATGGTATCAGAGCACAACTTTACGTCCTTAGACTTTTGATTGAATTCTTTAACTCTGATGTGTTGCTTCCGCAAATCGATATCGTTGGTGCGCTCTCTCTCAAATATCCCACGGGATGTCCATACAATAAGTCTATATATTTTGAAAAATCTTACGAAAAAAAATTTTGCTTGAACAAAGTTAACTTCTAGTAAGCACGGTTGGCTAAGTCGGATTGGACATATACACCAAGAATTGTGTCGACCTTAGCAAAGTCGAGTGTAGGATTCAATTTATTTCGGACGACAATGAGTTGAACTCGATTGAGTATGTGGGATAACTATCGATTGAGGGACTGTCGAAAAGATGATATCATTGATGCGATACATATGAATCGTGCTAGAAATTTGAGGAATGGTTCGAACGGACATTCGAAGTATTCGATTTTGATTCAGAAATTATTTTGAGGATTTATCGAATGACTTCATCCCTGAGTGGTGTATGGGATAGCCCCGTCCCGCTCAGTCTATCGGAGGAATCGAAACGCCAACGGCGTTCGGACTTGGCCTTACAACGGTGACTCGAAGACATCGCTCAGGTGGGGTAGTTTCGGTGAACTCGCCTCATCTTTGCCTTCACATAACAAATCACATGTTTTCAACTTGCACAAGTAGGCTTAATAATAAAAGAGATGAATCCACATAGCTAAGGGAATAATCTCGACGGATCGAATCGAGTTTAGAACATGGAAAACGTCCCACGGTCGGCTTAGAGTTGGTGCACGGCGTGCTTTGAAAATGACACTCGGTCCTTCGTTCCGTGGCTTGGGAGAAGGAAAGTCGGTCTTCGACACAAAACTATAAATTTGCCTAAGTCATAGGCGTCGCCCACGTAAATGCTTGATAAAGCGTGCACGGTTCCACTGCACAAGGCTTGGCATAGCCTTTGCACGTCCCTCGGGTTAAGTCGTAGGCTTGAGTAAGTTAGGCAAAGTTATGCCGGTCGACCTAAGTCAATCCAAGTGCTGTCCCGCTCATTCTGCGGTTGTCAAGTTAAATAGTCCTACGATCCCAAGGCCCGTCATATGAGGTATGATTTGGGTGATAGCGTTGCGTAGAACACGAGTCGGTTTAAGGCACGATCCTACGGTTGGTTTAGTAGAAAGTTAGCCACGGTCTGTCGATACTTAAGAAAATACGTTATGTTCAAGTTAAGTTGGAAGGCTATGCAGTAGCCGTTCCCTGACTACAAAGAAATGTTAAGTCTAAGCGATGGTTCGTCGCCGAGAGAAAATATGTCGGGACTGTAGTTCAGTCGCCGAGGCAACCCTGGTTTGGGCTCTACAAAAGAAGTGTGAAAAGTGGAAGAAGTAAAGCAAAAGGAACTAAGTGATGATGATGAGACCATGCAATTACGTTAAGTCTAGAAGTTAGCGTAGGCGCGTGGTCATGGACAACTTGTCGACAAGGGCGATGGTTTCTTCGAGCGGCAACCCGGGGCTACGGGACCGACTCGGCCTAGGAAGAAACAGGTTATAGCCGAGCTGGGTATGAAGCAACCGGTAGGTCGGAGAATTACATCGGGGATCGCTACCTGCGGTACAAGGGTCCCAAATGCCAGGCTATGTCCAGGATGGCTAGTTAATGCCAGTGACCATTCATATAGATGTGTCGGCACGGGCGGCAATCCGCGTGTGTGCCTTTGGACTGAGTTGAGTTGAATGTGTATGCAGTTAGAAGACATAATGTTTGGGCCTAAAATTTGGCTACAACGAAGGCGACGTACTTCGGCACGAGATGTGGCATCGAGTGTTAAGTCGTTGGCAGAGAGTTGCATGAGTTAGGCTTGAGCTATTGCGAGTTAAGTTGAAAAGGGCCGTAGGGCAAGTTGGGTGAAGTTATGCTGAGTTGCTGGGCACTGTTGGCCCATTCCATGGTCACACCCGATTTCGATAATCGACTTACACTTTAGTCCATATACAAAATATAGACAATGCTGCTAACTATTTCAGGATACATGAAATCTTATTCAACGGACGATGTACTGCATAAATCCAAGCGTCAAAGTCATCAAAAATTCTGAAGACTCATTTTCTACTTTTATTCTGTATTTTTACACTTTATTGAGTCTAGGAATTTCTTTGTAAAATCAAGTATGGTATTACTGGCTTAGGGTTAAAATTATTCTCCTTTCTCTAAACTTATTTTTACCCTTCATATTTTCGATTACAAATATTTCAAAAATATATTTCGAAAATATTCCTTTTCAAATGATTTTACAAATTACCAAAAACATGTTTCAAAATTGTTTTTGTAAAAAGAATTTACAATATCTCCTGACAGAACTCACAGCCGAGTTCGGCCCGAGTTCGGCCCGAACTCTGACCGAGTTCGGTCAGTTTGTATTCAAACTTCAGTTGCCTCCAAATCTGCGAGCAACGGCTAATTTGCGAGATATTTGCATCCGAACTCTGCCCGAGTTCTGCCCGAGTTCGGTTGGTGAAAACACCTATAAATAGAGAAGAACTTTTCATTTCAAAACATCAATTCATTCTTCATCTCTTCTCTATTTCATCTCAAGTGTTTTCTAAGTGATCTAAGAATTTCAAATCTCACCTATACTTCTCTTAGCCAAAAGCCAGTACTATCACATTTGATTTAGAAGTCTTTTGGTTATTCAGAGTTGTAAAGAGGTCGTCAAGTTTCAACAACTATTCCAGTTGTGGAGCTGGTCGTGCGCTCGTCACCAAGCACGGTATGTGTTGGAGTTGGTCGTGCACTCGTCAACAAGCACGGTGGTGTAAGAGTTGTAAGCACTCAGTTAAAGCTTGTGCCTTTAGTGGATTAACATCGAGCAAGAGTACTCGAGACTGGATTAGTCCTCTCAGAGGGATACCAGTATACATCGCTGTGTTACTGAGTTTGATTCTCCTATCTTTATTTACTGCTCTTACATCATTGCCATAGTTTAATTTTTTAATTGGTGATTTTATTTCCGCTGCACACACGCACTCTATTCACCCCCCCTCTAGAAGTGCTCAACGATCCTACAATTGGTATCAGAGCAGGTTATATTCTTATATAACATATCCTAGAGAGTATATATATGGCAGCCGTGAAATCTATATTCAACGGTGAAGGACAATCCACAAATAGACCTCCCCTATTTGATGGAACAAACTATACATACTGGAAAACACGTATGACTTTCTTTCTAAAGTCTCTAGATTTTGATTTATGGTCAATAGTCATTGATGGATATAAGAAACCACCACCTACAGTGGTTGAAGGTATTCTTATGGAAAAGCCGCATGACAAATACACCGATGCTGAAAAAGCAAAGGCTAGTCTTGATGCTCGAGCCATCAATGCACTATTCTGTGCAATTGACAAAACAGAGTTCAATAGAGTTTCTACCTGTAAGACGTCTCATGAAATTTGGAAACTCCTTGAGGTAACCCATGAAGGGACTTCCCAAGTCAAGGAATCCAAAATCAGTAGACTGACTCAGGAATATGAATCTTTTAAAATGAAACCTGGTGAGTCAATTACACAGATGTTTACCCGTTTCCTTGATATAACTAATCCCCTTCAATCTCTTGGTAAAGATTACAGCAACCATGAGAAGATCAGGAAAGTGCTGCGGGCTCTAACAAAGAACTGGAATCCAAAAGCCACAGCAATCATTGAAGGAAACGATCTCACCACGATGACTCTAGAAACACTGATGGGCAAGTTGATGACTCATGAGCTCGACTTGCAAGACTTTGAAGAGGCCACACCAAAGGAAAAGACTATCGCCTTCAAAGCTCAAGCAAGAAAATCAACATGCAATGATTCAGATGAAGAATCATCAAGTGGTGATGAACGTGCCTTACTTGTGAAGAACTTCAAGAAATATCTAAAGTTCACAAGTAGAAAGAAGAAAGACATCCAAGAAAGCAATGAAGACGAGACAATATGCTTCGGATGCAAGAAATCAGGGCACATGAAGAAGGACTGTCCAGCTACCAAGAAGAGCAGTCCATATGATCGGTCAAGATCAAACAGAAGATCCACATCTGGCTGAAAGTATGCCAACACAAGCATCTGGCATGAGAGTGATGCCAGTGACTCAGAAGAAGAAGACAGACCCTGCAACAATGTAAATGTTTGTCTTATGGCATTCGAAAAGGTATCATCTAATCCTCTGTTTGATGAGTTTACTTTTGATGAACTAGAGACTGCCTTTAGCGATTTACTTGAAGATCACAAAATTGTGCTCGACAAGTATAAGCAATCTCGAAAAGAGATAAAGGCACACACAGCCGAGATAGCTAGATTGTCTAATCTTCTTCAAGATATTAAAGAGACATCTACTACCGGTAACACGGAAGAGATAGCCAAACTCAAGGTAGACTATCATGAGGCTATCCTCACTATTCAAAAGAAAGAAAGAGATTATGGTAAGATGCAAAAACTGTATGACACAGAGAAGAGAATGCACTTAGTAACAGAACACAGACTCTCAGTTATGACTGCTAAATATGAAGAGTCTATTGCGATTTCTAAAAAGTTAGAAATCAAGTTAGGCAAACAGGCAATGCCTGTGACAGAGCCTAATTTTAGTCCTAATGCTAAGCATACACCTAAGAGGACTAAGAACAAGAAAGCACATAAGAAACACGAATATCATCATGCTTTCACTTATAGGTTCTCCAAGAAACCAAACAAGCATGTGAACTCAGTTTCAACCTCATCTGGTTCTAAACTGACTTGCACGTATTGTGGTACACATGGTCATATATCACAATATTGTCTTGCAAGAAAACTTGTTGATAACCATACTTTAGTCTGGAGACCTAAAGATAATCAGCATGGACCCTTCAGAAAATGGGTACCAAAGGATTCATCTACTTGTTTTGTAGGTGGACCCTCAACCCTCTCATGCTAGAAGCAAATGGATCCTCGATAGCGGATGTTCGCGACACATGACTGGTGATGCATCTTTATTCGCTACGCTATCGATGAAGAAAGAAGGATACGTCTCCTTCGGAAATAACTTGAGAGGTGACATTATAGGTAATGGCACTGTAGGTATGTCTCCTTACCCTATAATAAAAGATGTTTGTCTAGTAACCGAATTGAAACATAACCTATTGAGCATAAGTCACTTGGCAGATAATGGTTATGGTATCAATTTTGTGAAAGATAAATGTACTATATATGATATGTCATCGGGTGATCCCATATATAAAGGGATTAGAGAAGACAATATATATGTTTTCTTTTTGGAGAATACTAATAATGCAGGAAGGTGTCTAGTAGCCAATCAAAATGAAAGCTGGCTATGGCACATGAGACTAGGACATGCAAACATGGATACTATCTCACGCCTGAACACAAAGAAGTTGGTAAAAGGACTCCCAGAAATTCCATTCAAGAGAGACATGGTATGTGCTGACTGTGAAAAGAACAAAGCACATAGGTCATCTTTTAAATCCATCAACGCTGTAAGTACTTCGAGACCTTTGCAGTTGATTCATATGGATTTATTTGGTCCTAGTAGAGTCGCTAGTCTTGGCGGTAAACTCTATGCTTTTGTCATTGTTGATGATTTCTTTCGTTTTACATGGGTTTACTTTTTATCAAACAAAAGTGATGCAATTTTTGAATTTCAGATATTTTGTAAAAAGGTTCAAAACGAAAAAGGCTTCATGATTACTCGTATCCGAAGTGATCATGGTGGCGAATTCGAAAATACTGATTTCAAAAAGCTCTGTGATGATAGTGGATACTACCACGAATTTTCTTGTCCTAGAACTCCCCAACAGAATGGTGTTGTGGAGCGGAAGAATCGTACTCTAAGCGAAATGGCTAGAGTCATGCTTAATCAGCATAATCTTCCTAAATATTTTTGGGCAGAAGCTGTTAGTACAGCCTGTCATATTTTAAATAGGGTGTTAATTCGACCTATATCGAAGAAAACACCATATGAGCTTTGGTTTGGAAGAATTCCAAACATATCTTATTTTAAAGTTTTTGGTTGTCGCTGTTTTATCCTGAACACCAAGGATAACTTGGGTAAGTTCGACTTGAAAGCAGATGACGGGATATTTCTCGGATATGCTGCTAAGAGTAAAGGATATAGAATTTTTAATAAAAGATCTTTGATTGTTGAAGAAAGTGTTAATGTTACCTTTGATGAGTTGAATAGTCATAGATCTAGCGACAGTGATGATGAAGATGCACCTACAAAGACAAAGAAGAGTTCTGAGAAAGATCCTACCCAAGAGGCAAGAACCGATAAAAGTCCTGAAGATGCAGGAACTGAGAAGAGCCTTGTGAAAGGTATGGCCCAAAGATTCGAATCATTAAGATTCAAACCAGATCATCCAGAAACTCTCATAATAGGTGATGTATCCAAAGGTGTAAGTACTCGTTCATCTCTTAGAGATTCTGAGGTAGCAGCTAATGTAGCATTTATTTCTCAAATAGAACCTAAGAATGTTGATGAGGCTTTTTCTGATGAATTTTGGATTTCTGCCATGCAAGAGGAACTTAATCAATTTGAGAGAAACCAAGTTTGGGAACTCGTTCCTAAACCTATTGGTCAATCGATAATTGGTACCAAATGGGTGTTCCGAAATAAACTTAGTGAAGATGGTCAAGTTCTACGCAACAAAGCACGTCTAGTTGCACAAGGTTATAATCAAGAAGAAGGAATTGATTATGATGAGACCTATGCTCCTGTTGCTAGACTAGAAGCCATTCGCATGTTTTGCGCTTTTGCTTGTTTTAATGATTTCAAACTTTTTCAAATGGACGTGAAAAGCGCATTTTTAAATGGATTTTTAAAAGAAGAAGTTTTTGTGAAACAACCCCCTGGTTTTGAAGATTTTCAAAAACCTGATCACGTCTTCAAGCTTAAGAAAGCACTCTATGGACTCAAACAAGCACCTCGTGCTTGGTATGAACGCCTAAGCGCCTTCTTACTTGATAATGGTTTTTCAAAAGGCAAGATTGATACTACTCTTTTTATTAAATCTTTGAATAATGATATACTTCTAGTGCAAATTTATGTAGATGACATCATCTTTGGTTCTACTAATGAACAACTTTGTCAAGAATTTGCCAAGTGTATGCAGAGTGAATTTGAAATGAGCATGATGGGAGAGCTGAACTTCTTCCTTGGATTGCAAATCAAACAACACTCAAACGGAACGTTCATCAACCAAGCCAAGTACACGAAGGACATACTGAAGAAGTACAACTTCGAGAATGTGAAGCCAATTGGGACGCCTATGGCTACAGCTACAAAGCTTGATACTGATGAAAGTGGCAAACCTGTTGATCAGCGTAAGTATCGAGGTATGATTGGTAGTCTATTATATTTAACTGCTAGTCGCCCTGATATTATGTTTAGTGTTTGCATATGTGCACGATATCAGGCAAACCCTAAGGAATCACATTTTAGTGCCGTTAAGCGTATCTTCCGATACCTTAAAGGAACTTCTACAGTTGGCTTATGGTATCCCAAAACCAAATCCTTTGACCTTATAGGTTACTCGGATGCAGATTTTGCTGGATGCAAAGTGGACCGTAAAAGTACCAGTGGTACATGTCATTTCTTGGGAAAAGCCCTAGTCTCTTGGTTTAGCAAGAAACAAAATTCAGTAGCATTATCAACAACTGAGGCTGAGTATATCGCCGCAGGACGTTGTTGTGTTCAAATTTTGTGGATGAAGCAAACCTTAGAGGACTATAATCTGCACTATACAAATGTTCCTATATACTGTGACAACACTAGTGCAATTAATTTAACTAAGAACCCTATCTGTCATTCACGCACAAAGCACATAGAAGTTAGACATCATTTTCTTCGTGATCATCAACAACACGGGGATATTTGCTTAACATTTATTAATACTGAACATCAACTAGCAGATATTTTCACTAAATCTTTGGCTGAAGACCGTTTTAACATCTTGAGGCGTGAGCTCGGCATTCTTGAATTCTCGGATTCTTAAAACATATGGTAATTAAATATTGTATTTATGACTTGATAATTTATTATCTAATGAAAATTATTTTTGGGGACAAACTTACAAAGGATTTGTCTGTCACCACGACTACGGTCGAAGCGAAGCGGTACTTAAGAGTTCCCCGGTGAACCACCGTTAGCTGGGACAATCCCTACAGTTAACCTAAAAATAACAGCAAATTAGTTAATAAAACAGTCAAACATCATAATTACAAACTTTATTTCACCTGACTGCTTTAACTGTCTCGGGAATACAAGTGGCCGAACTCGGCCCGAACTCTTACCGAGTTCGGACCGAATTCGGACCGAGTTCGGTCGGCGCTGTGATGGTTCCAGAACCGAACAGCCGGCCCTAGCACCTATAAAATCTATCCTTTCTTCCACTATTTCTCCACACCAAAACGAGAAATAGCTCTACCTCCTTCTAGAAGACTTTCCTCCTCCCTCCGGGCAAGGCTTCGACGATCTTCTCCATCTCCACATGGCTCCGAAGCGTCAGCGAGGAAATTCTTCCCAGGGTGCTTCCTCATCTTCCGACTACACTCCAGCAAGTCTGTTCAGTCCAGCCAAACCTAGAGATCCCGAGGAATTCGATGGCACTCTGTTTTCCGACATAGACTTCTCTAATCTCTGGTTTGATTCCTTTTCTCTACGTCGTATTTGTACTGGAGCTTTTGTCAACTTTACAATCTTCTTTGAATATGCTCCTATTTTTGAACAACTTGGATTTCGCGACTTTTTCGAAGTCCAAGATAATATTTACGACAATGCTGTCCGGATGTTCTACTGCAACTTGCAAGTACAACAAAACGGAAATTTCTATTCCTGCGTTGCTGGACAGGAACTAGAATTTAGCGCCACCGATATCAGTGAATATTTTCACGTTCCTGATCTTGGTGATGCTCTTGTTGACATCCACCATATTCAGTTCCCTGCCGATGTTACTTTAGCTTCTTTTAGGGAATTGATTTGTCACCCCACTCCTCCTCCTCGGAGAATATTTTCTAGACATCTTAACCAAAATTTCTACGAACTTCATCGCATGATTTTCTCAGCCCTTCTTCCGAAGAAAGGCTCTACTGATGAGGTCACATTTTTGGAACTCTCTGCTTTGTATCACATTCATTTTGGAATTCCCTTCTCAATTCCAAAAACCATGATGTCTTGGATGCTCAACTGCAAGAATGCAGGTAGGAACCTTGTTTTTCCTATGCACCTTGCGAGTATCTTTCGCCGTTTCGAGATTGATCTTGAAACGTGTGCTATTTCTTCTACTTCTGTTGAGTTGACCCGCTCTCGTCGGTTTCCTCAACCTCCCGGTGCTGCTCCTGCTGACCCAGTTGCTGATGCTGAGGCCCCTCCAGCAGATGCTCCTCCTGCTCCGGCCCCTGCTCCAGGACTCGATCATGCATTCTACCAGCGATTTGATGAGTTCGTTGCGGTTTCCACGCAACGTTATCAGGACTCAGAGTTCCGGCACATTTCTCAGGCCCAGGTGCTGAGAAACAGTATTGCCGACCTCCATTACAGCCTGGTGCATGATCCAGCCCATCCACTTACTATCCTTCCACACCCTGCTTTCCCTGGTCCTCGTTTTACTGATGAGACTACTTTTCAGTACTTCGACCCGACCACTGCCTATTTTCCTCATGATCCTCCCGGTGCAGATGACGCAGAGTTGTGATATGGTTTCAGCCATAGGATAGTGGATTTTGTTTAGTTTTGATGCAGTTTATGTAGTACTTTTATTTTTCTTATCTAAACTGTTTCAGTTAGACATTTATCAGTTGTACAAGTTGATTTTCTAGTGGAATATTTATGACATTTCATCTTATTGTGATTTTACTTGTCTATGCTGTGATTACTGTGATTACTATTGTCCTCTTTCACTTTGTCATCTCTATTGTTGGCTTCATGACTTACGGGGGAGCCGATTCATTTTACTACTTGACAAAGGGGGAGAAAAATGAGTATACCAAATCAAAAATCAGATATCAAAAATCAGTTTTTTTTCAGGTATTTTGTTATGTTATTTTATTTTTTATAAATATATTTTGGTATAGACTCAAGTTTTGTCAATTATCAAAATGGGGGAGATTGTTGGCCCATTCCATGGTCACACCCGATTTCGATAATCGACTTACACTTTAGTCCATATACAAAATATAGACAATGCTGCTAACTATTTCAGGATACATGAAATCTTATTCAACGGACGATGTACTGCATAAATCCAAGCGTCAAAGTCATCAAAAATTCTGAAGACTCATTTTCTACTTTTATTCTGTATTTTTACACTTTATTGAGTCTAGGAATTTCTTTGTAAAATCAAGTATGGTATTACTGGCTTAGGGTTAAAATTATTCTCCTTTCTCTAAACTTATTTTTACCCTTCATATTTTCGATTACAAATATTTCAAAAATATATTTCGAAAATATTCCTTTTCAAATGATTTTACAAATTACCAAAAACATGTTTCAAAATTGTTTTTGTAAAAAGAATTTACAATATCTCCTGACAGAACTCACAGCCGAGTTCGGCCCGAGTTCGGCCCGAACTCTGACCGAGTTCGGTCAGTTTGTATTCAAACTTCAGTTGCCTCCAAATCTGCGAGCAACGGCTAATTTGCGAGATATTTGCATCCGAACTCTGCCCGAGTTCTGCCCGAGTTCGGTTGGTGAAAACACCTATAAATAGAGAAGAACTTTTCATTTCAAAACATCAATTCATTCTTCATCTCTTCTCTATTTCATCTCAAGTGTTTTCTAAGTGATCTAAGAATTTCAAATCTCACCTATACTTCTCTTAGCCAAAAGCCAGTACTATCACATTTGATTTAGAAGTCTTTTGGTTATTCAGAGTTGTAAAGAGGTCGTCAAGTTTCAACAACTATTCCAGTTGTGGAGCTGGTCGTGCGCTCGTCACCAAGCACGGTGTGTGTTGGAGTTGGTCGTGCACTCGTCAACAAGCACGGTGGTGTAAGAGTTGCAAGCACTCAGTTAAAGCTTGTGCCTTTAGTGGATCAACATCGAGCAAGAGTACTCGAGACTGGATTAGTCCTCTCAGAGGGATACCAGTATACATCGCTGTGTTACTGAGTTTGATTCTCCTATCTTTATTTACTGCTCTTACATCATTGCCATAGTTTAATTTTTTAATTAGTGATTTTATTTCCGCTGCACACACGCACTCTATTCACCCCCCCTCTAGAAGTGCTCAACGATCCTACAGGCACGACCTCGGAATATGAGGCACAGCCGCGTTGTCACAAAATAAGTATAGGCAAGACTAAGCGAGGAGGCATAAGTATGAGTCGGTGTGTTGACATTGTATGCACATAAAGGTCTTGAGGCAAGGATAAGGAAGTTATCGGTGCGATAGCACGGTCGCACGGAAATGGAATCTATCGTATAGTTGCGTCTCTAATTATGGCCGTAAGGCAAATACGACTTGATAGGTTAACGTTATTGGCACGAGAAGGATCTAAGACAAAGTATGAGTTAACATCGTTGTGCAAGCACGGGATGGTCCTCAGACACAAGTATGCCAAGGCGTCCGTCATAAAACTGAACCTAAGATAAGACTAGAAAGACAATTGATAAGAATGGACTATATTGCACAAAGTAAATCAAACGTGTTGGTTTTATATAGGTGGACGAGGAGCTCATTCCACTAGTACAATTGAGTACTGACATCCATATAGTTTTCATGTGCAGGCGTAGGTAGAAGCTCGTGGTGCGGAGCTCGCTTGGATGCGTCGAGAACATGGAGTTCCTTGGCGATTCGAAGCGTGCGACCGCGTAAAAATCAAGACTTATACGGGACATAATGTATAGATATCGCCTTTCGAAGCTTCCACTGGCTCAAGCATTGTATCGAGAGAAGAGAGAGAGAGCTGAGAGATTTGTAATGTAAGAAGAGTGAGCTTGAGTGATTGTAATCTTGGCCTTGCGTCCCCAATGTAACCGTTGTTTCAATATCAATAAATAGCTTCTTTGAATAACTTATGTTTTGCCTTTAAATTTCCACGGCTATTATTTAATGTCTCTGCATGGGACTTCTGTGCGACGACCCCGTCGCAGCCGCTGTAATCGGCCGTTATAGAACCCGCCTTGCACGAGCGAAATCTAGGCTCGTGCGGCTTCACGCCTTAGCGAGGACGATCGCTCCTACGGGAGCGGGGCGTGACATTTATATTTTGCAAGTTCGTATCTCGTTAGTTCATACCTTGCTAGTTTCGTTCTGCTAGTTCATATCTTGCTAGTGCTAGTTCATATCATGTTAGTTTATCTCTTGCTAGTTCTTTATATACTCTTTGCCATCATGGTTTTTCGTTGTTCTGACTTATTTTGGACTAACAACATTAATTGCAATATGGTTGTACTCTGCTCCTTTCCTGACTGGATCGTTGTTATAGATGAGGTTGACGTGCCTACTTTTGTGCTATGGACCATACGAGGGGGGAGATAGAGACTCGAAGGCCAAACCATAGAAGACTAGTTAGTTGTGTGGTAGTTTTCTATAAATGTAAAAGCTTACATTCTTCTTCAAATATAAAACTTCTATATTTTGTAAAGTTGATTTAGTTGTTGTGAATGAGCAGTTAGCATTTATGAGCACTTGTTTATTGTGAGCTAGACAGCATACTATCGCCGATACCACTGCGTAGGCTGGACTTGGACACGCACTCGTATCCCAAAAAGCGGGTGCGGGTCGTGACAAGTATAAAATACGAGAATGATTGAGTAGGAAAATTGAATCGATGAAAAGTTAAGGTTTACGAACGGATGACTCGATCAGGAAAAATTGATATGAATCGTATACGAAAAGTTAGCACGATTGGATGATAGAGTGCATGAAAATGATTTAAGTATTTGAGAATGACTCTAAGGATTGGAATAGATATTGCTCGATGATTTGAGTTAGCATAGATCGATGCGACTTGAGAAAATTCGTTGCTCGATGACTTAAGATAGACGGATGGATGTACATGATTTTGGATTTGAACGATTTGATTGTAAAACCCCTAAATTTCTACATAATTTTTTTATAAATCTTGGTACAGATTTTTTTTTTTGTATTTGAACGTCGCGTACGAAGACGTATATGCGAGATATCTATTTTATTTATTTGTTTATTTAATTATTATTTGTTTATAAAAAGTTCTATTATAGATCTTATGGTATTTCAAAATAATAGGGTATAGATATTTTATCTGGTTAAAAGTATTAAAAAAAAAAGCACCGCATTGAGAATTGCCAAAATTTTACATTTTTATAAAAATATTATTTGTTTTATTGTGCAAATATAGTAATTTGAAAAATGGTGCTTAAATAAATATTGCATACAAGGTGCGTGAAATATAATTCATGTATATATTTTGGAACTTTCGAAATTTTTTTATTAAAAGGTATTTTTGAAGTGCTTCCTACTAATATTTATTATGATATATTAATATGATTTTTGAAATTAATATTATATTAAATTTTACAAGTTATAAAAAGATATCCCTAAATGAGTTAGTGTGATTTAAATCCGGATGTGAATATATTGCATTATTTTAAAGTAGATTTTTGAATTTCAAAATAAGATTTACATAAATTGATTTTAGAAATATTATTGAATTAAATATAAAATATTTAATCGAGAGCGGGATTTATCTATTGGGGTTTAAACTATTTCAAATCCTTATCCAACCAGAATTTCTCCACCCTATAAATAGGGGAGCCTCCATATACTCTTCTCCATAACTCACTCCATAATTTCTCCATTCAAATAGCATGTGCGTCGTGCCTGTGCCCATCCAAATTTTTATTCCAACTTTTACAAATACATTAATCCCTCGCGTCGGACACACCCGACACCATCAAATCCTAAACCTCTCATTCCGACCACACCGGGCCTCCACTAGTAACCCCGTCCTCCCGCCATACCGCCACGGCCAAGGTCGAAATACTACGTCCACCGGAGTTCCACCACAGTAATACCCCGACCGTCGTCATCTTCTCAACCCCGTGGTCATCACCGCAGCTCGTCCAGACCCCCACGCCATCCTGACATCCTTGTCACTATAGCACACCGATGTGACCACCTACACCCTCTCCCCTCGACCCGCCTCCACCAGTGACGACTTCGTCGCGCCCCTCGACTCCAGCCAGCCTCGCCTAAACCACCTCTGCTGCACCAACATCACCCCCGTCTCCCACTACAAGAAAAAGCATATTTTACGGCAACGTCTTACGACAACATAAAATGTTGCCATATAACATAGTTATAATACGGCAACAACCGCGACCCCAGCCCCTTCTTCCGACCAAAACTCCCCAAACCACCAATACACCCAACCTCTGGCCACCGGCCAAAAAACCACCACCACCACCACCACCGTCGCCACTAGAAATCCCAACACACCACGACCACAAAAAAATATATAATAAGGGCAGACCCTCACCTTCGTCGCGACGGAGCAGACCATCCTTCATTGCTCCGCCGACGACTCCAGCGTCGCTGCCGCCATGTCCAGCGATCTCCGCCGTGACGAAAACCCCCGCCGGCCGACCCGACACCGGCGACAGCCGCTGACCCCCGGGGCGCAGCCCTCGCGCGAGCTCCGTCCATCGCCGCGCGCACGGGATCTCGCCGTCCGCATGACCGTCGTACCCCACCGCGCAGGCCAGCCCCGTCCCGCAACCGCTGGTCCTGGCGCCAGCGTCTCTGCCGCCCCGCGTCGACGAGCGTGCCGTCCGCGCCCACCGGAACACCGACCTCACCCCGGCAAGGCCGACCCCCCTCTCGAACGCCGCTCCCCTTTCTTTTTCCCTTTTAATTCTCTCTCTCTCCCTCTTTCTTGTGGAGAAGAAAGTCTCTCCACTTTCTTTATTTTGTTCAAACTTCTCTTGTTCCTCTTACCAAGAAAAGCAATAGCAGCTTCCTCTTATGTTTGTTTTGTCTCATTCTCTTCATCTCTTTCTTTTGGTGTTCAGTAGGTTTTAATATTACGTTATTATTATTATTATTATTATTATTATTATTATTATTATTATTATTATTATTATTATTATTATTATTATTATTATTATTATTATTATTATTATTATCAGTTGACCAAGATAATGAATAGAAATGGTTATTATTAATGTTAGGTTATTATTATCATTAATTTTGTTATTATTAGTATTATTATTCTTATCACCAGTTATTAACTATAATTATTTTTTAAAAATGTATATTAAATAATTTTTTAGAAATTATTTTGTAACAAAAGTATAGTGACCTTCATTTCAAACTAGACTATGAAGCCAAAAATATATTATTTTATTTTTGAGGTATTTTTAATATGACTTTTGACCTAAAACTATAATATTATAAAATTAAGGTTTCAAAAGATATTTTTAGATTTTCAAAGTATTCCTCCAAAATAGTTTGACTAATAAAACATAGTTTTCAATATAACATATATTTTCCAAAATAGCTATATATTTATATATACATCTCACTTCTTATTCGTGGCTAGTCATATTCACATCTTCTTCCGAATTCTGGACTACCTTATATCATCCCTTACTAATATGACTATTCTGGACTCAATGGCATGGTCTGTGCTATCATCTGAAATAATCTTGCGTAGTTTTGACTTCTGAGACTTTTTTCGTGCCATCATCGGAGGCTGTCTTGCATAGTTGTAACACCGTAGTCATACTCCATGCCACATGATCATAGCACCATACCTGGCGTCACACCAGGCAAGACACCTTGCTTTTTCTGTTTAATTTCTTGCTCAATATCATACATATTTTTTTCTTATTTTTAGCAAAGATAGAGTTGTTCTTTCAAAACTATATGTAGATGCAAATTACTATATTTTATACAATTGGCTTAGAGTTAAGGGACTACCCTATGATTAGAGCATCTCATAAACTGTCACGATGTGCCACGAGTTGTGTGTAAGTTGTGAGTCGCATACAGCTTTGGACTTGCATATCGACCGTACATCGATGCGTACAGGCCGTGCATTAGGATATAACTGCTAATAGACTTGTGTAGAAGACTTGGCAGTTATTAAGGATTAAACAGTGTGGTAGAAACGACACGTGTTTGTGTGTCATGGTTCGACACACGTATAGTATCATTGGGGGGGGAGGGGACAGCTACTAGCATAGGGGCTACATTTATTTTTATGCACATTTGGGAGATAGTGCCTCGGATGAGCGCTACGTGTTACCCGGCAGATAGTGTCTCAGATGAGCGCTACTTGTTGGCCACTCTTTTACTT
Source organism: Iris pallida (assembly GCA_029216955.1). Taxonomy (NCBI): domain Eukaryota; kingdom Viridiplantae; phylum Streptophyta; class Magnoliopsida; order Asparagales; family Iridaceae; genus Iris; species Iris pallida. The sequence continues at coordinate 13,593,363 of JANAVB010033820.1, read as the reverse complement.
GTTTGCGTGAATCCGTTACAGCCTCTGCGTAGAACGTTGTCCTCTAAAGTACATTCCACATAGAATGGTTAGGAACCTTTACTCATGTATACTTTTTTGTTGAACTTTTATTATTCAGTTTATTGGCATGATATTATGTGTCTTGTTACGTCCCTCTGAGGACCTGGTGATTTCTCCAGGTGTGTGTTTCGTAGTTCTTGCAGGTGCTCTAACTAAGGCCATTCCATCCTTCGTGATGATTGCTCTTGGACTCGTCATTTGCTTCGCTCGACCAAATTATTTATTTGTACATTTCTTCTTATTTAAATTTGTTGGTAGCGGATATGTCTCCGTCCAACGTTTGTACAAATGACTATTTGATCATATCATTAAACCTTAGTAATTGTGGATGAGATTTATTTAGTTTATCATGGCTTTATACATTTCACAGCTTATGTATACATACGAACATATCTTATACTCGTATGTATACAGCTAGCATGATACGTATCTGGTCCCATGTATTTTGGGGACTGGGGCGTTACATTGATCATGTAAATGATTCAAGGGATAATAATCGAACTTGATCTTGAATGTCGAGAAGATTATCCAGTTCAGACCATTGTATCGGTTGCACGACTCAGAATTCGTTGCAAATGAAGATCGTCAGGTTACGTATATCATCGACCGTATTGAGACATATCAAAGATCGATATGCGATAACTCGGGGGTACTCTGATGCGAGGAATGATGATCGTGTAAAATGTTATTGTTTCGATGAATGCTATACTTGGAATTTTGATTGAAATGAATGCTTGGATGAAAATGATCGTATCTTGATTTTTCGATGATAACCACAACGTCGACGATTTTGTCTTACGCGAGCGCAACTCCAGCCTCGCACATGCGTCACGTCGAATTTGGGGCGACCGTTTCGCAAGAGCGCTAACATGGTGATTTATGTCATGGGAATGATCGAACTCAAAAAATTAGGACGTGACAATTTGGATTGCTTTGACTCGTGGTTTGATACGAAGGTTGTCACGACCCGCACCCACTGTTAGGGTACGAGAACGTAACAACGCCCAGCCTACGCCGCAGTGTCGGCGGTAGAACGCTGTCCTAGGTCACATCATCTAACAATATAATGCTAAGCAGATACAGTCTCAATCACATTTAAGGTAGAGCATGATAAGGTTAGATAAAATATAAAATCCAAAGAGATACGGGAGGTAGAAGTCTAAGTGTCTAAGATACAAAAACCCAAAAATACATCTCAAAACTCAATACAATAATCCACAAAGTAATACAACTCCAGAAAATGAAATAACTATCTAAACAACCTCTAGTGTGTCTCCTCTAGGCTAGCAGGCAACCTCCAAGCTATTTGTAAAATTTATCAACAGGTCCAGTCAGGACAGGAACGAGCACATCTCATCTAGAAAATCCAAGTAAATGACAGAGAACTATAAAGCAGTTATAGGCAGTTGTATTGATGAAAATGACAGTTTATATTCAGGTGATGGTAAGAAAGACAGATAAGGTGCAAGGAAAGTAAATAACTAAACAAGAGAAGAATCATAGCAATGAAGTCTGTAAAAATAGAACTAGCTGAACCAGGGTAATATGATATGAAGTCCAGACAACAATGTAGACCAGTGTAACTCCAATGTAAGTCCAGTACAAGATGAATCTAATACAAGATGAATCAAGTAAGGGACGATTCCAGTTATAGTGATCAATGATTCCAGGGTGAGTGCAGCCTATACTCTAACAGTGTGTTTTAAAATACCGAGATCGACATGTAAACGGCTGTGGGTAATCTGGCACGCCTCTCACTGATCAGGCGAGAGATGGCTATCATTCCAGTAGATTCCAGTAGGGGTGATTCCAGTAATGGGGTATGTCTACATGTCTTACTCTAGTATTTCCCCTCCCAGCAAGTGAATCCAGAATTTCGACATAATGATTCAAGATGAGTCCAGCCAAAATATAATGATACCAGTAAATGATTCTAGTAAATGATTCCAGTAAATGATTCTAGTAAATGATTCCAGTAAATGATTCCAGCAGGTGATTCCAGTAATAGAAGCCGGAAATGATGATACCAGTAATAGAGGCCAGAAAATAAATATGTGTCGTATACATGAATCCAGTAATATCCACACGTGTTGTAACAGAGAATCGCATACAACTAACTAGAACTGAAATACAGTAATTGACAAATAAATGAGAGAACTATCAAAGAATGTACTCGCCTGATAACCTGAACAGCTGATAAGTATAGGGGGGTCCAACTGAAGCCACAGAGTCCTATTTAAAGCAACACAGGTTACAAGGTGTCTGGCTCCTAATTAGAACAGCACAAGTCACAACATGTCCAGAAGGGTAATATAAAGCACTACAATGCATTCTACATGAATCTAGATCAAATTAGGCCAAAGTCAACCCTTGGTCAACCCTGGTCAACTGCACTAGTCAAACTAGGTCAAACTAGGTCATGTCCTAACCCAGTAAGTCTTACTAGGCCTAACCAAGACTATCCTAGCAAGCACACATCAATACAAGGCTATACAAGCTAACATACACCCAACTCTATATAGCATGCAATTATTCAATACTCAAATAGGCAAGAATTCACATTGGATATACACTAGGTAATCTATTACTTTAAGCTATATATGTCTACACATATATACACATGCATATATTGGTATTCAATATTAGGTCTATAATCATGGCATTTCAATTAGTTATATAAACTTATATATTACAACACAATATGCTAACATATATATAATATATATACATAGCTAAGTTAACTATATTCATAAATACTTATTTAAGAGGCTATGTGTGTGTACGTGAACATGGCAAAGGGGCAAGTGAGGGTTAAATGGGCATACATTGTGTATACATATCAAAGAGTGTCAAAGTGTAAGTGAACAATGTGTCAAGTGTGATAGTGTCAACATAGTGTAAGGGGGTACATGAGGTAATATAGGATTTGTGTTAACATATAACATTACATCTCATTAACTTGTATATTGCATACATTACATCTATTATTACATTACATTCATGCTTGCATTCATTCATCATTCATTATTCTCTTGCACCACTATATGTACCATACATTACATACTATGGAACCTACATATTCATTACAAGCCATACTTATACATGCTTATATTAGATAGGATACTTACACCTCATACATCATTTATTTAACCATTTACTCATGCTTGTATTCTCTATTTAATTACATAATGTATATACATTAACATGGGTTAAAATCAAATAGAACATTATATTACACACAAGGGTGCACAAAATGTATATGCCGAATAGTAACTCCTACTAATAATCAATACTATACCATCTCAGCATGAATTAAAATCTAGGATTAAAGTATGTTATAGATCTATGTGTTAGCTTTCCGAAACTTCAAACGGATCGCGTTTTCGTTTCCGGAAACTCCCAAAATCGCGAAAACACCGAGAACGCGTTTGTCTTTCGTACAGCTGACACTCAAATAAATCTCCAGAAAGTTACAGAAAGAATTAGGCCTATTAATATATATTTTTGGAAAGCTAACTTCAATACGCTTCTTCTAAAAAAACGGAAGATTAAACTGAGCCTTGAGTTAGAAGTTATGACATTTCTAAGTTAGGGCTGAAATTAAAAACGTGGATAAAAATTATGACGGATTTAGATAGTTTGAGCCAAAAGAATACACAATATATATCCTAATTATCCACAACAATAATAGCAATAATAATATGAGGAACCACACTCACAAACTTGATTATATAATCGTCATGAACCATTTATTACATATATAAATATAGATACACTCTCATTACAATATATATATAAATCTATATATGTAACATGAACACATCCACAACACAAAGGACACTCCTATGACCTCCAAATGGACACAAAATGGACACAAATGGACATACAACCATGGGGGTCATTCCTATGGGTTCAAAATAGACCTATATGCATGAGAAAATGAAAAGGAGAAGGGATTTATACCTCCCGGTAGATCGAATCGAAGAAAAACCTTCCCGAAGCGACACCGACACGTAGAGATTCCAAAAGGACACGAACGAGCTCCGAATCCTCCCAAACTTGGGTAGCTTCCTCCTTGGCTAGAATGGAGAAGGAAAGAAGAAGATTTGGTGGTGAAATAGAAGGATTTGGTGGAGAAATTGCTAGGGATTGCTCTCTAGGAATTTGGGGAAGAACAAGAGAGAGAAAAATAGATGGATAATGACAAATAGGAGGCTCAACCCTATCCTTATTGTGGCTGGCCATAAAGGTGGTTTTGTCCTATTAGGAAAAGTCCAAAAGCCCCTACTAACCTATTCTATGAGTATTAGGAAAGGGCTAATTGGTTGGGGCTAAATTAGTCATTCTAAAGTCTCTAATCACACTAACCTTATCCATAATAATTAGTCTAACCTCTAACTAAAATATTTCTATCATGTGGACTAAAATTAATATCATGTGGGCCATGTCTAACTAGTGTGTGGGTCCCACTACAGTCAAACTACCCCCGGGTCCCCGTTACAAGTCAGATTGAGATAAAATTCGAACCCGACTCAAATAATCCCAAAACAATATCATAAATAATAAAATAATATCAAAATAATTCAAAGAGGTCAAATACAAAAAATATTCTTAGGCCAAAAATGACATTAAAATATCATAATCACATGGTTAGGCTCTAGGTCAAACAGTCTCTAGGGTTTCACTAGCAAAACGTCAAAACCACAAGTCATTGATTTAAATAATTTTAAAATAATTTAAAATCACCAAAAATCATATCATGAATTAAATATTATTATTAAAATAATTATAAACACGAAATTTTAAAATTACCCTCATTTGGGAAACTGGGTGCTACAACTCTACCCACCTTAGAAAAATTTCGTCCTCGAAATTAAAATATCCATACTCCCTCTAGGTCAAACTCCCACAATCAAAGTCCCAGATTAAAACAAATCATGTGATCAAAAGGACGACATACAGGGTCATGGCATACGGTGGTAGTGAAAGTCTAATCTAGGTATACTAGTCATGCTAACCGAAACGGTCATAGGGTATCAAAACATACAAGCAATTTATGGTGCTAAACTAGAGAAGTTACAGAAACAACAAACCATCAAAACTGTAAGGCGGTCTACCATCCTATATGAAACTGGTACTTATCAAAACAAAATAAAGGCAACTACCAATTATCTGAAAAAGGGTACAGAAAATCAAATTCAAAAATTAAGGAATTGAAATTCACTTGCATTGAAATCCAAATCACAATATATATATATATATACAGAGAGAGCGTTAGAGAGGAAAAACTAGCATTATGTAATGTTATGTGGTTTGTGTGTGTATGGGTGTATGTAAAATATACATGAAATTTTATATGAGCTATCCTGTTACACTACTCATGGCATATGGGTTAACAACCTACAATACACAACCTATTTAATCATAACATGCATGGCTAACCATAAACATCTATAAGAGGTAGAGATTTAGTTATGTATATACATATATTATAACATGTATGCCTAAGCTCTATATATATCTATACAAGTATGTGATCATAACATAGAGAGGAAAGGTTAGGTTACATGACAGCGTATACTAAGTTAGGGTGTGTGTGTGTGTCCTTGTACAGGGTTATAGCTTAGTATTGAAAGGTTAAACCCAGTTTTAGTTCAGCATTTACATACAAAATCTGAAAATAAGCTAACATTTAAACCAGTGTAATATTAACATAATGCAGTCTCAAATTTTACAAATTTAACATAACTTAACCAATTTCTCTAAAAATTGAAACTCTGTAGATATCATATATGTGCAGTTATGTAGACAAAACTAATAACATGAAATTTATATTGAAATTACGAATTTAAACTGGAAAAGCAGAAAACCAGAAATATTAGGGTTTTGAAAATTTTAACATTAACAACATATTAATATGTATTTAGATAGGTGAAAAATTAAGTGTAGCATGCATACGTATCAGGCAAGTGTCCACTATGTAAATATACTCATATATTCTCATGTCCAAAAAAAATTAATTCTACGTTAAGACCAACATTTAGATTCCTACCAAGATCGCAAAATAGGTGATTGACGAAATCAAGGCAGTTTTATTATTATTATTCAATACTAGAATAATAGCAAGAAGGAAATAACGATAAAAACTGTTTGCTTATTTGCCTAAAAGAATGAACCATTTTGAAACCAGAGCTAAATATCAAATCCAAGATAAAGTCTAGCAAAATCATCGATTCATTGTATTAAGAAGAAACTCATAGCAAGAAGTTGCACAAGCTACTCCTAAGTTAAATAATTAGAAGCAAAACAAAGCAAAACAAATAATAATTCTTTTTGAAGGACTGCATCAAAGTAGAGAAAACATGCTTGAAAATATTTAAGGTACAATCTGATAATCATATGCGTCTATCCAAAATTATGGTAATCTAAATCCCCGTCATACTAGTAAGCAAGGCTACGATAATCACAGAGTCCTTGACTTATGCACATACCTCTAGAATCGTGGTATTTAACATTTTTACGGTGCCGCTAGCTTGGCTGCGAAAACCTTAAATTCCTACACCCGAGAAATATATCCAGAGTCAGACTATATGTCCTCACCATGCTGGCTAATGTGACTATAGAAGACTAGATTCCATAACATAGATGACCTAGCCCATATAATTTCATTTTGTCAAAAAAAAATTAAATTAAATCAACAATGAATACCCATAAATCAAATCAAATTTATCAACGAACTTCAAAATTCAAAATGAACAAAAATCCATCAAAATACAACTCGGATGCAACATATATCATCAAGATTCAAAATTCGACAATCATTCATCAAAATCAATGAATACAACTCAAATTCAACCATAATCCATCAAAATCAAATTTAACAACAGTAAGTAAAAATAAATCAAATCAAGGGAAAAAAGAGTTCTCAAATCGAAGTTAAAATAAGATTCTCAAGGGTCATTCCGGGAATCTCTCAAGGGTTCCTAACTGTGATTGAGTACCTTCAAGATATATCATATTCCTACTGCAGGCTGTAGTGGTACTCAAGTTCGAATACCACTACATAAACTCGACCTGCATGGGCCACCACTAAAAACGTGTCACGACCCGCACCCACTGTTAGGGTACGAGAACGTAACAACGCCCAGCCTACGCCGCAGTATCGACGGTAGAACGCTGTCCTAGGTCACATCATCTAACAATATAATGCTAAGCAGATACAGTCTCAATCATATTTAAGGTAGAGCATGATAAGATTAGATAAAATATAAAATCCAAAGAGATACGGGAGATAGAAGTCTAAGTGTCTAAGATACAAAAACCCAGAAATACATCTCAAAACTCAATACAATAATCCACAAAGTAATACAACTCCAGAAAATGAAATAACTATCTAAACAACCTCTAGTGTGTCTCCTCTAGGATAGCAGGCAACCTCCAAGCTATCTGTAAAATTTATCAACAGGTCCAGTCAGGACAGGAATGAGCACATCTCATCTAGAAAACCTAAGTAAATGACAGAGAACTATAAAGCAGTTATAGGCAGTTGTATTGATGAAAATGGCAGTTTATATTCAGGTGATGGTAAGAAAGACAGATAAGGTGCAAGAAAAGTAAATAACTAAACAAGAAAAGAATCATAGCAATGAAGTCTGTAAAAATAGAACTAGCTGAACCAGGGTAATATGATATGAAGTCCAGACAATAATGTAGACCAGTGTAACTCCAATGTAAGTCCAGTACAAGATGAATCTAATACAAGATGAATCCAGTAAGGAACGATTCCAGTTATAGTGATCAATGATTCCAGGATGAGTCCAGCCTATACTCTAACAGTGTGTTTTAAAATACCGAGATCGATATGTAAACGGCTGTAGGTAATCCGGCACACCTCTCACTGATCAGACGAGAGATGGCTATCATTCTAGTAGATTCCAGTAGGGGTGATTCCAGTAATGGGGTATGTCTACATGTCTTACTCTAGTATTTCCCCTCCCAGCAAGTGAATCCAGAATTTTGACACAATGATTCAAGATGAGTCCAGCCAAAATATAATAATACCAGTAAATAATTCCAGTAAATAATTCCAGTAAATGATTCCAGCAGGTGATTCCAGTAATAGAAGCCGAAAATGATGATACCAGTAATAGAGGCCAGAAAATAAATATGTGTCGTATACATGAATCCAGTAATATCCACACGTGTTGTAACAGAGAATCGCATACAACTAACTAGAACTGAAATACGGTAATTGACAAATAAATGAGAGAACTATCAGAGAATGTACTCGCCTGATAATCTGAACAGCTGATAAGTATAGGGGGTCCAATTGAAGCCACAGAGTCCTATTTAAAGCAACACAGGTTACAAGGTGTCTGGCTCCTAATTAGAACAGCAAAAGTCACAACATGTCCAAAAGGGTAATATAAAGCACTACAATACATTCTACATAAATCTAGGTCAAACTAGGCCAAAGTCAACCCTTGGTCAACCCTGGTCAACTGCACTAGTCAAACTAGGTCATGTCCTAACCCAGTAAGTCTTACTAGGCCTAACCAAGACTATCCTAGCAAGCACACATCAATACAAGGCTATACAAGCCAACATACACCCAACTCTATATAGCATGCAATTATTCAATACTCAAATGGGCAAGAATTCACATTGGATATACACTAGGTAATCTATTACTTTAAGTTATATATGTCTACACATATATACACATGCATATATTGGTATTCAATATTAGGTCTATAATCATGGCATTTCAAATAGTTATATAAACTTATATATTACAACACAATATGCTAACATATATATAATATATATACATAGCTAAGTTAACTATATTCATAAATACTTATTTAAGAGGCTATGTGTGTGTACGTGAACATGGCAAAGGGACAAGTGAGGGTTAAATGGGCATACATAGTGTATACATATCAAAGAGTGTCAAAGTGTAAGTGAACAATGTGTCAAGTGTGATAGTGTCAACATAGTGTAAGGGGGTACATGAGGTAACATAGGATTTGTGTTAACATAGACCATTACATCTCATTAACTTGTATATTGTATACATTATATCTATTATTACATTACATTCATGCTTGCATTCATTCATCATTCATTATTCTCTTGCACCACTATATGTACCATACATTACATACTATGGAACCTACATATTCATTACAAGCCATACTTATACATGCTTATATTAGATAGGATACTTACACCTCATACATCATTTATTTAACTATTTACTCACGCTTGTATTCTCTATTTAATTACATAATGTATATACATTAACATGGGTTAAAATCAAATAGAACATTATATTACACACAAGGGTGCACAAAATGCATATGCCGAATAGTAACTCCTACTAATAATTAATACTGTACCATCTCAGCATGAATTAAAATCTAGGATTAAAGTATGTTATAGATCTATGTGTTAGCTTTCCGAAACTTCAAACGGATCGCGTTTTCGTTTCCGAAAACTCCCGGAATCGCGAAAACACTGAGAACGCGTTTGTCTTTCGTACAGCTGACACTCAAATAAATCTCCAGAAAGTTACAGAAAGAATTAGGCCTATTAATATATATTTTTGGAAAGCTAACTTCAATATGCTTCTTTTAAAAAAACGGAAGATTAAACCGAGCTTTGAGTTAGAAGTTATGACATTTCTAAGTTAGGGCTGAAATTAAAAACGTGGATAAAAATCATAACGGATTTAGATAGTTTGAGCCAAAAGAATACACAATATATATCCTAATTATCCACAACAATAATAGCAATAATAATATGAGGAACCACACTCACAAACTTGATTATATAATCAACATGAACCATTTATTACATATATAAATATAGATACACTTTCATTACAATATATATATAAATCTATATATGTAACATGAATACATCCACAACACAAAGGACACTCCTATGACCTCCAAATGGACACAAAATGGACACAAATGGAGATACAACCATGGGGGTCATTTCTATGGGTTCAAAATAGACCTATATGCATGAGAAAATGAAAAGGAGAAGGGATTTATACCTCCCGGTAGATCGAATCGAAGAAAAACCTTCCCGAAGCGACACCGACACGTAGAGATTCCAAAAGGACACGAACGAGCTCCGAATCCTCCCAAACTTGGGTAGCTTCCTCCTTGGCTAGAATGGAGAAGGAAAGAAGAAGATTTGGTGGTGAAATGGAAGGATTTGGTGGAGAAATTGCTAGGGATTGCTCTCTAGGAATTTGGGGGAGAACAAGAGAGAGAAAAATAGATGGATAATGACAAATGGGAGGCTCAACCCTATCCTTATTGTGGCTGGCCATAAAGGTGGTTTTGTCCTATTAGGAAAAGTCCAAAAGCCCCTACTAACCTATTCTATGAGTATTAGGAAAGGGCTAAATTAGTCATTCTAAAGTCTCTAATCACACTAACCTTATCCATAATAATTAGTCTAACCTCTAACTAAAATATTTCTATCATGTGGACTAAAATTAATATCATGTGGGCCATGTCTAACTAGTGTGTGGGTCCCACTAGAGTCAAACTACCCCCGGGTCCCCGTTACAAGTCAGATTGAGATGAAATTCGAACCTGACTCAAATAATCCCAAAATAATATCATAAATAATAAAATAATATCAAAATAATTCAAAGAGGTCAAATGCAAAAAAATATTCTTAGGCCAAAAATGATATTAAAATATCATAATTACATGGTTAGGCTCTAGGTCAAACAGTCTCTAGGGTTTCACTAGCAAAACGTCAAAACCACAAGTCATTGATTTAAATAATTTTAAAATGATTTAAAATCACCAAAAATCGTATCATGAATTAAATATTATTATTAAAATAATTATAAACACAAAATTTCAAAATTATCCTCATTTGGGAAACTGGGTGCTACAAAGGTGATATTCGAAGATGGTTTGGATTTGTTATTGACGATTGAGTAAACTTGAGGATTGAGTAGTCTAATCTACGTATCGTGAACGAATTAGTCTAGACTCAAAGCAAGAGTTATGCCCCGATAAGAACGATTATTCTGGAGAATGTATGGTATTTCATGTCCCGCGTGGATATGATCGGACTTTGGTGAGATTGGGGCATGACATATTGTTAAGCTAGGCGACCTTGTGAACGATTACGTAAATTACGATAAACGACTTAGAAAATATGAAATAAAAATTATGGTTTAGTAACAAATCTTGTCGTAGCATACTTGACTGGAATATGATGGATAGGTGGATTATATCGAACGTGTCTGAGGAGATAGACTATGCAAATTGCTAGTTTGGACGTGCGATATTGATATGTCGAGGAATTAGTTGAACATAACTTACCGTAGGACGGCTTTGCTGAATGACTCGGACCCCTTGGACTAAGTGTAGCAAGTGCGAATAGGAGAAATACATACTCGATGTTTAGAAATCTGAGTGATGCGAGCTTGGATAGAAAATCATATATTATCAACTTTGGTTTGACCTTAGGATTGGGGTTACTGTTGATATTGTTGTTGGAAAACTATGATTCCAATACTGACGGATGACTTTAGCCTAGAGAGATGGCCTAGAGGTTAGGCAAGACGTCCCTATTTCGAGAGTTAGTATCGGTACGATTGATCTGAGGATTGATAGGATTGGTATTGATGGATAGAATGATTCTAGATTATGGAAACACCACTCACGAGGCTCGACTAAAATGCATATATTTCAGGGATGTCACGCCTCGCTCCCGCAGGAGCGATCGTCCTCGCTAAGGCGTGATGCCGTACGGGCCTAGGTTGCGCCCATGCAAGGCTAATCCCAGAAACGGCCGATTTGAGCTAGGCCACAGAGTCGCACAGAGTGTTCCCATTTGCAGCAGAAAGTAAATAAATACAAGTTGAAGCGAATTCAAACTCTTTATTGATTTTCAAGAAGTTTACAAGCGGTGCTAGGCCGAGTTTACAAGTCTCTCAAGCTCTCTCTCTCTCTCTTTGAAACATAGAAGGCGTGCCAAGTGGCTTACAACATGGAATGATTCATGGCGATGTTCCGATACATTATGTCCTGTATAGAGTGCTTCAGCTCCTTGCAACGCTCCAAGGCTCCAGAGTTAGCTCCGTGCCTTAGCACGTTCGAGGGAAGCTCCGCACCCGGCGACGTCTCCTGCGTCCTGCAAGCAATCTGTGGGGTTATCAGTACATTGTTATGCACTGGTGGGGAGGCTAGCTTGCCCACAATGATGTCATTACCAAACATGTTCGATTTACTTCTGTGCACCGTCTATCATTCATTGTCTTTCTAATCTCTCCTTAGGGTCAGTTTCATGGCATATTTCATAACCTATCTCGTGTTGCCAAATTCAAGTGTTTGCATGGAAATACATGTACGACTTACCCATACTTACCGTTCGGCCTTCCCTGTCCAAAGTAAACCAAGTTAGTCAACAATTCATAAGGAATAACTTAACGTGTCTCATGTAAACTTTCAATATCAAGGGCGTGTCCCTGCCCCGGGTCCTGGCACGACGTAGGCGTGTTTTCTAACTCGATTTCACGAAGTACTCTTTATCCTTTGGTGTGTTACATTTCAAGCCTGTTCAGAAGGTACTTCATTTAGTTAACTTAGACTACTTTGTTTCAATGCAAGGACTTGCATGTGGATTGCCACCAGCAAAGCCTATTTAATCTATATGCACCGGTCGCTGGCACCACAAGCCATTTTGGACCCTTTCTCCCTTGGTATTTCTCAACTATCATAGGGTGCGGGCTGGACACACCCTGTTAGTCTCTTGAAATACCCCGCACTTACGTCTCCTGGGTGGCCAAGCCCGCACCCAAGCAGCCCGTAAGCCCCTTTGATTCCGCCTAGGCCGGCCACGATCCTCCCTTTGATCATGCCGCGAAATCCCTTATGTCTCCCACCTCCCGTATACGAGGGGATTGTCCACGACCATTTCGTATTGTTTGTCATTTTAACTCAACGGCTGTCTCCGAGCCGTAGGCTAACACTTAGCCATAATGCGTTATCGACCAGATTGGCGTCTGTGCAGCGTGGGTAGCGAGCCCCGTTGCATGTGCCCGTCATACCTGTCGCTAATCATTCCTTTCTTTCTTATCTTTTATTCATTCCTTCTTTTCTTTCTTTCACTTGTCCGTTCATTTGTTGATTCATTCACATACTCGTTTAATCATTCGTTGATTCATTCATTCACTTATTCGTTTATTCTTTCATTCATATATTATGCAACTCCCCGTGCGGGAGTCGTCTTGGCGACCCATCGGTCCATAGTCTTTTAATGTTGCTATACTCTAATCGGAACGACTATGTCGATAGTCTTCTGTTTCATTGTTGTAAACCATTCATTGTTTCATTGTTGAACGCATAGGGAACTCAAAATGTAAGCTCGTGCCTTAGCATGAGCGCGGAGTGCGGCACGAGAGTTCTCACATTTTCTATGTTCTTTTTCCATATTCTATACAAGCATACAATATAGGATTACTCCCTTAGCTAGGTGCGTTGAGTCGTTTATTAGCATGCGCGGTGTTATCGCCTAGCGATTTTAGCAATAGTGTCCGTATTATTATGTGTCTAGGCTAAGCAAAGACGGTTCATCGGAGCCACCCACCTTAGCGATGTTCGCATCGGCCGAGCGATACTCCGAACGCGCCTTTGAAAGTCTAAGTCTGGATCCCTCTTGACGGGCCAACATAAGCCTTGCATCGATTCTTCATCAGGTCGATGCCAACTCTTCGGGTCGACGGCTCGTTTGAGTCGTTACACTTGCCGTTTGAATCGGCATTCCGCTAGGACGGAGCGGGTCATTACATAATACACCACTCAAAATAAGTCTCGTCCTCGAGACTTCCTGAGTGCAGGTCATCCTACCGTTCCCTAACTCACGTCGTGTGCGTATCTTAGACAATCCCTGTCGAATGACTTTATTGCTCACTTTAGAGTTGATGGTACTTATTCAATTGTCGTGTTATTTCGACTTGGTTGCTATTTCTTCGTGTCATGGGACTGAAATGGTCGCCCGAGGTACGTTGTAATTTATCTAACTCGAAAGTCGTAAGCTGAGGCAAACTCACTTTTGTTTATGCGTATCTCAATACCCACTTGTAGCTGCACTCTAGTTCATCATATTGCTGCGTGGAGACTGTACACATATTCAAGGCATCCCCCGAATACGTACATTTCAATCAGGCTTAGCGATTAGCGAAGTCGGACAAGCTACTCGTGATAGTTTTTATTTGTCGATCGTTTCACTAACTTCAAATTAAAACCGAACTCGCGTGCATCTCACTATCGTTTATCTTGATCCTCGAGATGATTCGATTCGCTTCTCAAGCGCTCTTGTCTACGAAATCAATACGATTTCTTCTTAGCGGGGTCGACCAAGTCTAAGTAATTTCCGTCCGATTCAAGACCAAGTATTGTACTATCATCGAGTATATCTTTCTATCAATGATTCAATTCGTTATCCCAACTTTACTTGCACAATATCGAGTTCATAGCATTCACTTATTTAGGGCCAATCTTGCCATCTTTCACGTACACTCCCTGTTCCCCGTCCTACTCTAAGTCTTACTGTCCCAAGTCTTTCGTCCGTCCAGACGATACTGTAAGGTCAATTGCACAAGTTCAATCACTCGGCATAGGGTCATCTGCCTATCCGCTAGGTCATCTCATAGGGTCATAGTTACAAGTCAAGTCTGTGGCTCATCGTGCAAGGTCGTTGCACGACGCTCGCCCCAAATCCTAGGGTCAAACCATTCGTTCGTTTGTACGAAAGTTTCTACCCAAGTTCGCTTCACTCAAATTTCTAAATATCAAGCAGCGTTCACCCTATTCGCCCCAACATATTCTTTGCTCCAAGTTTGAGCTCGTTAGGAATGTTATCCTACGATAGGTTATCCTTAACCAAATCCTCGACATGTTAATATCGTATGTCCACACTAACAATTTTCGTAGTCTATCTCTTCAAGTATGTTTGATACAATTCACCTATCCATCCTATCCAATTCACGTAGTTGATCACAAGGTCGTCTAGCCTTGCAATATGTCGTATCCCGATCTCACGCAAGTCTGATCATCCACGCGGACATGAATCACCATATCAACGTTCCCGTGGAATAATCGTCCTTATCGGGACGTAACTCTTGTGTTGTGTCAAGACTTTACTCATTTTCGATACGTGGATTGGGCCTACTCAATCCTCAACTTTGCTTCATCGTCCATCATAAGTCCGATCAATCCTCACATTTACCTTCGCTTCAAACCACAAGTCGTAGCAATCAAAATTGCCATGTCAAGGTATTTCGAGTCCGATCATTCCCGCTGTACATGAATCACCATGCCAACGCTTGTGCGAAACGATCGTCCCAAATTCGACGTGACGCATGCGCGAGGCTGGAGTTGCACTCGCACAAGACAAGATCGTTGTCGTTGTGGTTATCACCGAACAATCAAGTCATTTCTCATCTTCATCCAAACATTCATTCTATCAAATCCACAACATTGCATCCTTCAAAGCAATAACTTCTAATACGATCATCATTCATCGAATCAGAGTACCCCCGAGTTATCGTACATCGATCTTTGATACGTCTCAATACCATCGATGATGTACAAAACCTGACGATCTTCTTTTTGCAACGAATTCTGAGTCGTGCAACTTAATTCTTCAATTCACATTTTCTCGTGCTAACTCGTCATGAAGCAACATCCATTCCAAATCTTTAGACATTCTCGTATCTCCAAATCAACGTTTCCTATGCACGCTATCTTCCGATCGTGCTATCTTCGATCTCATCCATGAGTATTTTACCTTAACTCAAGTTTCAATCCATTCGACTAAATTCAAAATCGCATGCACGATCCACTACGTTTTCCTCGACCAAGACCTCCATTCATTTCATCTTTTCGACTCTCCATTCAACTTGTTTCATAATTCGTACTACGCATTCTTAATTTATCCAAACGATATCTCGTTTGAGACAGTCGAAGTCAAAACCAACTAATCGTTACTCGTTCTAAGGCTTTGTGCGATATCATCGCTTGCCGACATACTTGCTCTATCCGTAAATCCTTTAGTCTCGCTCGAACAATTTCTATAACGTCCATACACCACTCAGGGTTCGAGCCACTCGATCAGTCGTTGACACTCACTCTTATTCTTCTTCGAACCTATCGCATACACCACTCGGAGTCAAGTCATTCTACAAATCCTCAAAAGATCATTCGATTCCCAATCGATGTGTTCAATCGTGCGTTCGCCCATTCCTCAAAGTCTAAGAACCATCTCTCGTGCTCGCTTTAGCGTTGGTCAAATAGCGTCTCTATCAACATACGTTCTAAGTCTCACTTATTCTCATCCGAGCGATAGTCGGTCTCGCTCTCAAACTCGTTCGCACCAGAAGGTCTAGGTGCGCGATACTCCGCACAACTTAACCAAAAGGTTGCATGTATAACCATCCCGTTCGAACTATACTTCGGTCTCGCGTACACGTTCGCTACTTTTAGTTTAAGGTTATTCAAGTACGCTCTGCGTTTGCTAACTTTTAGCATGCATTCCTTCCAACTCGAGTCCGTCGCGGTTTGGCACAAAGGCCTTCGCCTATCGATCCCGTTCAACCGAGTACTCGTACGAGCTTTTGAAAATATTAGACTTATTGTATGGAACATCCCAAGGCACAACGAGAGAGAGCGTACACTTCTTTTATATTCAAAACGAGCTTTCAAAACTGAGAGAATCGAAATGAAGTCCAAGGACGTAAAGCCGTGCTCTGATACCAATCTGTCACGCCCCGCTCCTGCAGAAGCGATCGTCCTCGCTAAGGCGTGATGTCGTACGGGCCTAGGTTGCTCCCGTGCAAGGCTAATCCCAGAAATAGCCAATTTGAGCTAGGCCACAGAGTCGCACAGAGTGTCCCCATTTGCAACGGAAAGTAAATAAATACAAGTTGAAGAGAATTCAAACTCTTTATTATTTTTCAAGAAGTTTACAAGCGGTGCTAGGCCGAGTTACAGGTCTCTCAAGCTCTCTCTCTCTCTCTGAAACATAAAAGGCGTGCCAAGTGGCTAACAACATAGAATGATTCATGGCGATGTTCTGATACATTATGTCCTGTATAGAGTGCTTCAGCTCCTTGCAACGTTCCAAGGCTCAAGAGTTAGCTCCGTGCCTTAGCACGTTCGAGGGGAGCTCCGCACCCGGTGACGTCTCCTGCATCCTGCAAGCAATCTGTGGGGTTATCAGTACATTGTTATGCACTGGTGGAGAGGCTAGCTCGCCCACAATGCTATCATTACCAAACATGTTCGATTTACTTCTGTGCACCGTCTATCATTCATTGTCTTTCTAATATTTCCTTAGGGTCAGTTTTATGGCATATTTCATAACCTATCTCGTGTTGCCGAATTCAAGTATTTGCATGGAAATACATGTACGACTTACCCATACTTACCGTCCGGCCTTCCCTGTCCAAAGTAAACCAAGTTAGTCAACAATTCATAAGGAATAACTTAACATGTCTCATGTAAACTTTCAATATCAAGGATGTGTCCCTGCCTCGGGTCCTGGCACGACATAGGCGTGTTTTCTAACTCGATTTACGAAGTACTCTTTATCTTTTGGTGTGTTACATTTCAAGCCTGTTCAGAAGGCACTTCATTTAGTTAACTTAGACTACTTTGTTTTAATGCAAGGATTTGCACGTGGATTGTCACCAGCAAAGTCCACTTAATCTATATGTACCGGTCGCTGGCACTACAAGCCATTTTGGACCCTTTTTCCCTTGGTATTTCTCAACTATCATAGGGTGCGGGCTGGACACACCCCGTTAGTCTCTTAAAATACCCCGTACTTATGTCTCCTGGGTGGCCAAGCTCGCACCCAAGCAGCCCGTATGCCCCTTTGATTCTGCCTAGGCCGGCCACGATCCTCCCTTTGATCATGCCGCGAAATCCCTTATGTCTCCCACCTCCCGTATACGAGGGGATTGTCCACGACTATTTCGTATTATTTGTCATTTTAACTCAACGTCTGTCTCCGAGCCGTAGGCTAACCCTTAGCCATAATGCGTTATCGACCAGGTTGACGTCCGTGCAGCGCGGGTAGCGAGCCCCGTTGCACGTGCCCGTCATACCTGTCGCTAACTATTCCTTTCTTTCTTATCTTTTATTCATTCCTTCTTTTCTTTCTTTCACTTGTCCGTTCGTTTGTTGATTCATTCACATACTCGTTCATTCATTCGTTGATTCATTCATTCACTTATTCATTTATTCTTTCATTCATATATTATGTAACTCCCCGTGCGGGAGTCGCCTTGGCGACCCATCGGTCCCATAGTCTTTCAATGTTGATATACTCTACTCGGAACGACTATGTCGATAGTCTTCCGTTTTATTGTTGTAAACCATTCATTGTTTCATTGTTTAACGCATATGGAACTCGAAATGTAAGCCCGTGCCTTAGCACGAGCGCGAAGTGCGACACGATAGTTCTCATATTTTCTATGTTCTTTTTCCATATTCTATACAAGCATACAAGATGAGATTATTCCCTTAGTTAGGTGCGTTTAGTCATTTATTAGCATGCACGGTGTTATCGCCTAGCAATTTTAGCAATAGTGTCCGTATTATTATGTGTCTAGGCTAAGCAAAGACGGGTTCATCGGAGCCACCCACTTTAGCGATGTTCGCATCGGCAGAGCGATACTCCGAGCGCGTCTTTGAAAGTCTAAGTCTGGATTCCTTTTGATGGGCCAACGTAAGCCTTGCATCGATTCTTCATCAGGTCGATGCCAACTCTTCGGGTCGACGGCTCGTTTGAGTCGTTGCACTTGCCGTTTGAATTGGCGTTCTGCTAGGGCGGAGCGGGTCATTACAAAGGATGCCTGAATATGTGCACGATCCGACTCGAGTGGTACTGCGAGATTCTCTACACGAGGCTTGGCTGACATGCATGTATTTCGGGGACGCCTGGAATATGTGTACGATCCAACTAAATGATACGTTAAATTCAAGTGAGACTGTAGAAACTGAACGGTACCAAAGATTTTAAAATCGTGTTTCAAAGAAAAGATTGATGGTAGTGCGATCATTGGATACAAATGAACTTGAATGTCGATTGAACGAATAGTTTGTCCTAGAACTAAGTTATCTGTGTGCGCGATAAGTATAAGTTGTCCTAGAACTAAGTTATCCATGGCTGACATGCATGTATTATATGGTTTTGATCTATCAAACTTTGTTGTTTTCAAAAACAAGTTGTTCCATGTTGTAGAGAATTCAATTCTAGTCAGTTTTGACCTTTATTTCGTCCAATTTTGAGTCTGATAGCCCAAGTTATGGCCATTGAAAGTTTTTGAAACTCCATGGCCGAAGCTTGCTGGTGCAGAAGCATGCATGCTATGCGCCCAAAGGCATGTTATGCTCCCAAAGGCACTATGCGCCCAAAGACATGTTATGCGTCCAAAGGCACTATACTCCCAAAGGCATGTTATGCGCCTAAAGGCATTATGCGCCGAAAGGTACTATGCGTCCAAAGGCACTATGTGCCCAAAGGCATGTTATGCGCCCAAAGACATTATGCTTCCAAAGGAATTGTTATGCTCCCAAAGGAATTTCTATCTTCCAAAAGAATTGCTATACTCCCAAAAAAATTGTTATGCTCCCAAAGGAACTGCTATGCTCCCAAAGGGACTGCTACGCTCCCAAAAGGACTGCTATGCTTCTACGATGAATCAATACATTCTCCACCTGTGTGCGTATAACAGTCGTTTCAGTCCGCACTTTCGCTAAATTTGTGCCATCTGTCTTATCCCGCACGATTATTAGAAATGAAGAAATTTTTGATTGGTTGTGGGACGAGCAAGAATTCTTTGACAAAGGAGACCACCATGCTGTCAGGAACCTCTCGTTCGAGCTCTACTCAAGGATGTCCACTCGAGCTCCGGGGCAAATGATTGACTCAGAGCGGATTTCTGGACAGAGATGACGAAGAAGATGGCTGCCAAAGCTTATGTAAGTTTTCTAATTCTTTATACAAGTGTTGTAGCCATCAAAATCCTAAATTGGCTATCTAGATTAGAGTAATAAATCTGACTAGTTATGCTAGGTTGTTCAACCACAGTCATAAACAGTACGAGGATGAGATTGGTGCAGTAGCAGCACTAGATGTGTCTGTCCGCGATGAGCTGCTACGACGGATCCAGGAGCAGCACCGGATGTCCATGGGCGAGAGGTTGAGATTGGTGCAGAATTCGTTAGCTGATAGCAGTACGAGGATGTTATCTACTATGGATATCTACCACCAGCGACTAGCAATGGAAGAAATATTGTCCTCCGGGTGCGCCTTCATCGTCGTCGACTCCGCCGGCGTCACTACATCCGACTCCACCGACATCACTACCTTCTTCATCGGTGATGATTTTATGGGAGGAGTACGAGATATTTCTATCCTTGAGGCACGGCGGTGCCCCTCCTCCTCCAGATCCGCAGTAGTCTGAGTTAGGACTGTTTGTTTGTTTGTGTTTGTTTGATTTTTTGTTTGTGTAGACTTGGATGTTTGTGTGTAGACTTGGATATTTGTTGGTTGTGGCATGTAGACTGTAGTGCCCCGTCCCGCAAAGTCAATCGGAGGAATCGAAACGCCGACGGCGTTCGGTCTTAGCCTTGCAACGGCTTGCTCGGAGACATCGCTCAGGTGGGGTAGTTTCGGTGAACTCTCCTCATCTTTGCCTTCACATAATAAATCGTGTTTTCAACTTGCACAAGTTAGGCTTGATAATAAAAGCTACGCATCCACATAGCTAAGGGAATAATCCCGACGGGTCAAAATGAGTTAGAACATGGAAAACGTCCCACGGTCGGCCTAGAGTTGGTGCACGGCGTGCTTTGAAAATGACACTCGGTCCTTCGTCCCGTGGCTTGGGAGAAGGAAAGTTGGTCTTCGGCGCAAAAGTTGAGAGTTAGCCTAAGTCATAGGCGTCGCCTGCACAAATGCTTGCTAAAGCATGTACGGTCCGGTCCCGCAAGGCTTGGCATAGCCTTTGCTCGTCCCTTGGGTTAAGTTGTAGGCTTGTGTGAGTTAGGCAAAGTTATGCCGGTCGACCTAAGTTATTCTACGTGCTGTTCCGCTCATTCTGCGGTTGTCAAGTTAAACAGTCCCACGATTCCAAGGCCCGTCATATGAAGTATGACTTGGGCGACAGCGTTGCATAGAACACGAGTCGGTTTAGAGGCACGAGCCACTGTTGGTTCAGTGGAAAGTTAGCCACGGTCGGTCGATACTTATGGAAACACGTTATGTTCAAGTTAAGTTGGAAGGCTATGCAGTAGCCGTTCCCTGAGTTCAAAGAACGTTAAGTCTAAGCGATGGTTAGTCGCCGAGGCAACCCTGGTTAGGGGCTCTGCAAAGGAAGTATGAAAAATGGAAAGAGTAAAACAACCAAGTAAAAGAATTGATCACATAACAAGCCCAAACTGTATTCTAAAACACTCCATGTAACCCTTATGAACTTGGACACTTGTCGACAAGGGGTGGTTTCTTCGAGCGGCGACCCGCGGCCACGGGACCGTCTCGGCCTAGGAAGAAACAAGTTGTAGCCGAGCTGGGTAATAGGCAACGCTGGTTAGGCGATCGGTATGTCGGGGACTTTCATCGGGGCTCGCTACTTGCGTTGAAAGGGTCCCGAGTACCAGGCTACGTCCAAGGCGGCTGGTTAGGCCAATCCCATAACAAACACTTAATAATAATTGTTGTTTTCAACTAATATGGTAAGTTTAGTGTCGGCACGGGCGGCAATCCGTGTGTGTGTGACGGTGGATTGAGTTGAATATGTATGAGTTAAATAGACACAATGTCGGAGCCTAAGAATTGGCTACAGCGAAGGCGACGTGCTTCGGCACGAGATGTGGCGTCGAGTGTTAAGTTGCGAGTTAAGGCGAAAAGGGCCGTAGGGCTAGTTGTATGAAGTTATGTCGAGTTATTGGGCTCGGCCTCGAAATACGAGGCACGGCCGCGTTGTCACAACACAAGTATAGGCGAGACTAAGCAAGGAGGCACTGCCTCGGATATATTGAAGCACGGATCGAGTTATGGCACGACCGAGTCGTTACGTCCCAGAGTTTGGCACGAAAGATAAGTATAAGTCGGTGCGTCGACAATGCAAGCACGAGAAAGGTCTAGAGGCAAGGAACTGGAGTCCTCCGTGTAGTTGCGTCTCTGATTATGGCCGTAAGGCAAACACGACCTGATAGGTTAACGTTGTTGGCACGAGAAGTGGTCTAGCGACAAAGTATGAGTTAACGTTGACATTGCAAGCACGGGATGGTTCCGATACACAAGTTGCGCTAAGGCGCCGGTCCTAAAACTGAACCTAAGGCAAGACTAGAAAGACAATCGAAAGGGATTTAAGCTGCACAAAGTAAATGAACGTGTAGGTTTTGTATGGGTGGGCGAGAAGCTCACTCCACCAGTACAGTGGTACTGACACCCACACAGTGTTTCATGTGCAGGCACAGGTAGAAGCTCGTGGTGCGGAGCTCGCTTGGATGCGTCGAGGCACGGAGTTCCTTGGCGAGTCGAAGCGTGCGGCCGCGTGAACTGAAGACTTATACAGGACATAATGTATGGACATCGCCTTCCGAAGCTTCCGCTGGATCCAAGTATTGTATCGAGAGATGAGAGAGAGCAGAGCGACTTGTAAATGTGAGAAAAGTGAGCACGAGAGACATTGTAATTCGGCCTTGCGCCCACAGATGTAATCTTGTATTCAATATCAATAAAAGAGATTCTTTTGAATGACTTGTGTTCATGTGTTCTTCTTTAATTCCGCTGCTATAAATCAATGTCCCTGCACGGGACTTCTGTGTGACGACCCCGTCGCAGCCGCTGTAATCGGCCGTTATGGAACCCGCCTTGCACGAGCGCAATCTAGGCTCGTGCGGCATCACGCCTTAGCGAGGACGATCGCTCCTACGGGAGCGGGGCGTGACATAGTGGTATCAGAGCACGGCTTTACGTCCTCGGACCGTCGATTGAATTCTTTAACTTCGATGTTTCCGCAAAACTCTGTTGCTTCCGCAAGTTGTTATTGTTGGTGCGCTCTCTCTCGAATGTCCCTCGGCATGTCCATACAATAAGTCTAAATATTTTCGAAAGCTCGTACAAGTACTCGGTTGAACGGGATCGATAGGGCCTTTGTGCCGAACGTTGCAAACTTGACTCGATAGAAAATGTGTGTTAATGTTAGCAAGTCGCACGTGTGCCCGAATAGTCCTACGTTGACCTTAGCAAGTTGCGTGCATGCCTAATTGGTCCAACGTCGACCCTAGCAATTGAGCGTGCAAACTCGGGATATAGTCCGCACAGGATGGCTATGCATACGGCCTTTTGGCTAAGTTGTGTTTCGCGTCACGCACCTTGACCCTTGGTGCAAATGAGTCGCGAGCAATATCAAGTATCGTTCGGTCGGGAATGGAGATGCACTTAGAGTGTCTATCGATAGGAACGCTATCGGACTAACGCTTAGGCGTACACGTAAGATTGATTTGGATTTTGAGGAAATAGTACGAACGACTTAGTGCGTCGTTGCGACGCGAGCGACTACGCTAGCGATTCGTCGAACGAATCCGAAGGATGTCTTAGCGAATGATGCGAATGTGATTGAGGACTAGATTGTATGGCTTGAATCCGAGTGGTGTATGTGATAGGTTCGGAGAAGAATAAGAATGAGTGTCGACGACTAGTCGAGTGGCTCGAATCCGAGTGGTGTATGGATTTTCTTGGAAATGATTCGAGCGAAGATTGAGGATTAGAAATTATAACGAGTACGTCGGCGAGGCGATGCGATCGCGCAAAGCCTTAGAATGCGTCACGCTTAGTTGGTCGTGACTTCGAATACCCCGAACGAGCATCTCGTTCGAACAACTTGTGAATGAGCAACGCGAGTTAGAAAATGATTCGGAATGATGGATGAAATTGAATGGTCTTGATTGAGGAAACTTAGAGGATCGCGCGTGCGATACCGGATTGATGCAAATAAAAATGTGACTTGAGTTTTGAACAACGATCTTGAAACGAACTTGAGGAATTACGATCGGACTTGATCTTGAATATCGAGGAAATTATAGGATATCCAGTCCGAACAATAACATCGGTCGCACGACTCGAAATTGGTTGCAAAGGAAGATCGTCAGGTTACGCATATCGTCGATGGTATTGAGGCGTATCAAAGATCGATATGCGATAACTCGGGGGTACTCTGACTCGACGAATAACGATCGTGCAGATGTCTTGGTTCCGATGGATGCTATATTCGGGATATTAAAATGTGTCGAGGAAAGGATAGACTTGGCTCGAGGACCTTCTAAGTTGAACGAATGACGATTGAACTATCGAACTTGGCTTGGATGAAAAACTGGAATGTTTGGATTTGCTTCGTCGACAACCACAATGTTGATGTTCTTGTCTTATGCGAGCGCTACTCCAGCCTCGCACATGCGTCACACCGATTAGGGCAATCACTCTGCGTGAGCGCTGGTATGGTGATTCATACAGCGGGAGTGGTCGAACTTGCACGGTGCGACAATTTGTGCCTCGATTTGTGGTTTGACGCGAAGGTGACTCGTGAATTGAATTGGTGTGCTTGTCGATTGAACTTGAGGATTGAGTAGGTCCAATCCGCGTATCGAAAATGAGTTAGTCTAAACTCAAACAAGAGTTATGCCCCGATGAGAATGATTATTCCGCGGGAGCGTTGCGTGGTGATTCATGAACCGCCGTGGATAATCGGACTCGCGTGAGATTGGGACACAACGTATTGTCGAGCTAGATGACCTCGTGATCGAATACATGAATTGGTTGGAATTGGTGATTGAACGGATTTGAATTCTGCGCAACGAACGCATTGATGCGAATAGGTGATCGTGCTCGATGTTTAGAAATCTGAGTGATGCGAGCTTGGGTAGAAGACCCGTACTACCGACTTTGGTTTGACCCTAGGATTGGGGTCAGTGTTGGCATTATTGTTGGGGAACTATGATTCCAATCCTGACATTGACTTAGCCTCGTAAAGATTAGCCTAGCGGTTAGGCGAGACGCCCTGTTTCAAGTGTTAGCAATCGGAATGATTGATCTGAGGATTGGCATGGATGGATGGCATGGATCACGAATATAGGAAACCCTGCTCACGAGACTCGGCTGACATGCATATATTTTAGGGACGCCTGGGTATGTGCACGATGCGACTCGAGTGAGAATGACAAATTCTTTATCATGCGGCTTGGTTGAATACATGTATTTTGGGGACGCTTGGAATGCGTGCACGATCCAGCCAAGTGATACGACGGGTTCAAGCAAGGCTTGAAAGATGGGAGTGTGTCGAGATCTTGAAATCGTGTTGAAGTAAAGATTGATAATAGTGCGAGCGTGGCTCGGAATCGAAGGAACGCGTAGGCGAAATGTGTACGATTAAGTCTTGGCCATAGAAATGGTAGGATGACTTGTCCTCAGGAAAGTCTCGAGGACGAGACTTGTTCTGAGTGGTGTATGTTGTAGTGCCCCGTCCCGCAAAGTCAATCGGAGGAATCGAAACGCCGACGGCGTTCGGTCTTAGCCTTGCAACGGCTTGCTCGGAGACATCGCTCAGGTGGGGTAGTTTCGGTGAACTCTCCTCATCTTTGCCTTCACATAATAAATCGTGTTTTCAACTTGCACAAGTTAGGCTTGATAATAAAAGCTACGCATCCACATAGCTAAGGGAATAATCCCGACGGGTCAAAATGAGTTAGAACATGGAAAACGTCCCACGGTCGGCCTAGAGTTGGTGCACGGCGTGCTTTGAAAATGACACTCGGTCCTTCGTCCCGTGGCTTGGGAGAAGGAAAGTTGGTCTTCGGCGCAAAAGTTGAGAGTTAGCCTAAGTCATAGGCGTCGCCTGCACAAATGCTTGCTAAAGCATGTACGGTCCGGTCCCGCAAGGCTTGGCATAGCCTTTGCTCGTCCCTTGGGTTAAGTTGTAGGCTTGTGTGAGTTAGGCAAAGTTATGCCGGTCGACCTAAGTTATTCTACGTGCTGTTCCGCTCATTCTGCGGTTGTCAAGTTAAACAGTCCCACGATTCCAAGGCCCGTCATATGAAGTATGACTTGGGCGACAGCGTTGCATAGAACACGAGTCGGTTTAGAGGCACGAGCCACTGTTGGTTCAGTGGAAAGTTAGCCACGGTCGGTCGATACTTATGGAAACACGTTATGTTCAAGTTAAGTTGGAAGGCTATGCAGTAGCCGTTCCCTGAGTTCAAAGAACGTTAAGTCTAAGCGATGGTTAGTCGCCGAGGCAACCCTGGTTAGGGGCTCTGCAAAGGAAGTATGAAAAATGGAAAGAGTAAAACAACCAAGTAAAAGAATTGATCACATAACAAGCCCAAACTGTATTCTAAAACACTCCATGTAACCCTTATGAACTTGGACACTTGTCGACAAGGGGTGGTTTCTTCGAGCGGCGACCCGCGGCCACGGGACCGTCTCGGCCTAGGAAGAAACAAGTTGTAGCCGAGCTGGGTAATAGGCAACGCTGGTTAGGCGATCGGTATGTCGGGGACTTTCATCGGGGCTCGCTACTTGCGTTGAAAGGGTCCCGAGTACCAGGCTACGTCCAAGGCGGCTGGTTAGGCCAATCCCATAACAAACACTTAATAATAATTGTTGTTTTCAACTAATATGGTAAGTTTAGTGTCGGCACGGGCGGCAATCCGTGTGTGTGTGACGGTGGATTGAGTTGAATATGTATGAGTTAAATAGACACAATGTCGGAGCCTAAGAATTGGCTACAGCGAAGGCGACGTGCTTCGGCACGAGATGTGGCGTCGAGTGTTAAGTTGCGAGTTAAGGCGAAAAGGGCCGTAGGGCTAGTTGTATGAAGTTATGTCGAGTTATTGGGCTCGGCCTCGAAATACGAGGCACGGCCGCGTTGTCACAACACAAGTATAGGCGAGACTAAGCAAGGAGGCACTGCCTCGGATATATTGAAGCACGGATCGAGTTATGGCACGACCGAGTCGTTACGTCCCAGAGTTTGGCACGAAAGATAAGTATAAGTCGGTGCGTCGACAATGCAAGCACGAGAAAGGTCTAGAGGCAAGGAACTGGAGTCCTCCGTGTAGTTGCGTCTCTGATTATGGCCGTAAGGCAAACACGACCTGATAGGTTAACGTTGTTGGCACGAGAAGTGGTCTAGCGACAAAGTATGAGTTAACGTTGACATTGCAAGCACGGGATGGTTCCGATACACAAGTTGCGCTAAGGCGCCGGTCCTAAAACTGAACCTAAGGCAAGACTAGAAAGACAATCGAAAGGGATTTAAGCTGCACAAAGTAAATGAACGTGTAGGTTTTGTATGGGTGGGCGAGAAGCTCACTCCACCAGTACAGTGGTACTGACACCCACACAGTGTTTCATGTGCAGGCACAGGTAGAAGCTCGTGGTGCGGAGCTCGCTTGGATGCGTCGAGGCACGGAGTTCCTTGGCGAGTCGAAGCGTGCGGCCGCGTGAACTGAAGACTTATACAGGACATAATGTATGGACATCGCCTTCCGAAGCTTCCGCTGGATCCAAGTATTGTATCGAGAGATGAGAGAGAGCAGAGCGACTTGTAAATGTGAGAAAAGTGAGCACGAGAGACATTGTAATTCGGCCTTGCGCCCACAGATGTAATCTTGTATTCAATATCAATAAAAGAGATTCTTTTGAATGACTTGTGTTCATGTGTTCTTCTTTAATTCCGCTGCTATAAATCAATGTCCCTGCACGGGACTTCTGTGTGACGACCCCGTCGCAGCCGCTGTAATCGGCCGTTATGGAACCCGCCTTGCACGAGCGCAATCTAGGCTCGTGCGGCATCACGCCTTAGCGAGGACGATCGCTCCTACGGGAGCGGGGCGTGACATAGACTTTGGTTATTTGGTTGTAGACTTGGTTATTTTGTGTGTAGACTTGGTTATTTGTTGTGCTATAGAATTGGATATTTGTTTACCGGTGTTGAGTGTTCCACCGAAGAGGCCGGCGAACCTAGGCATTCAAAGAAATTATGTATTTATTGTTATTTAAACTGCAGGGGAAAAATGTGATTCTGTGAAAAAATTTAGATTCTGTGATTTATTTTTTTATTTTTTCTGCCAAATTTAGCGACATTTACCGACGTTTACCGACGCTTACCGACGCAATAGGACGTCGGTAAACGTCGCTATATTTGCAAAATTTGGCGATGCAGAGTCGGTACACGTCGCCTATTTAAGCGACGTTTATCGACATTACAAACGTCGCTACATTATCGACGTTACGACAGTAATTGTCGCTATATTACCGACGTTTATACGCATAGGTAAACGTCGGTAAGTCCGACGATTAGCGACGTCTTATCAATCAGCGACTAGGATTTCCGCGACAAGAATAAAATGTCGCTAAATACGTCGAAATTTGTATTTAGCGACGTTTTATACCACTTTAGCGACGTTTTGTGCCGTCGCTAATTTGACATATTCTGGTAGTGATGTTGGTGACTGCAAATCTACAATGGTCATCTTCCATGCAATTGTACCAACAGAAGCGTGGTCACTAGAAGCACTTCGGTAACATGCTTTCTAAATAGTTTTAATATCTAGCATGTTTTTATTGACTTTTTACTATTAGCTTTTATTGATATCTTTTAATTATCTTTTTTTTTCAATGTGAGACATAATCCTAGCTTGACTAGCTGTTTAGCTTAAATGTTTAGTTCACACTATATAGTATTTTATTTTCTATTAGTGTGACACATTTATCTATGTATGCTCTTTATTTTATCTTTATTCTTGAAGCATGCATAGGAGCTTATTTTTTTGGTGTTTATGCTTTTGACTCTTCGTCTTTGATATTTTTTTAATGGCCACTTCTTACCGATTTGTCTTTAACATGTCATATTTACTTTGATCGGTATTTTGTAAGTGTGTATGTTTAGCACAAGTCTTCTATTTACTTGAAAAGTATATACATATAATTTTATTTTAACCTTGTGCTTGTATAATATATTCACTATTGATTCTTAAATTTTATTGTGATTAACTTCTTATGAATCAATTACATCTTTGTCTGATAAAGCATATTTATGCATGTTTTTGATCTTGTGATATTATTCTTATGCTTATTAAGGATACATAATTCATTTTCATTTATATATTGCTCATATGTTTCTTATATTTTTGTATAAATATCTTTATGGGGATATATGAGTTAAGTTCAAGTAGTTTTTAAACTTGTACTTATCTCATACTTCAGCTATTGATTACTTTGAACAATTTTTTTTGTTCTTCTCTTTATTAGCTTATTCCTCAAAGTCTCTTTAATAATATTTTTTTTCTTGACTTTTTGGTTGACATTTTGGATACATGATATTTTTTATCTTGATCTTGGTAAACCATTATTCGGGTATTTACTTCTTTTATATTTAGGAATTTTAGATTTCGATGTTGTTCGATGATACTGCATATATTCCTTTGAATCTAAGTTCTTAAGTGTAGAGATCATTTTGGGAACAAGTCAAAAGGGTCCTTCTGTCATACAGGTGTAAATAGCCTGAAGCGACACGGTGTACTAGTCTACGGACTACCGCTAGCTGGGAACCGGCCCTTACAGCTAACCCGAAGTGATCAATACTTTATAGAATTAAGATTTATTAAGGTTGCAACTATTATCTATTTCTGGATCCAAGGTACTAAACCCAGTCCCCTAGGTTCCAAAATACATCAGCGTATCTAGGTCCTATATTTTGATTTGCAAATGTTTTATATTTTATTGTTACCCAATGATTTTGTAGCACATATGGATAAATGTAATTCATACATCTTATATCGTATGCTACATTGTTCTAAGATTTTCGTCCATAGAATATAATTTATTTCATATTGCACTAATTCTTCTTAAATCCTCAGTTATTAAAGAAGAGATTTGTTTTGGGTACAAGCCTACAAAGGGTCTGTCTGTCACCACGACTACGGTCGAAGCGAAGCGGTACTTAAGTGTTCCCCGGTGAACCTCCGTTAGCTGGGATAGTACCTCTACAGCTAACCCAAGATTGATCAATACTTTATAAACTAAAGATTTATTGAGATCTAGTTGCAATTGTTATCTGATGGATTTTGGATTTTAGATTTGATGGATAATATTATTTAATGATTTAATTTTATAAAAGGTAACATATATTAATCTTCATAGGTTAATGTCTGTCATCTTTTGATATGTTCATTTTTCTGTCACACTATTCAATATTTAGATTTGATGATCTTGTGACTACTCATTGAATATTATGGTCTTGTGATTTCGTCTTTAACTTGCGTAATATTCATGATTTTGAGCTTTATATTATTATCTTCATATTCAAGTTACTTACTGTCTACAATAGTAACTCTTTGCAGGGAAGAAGTCATACAAATTGAATCTCTCTCTCTCAAAGCATTTCATTTCTTTACACGATTGTCAGGTGGACACCGTGCTAAGGCTTTGAAAGGGAAGAAATAAACTTTTCTTTTCTTTAACCTCAAAGCGTTTCTTTTCTTTATATTATTATTTTTTGGATATAGCCATGTAAAGATGGAGCAGTTAATTGTTTCAAAAAAGTTATCCCCTTGACACGCCATATATCTAGAATACACTTTTCTTTGGACATTTATCTAGTTATGTTTATTTGTTCAAATGAATTTATTTATTATTTATGGATTCTTTTATTGAAATTGTTTTCGTGATTCGAATCACCAGCTTTCAGTCTGAGGACTAAATGGACGCATTCGAACATTTATTAAGACAGTTTTTCGTAATAAATTCCACATTTTTGAAAAGTGTTTTTGATTTCTTTTTGATTTATCGAATTTGTCCGGTACTCAAATTTTATTATTAAAGACAGTTTTCAAAATCTTTTAATGTCTTGAAATATTTCTTTTATATATATATTGGAGATATATTTTGTTTGTTCATCTTTAAGCACTTATTCATTGGATATTTCTTTTATTTGCCTAAAGATGATATTTATTTTTGGAACTTTATATGCATTTTATCAAAGGAAAGAAAGATGCATATCTTGGATATTCCTTAGATCTTGTGATTATTTATTTTATGCATATAAATTAATTTTGAACTATATACGCATATTTTAAGGGGGAGCAAATTTAATTTTTCAATTTTTTTATGCCCTTAATATGTGGTATAACTAGTTCACCATGGACTTATATTGTCTTATTTAAATACCTTGTTGAGTTGGTCATGATATTTGGATTTGTATTGAGTTTATGAGAGAATATATGATTTTAATATTTATTTTTAATTCTCTCATTTTTGAAGTTATCCTGCCAAAATTAATTTAATTTATTGATAATCTTTTTGAGTTTAAACTGATTTGGCATTTCTTATTGAGATTTTATCTCAAAGTTCATGATTATCAATATTTAGACTGATCATACTTTGCGGGGGAGCATTCAAGTCGACTGAATTTCTCCTTCTCAAGTATTTTGTTTTCATTACCTTCATGTTTATCTAATGGATATTCATATATCTTGCTAAGGTAATTGAATTCAAATGTATGAACTTTGGTACAGATTTTGCATAAATTCTAGTATACTTATTTTGATCTCTTTTCGATGATTATACTCTTTATGGAATTCATCTACTAATTTGTATGGGCAAATTATGAATCATAATTTTTTTTGTGCTCATTGTTAAAAGTCTCATTATATTTTTGATTCTTTTATATATACTAGATCTGCGTATTTCTATTCCTCATGATTCATTTATGACCAATGCTTGATTCCTACTATATTGATATATTTTTTTTGGTCTATTTCAAAACTCAATATGATGAACAAAATGAGTTTTGAATATCATTTTTGGATTTCTAGTTGGTAAACTATGTATTGCTTGATTTCAGTGTTCTTTGTTAAAGTTCAACCAACTATGTTGTGTTTTGATAAGTTTTTTATACTTTAGTTATGCAATTTTCTAAACTTGTCGTTACACTGTTCTCATAATCCTTGGTCATGATTATTTTTGCTTTCCTCCTTTACTTATGCTTGAGTTTATTTTAGGTCTAATTACGGGGGAGCTTATTTTTGATCATGTCAAAGGGGGAGAAATAAGTTTAAGTTAGCACATAATATTCTAGTATTATGTGTTTATTAGTAATACATGCATCCAGTATTATGTGTTTATTAGTGATATATGCATCTATTGTATATATATTAAATTTAAAGGATTTGCCATAATCAAAAAGGGGGAGATTGTTAGCCCATTGATTATTTCATGTTTTTGAATATGGCTAATCAATTAAGTTTACCATAATGACATCACTAATATTCATGTAATCACTATCATGTTGCTACTTAAACTTAGCATTGTCCTAAATGTTCTATATCATATTTCTATGTTTGTATCATAATACATCATATTGTTTTTGTAGCCTTCTTTCCCGGAAGTTTTTAAAATATTTTTTATTTTTATTTGATTTAAATGGTGATTTTTAGAATTTTATAAATGATTATTTAGTTAATTATTACGGTGGGTGATTTTAGCCATGGTAGTGTTTTGGGGTACCAAAAGACTAGGAAACATAGCACGGGTAGTGCAGTGGCGTGCCTTGACTAGTGTGCTAGCCATGCTCAGGAAGACCCAGCCATAAGGATGTCCTAACTAGGAAAACCAGGCCAAGTTATGGCTTGATTTGTATAAATAAATTATAATTAATTATTATTATGAGTATTTAACTTTTAGGAGACCGGGCTGTACCAATATAGCCCGGGCTGGACCCGAACAGAGCCTAAGCCCACATATAGGTATTATGTGTGCCAAGACGTCCGGGTTGGCATGTGGTATGTATATGCACATATTTTATAATTTATTTAAATGGAGTAATATTTATTTTATATATAGTTGTTATAAATATAATAAAATATTATTTGATATTAAATGGATCTATAAGTTAAATATATAGATGTCTAATAGTATATAATATTATCTTCCAAACCCTTAGTACTTTATTTCATTTTATCCATCTATTTATTTATTTATTTAATTGTTATTCAATTATGTATTCATTTATGTATTATAGAATGTATTTACGTAGCAAAAGAATTTAAGGTATAAACATGGTTTAAGTTTTAGATTATTTATATAAACATTTCTAGTATTTATCTACAGTGTGTAAATATATATATATATATATATATATATATATATATATATATATATATATATATATATATATGCACATTTACTTTGTTATATAGGGACTTAATTTATATAAGAAATAAGAGTATTACTATTATTATTATTATTATTATTATTATTATTATTATTATTATTATTATTATTATTATATAAACTAAATGAATAGGCCCAGCCCGGCCCAAAGTGAGCTCAGCCGAGCAACTCCAATTCCCAGCAAAGGGGAGGCAGACCCGACCACCGGAAATCATACGTATACCAACATGTATATAACAGAGCGCGAGTTCGAGAATAGCAGAGAAGACAAACCCTAAACGGAACCACGGCGCGCCTCCATCCCCCGCGCGCGCGCATGCGGCCTCCGCGCCGCCGCCGTGACGGTCGGCCGCTGGCCGGAGGTGAGCAACATCAGCCTCGCGCAGCGGCGCAACAGGGGAAATACAGCAACAGCCGACACTAAACACCCGTTTTTGAGGCCGACGTTCTCCCTCCTCGGTCGACGAAACTTCGTCCCGATTGCGCAGGTGCGTTCACAATATAACCATCTTTAATTCCCATTAATCAGTTTAAATTCTAGTGATGCGAAACTCAAAAGAAATCGAGTTGAAGTTGTCGAGAAACCTGTTAAAAATAGGACACACGAATCAGTCCAACCCCCCTTTTGGAAGGCGATTTGCAGCCAATCCATCGACCGATTTGGAAATCCATTTGAATAGGTTTATATACAACATATAGGAGATCAAAACCTAATTTGTATTTTTCAAATTCATTAATTATGCATGATAAAATTAGTTTCTAAAAATTACGAAAAACTTGTTAAAATAGTTTCTAAAAATTTAGAAATTCCTCTGATACGACGTGCGTTCCGCCAATCCGGGCGACGTGGTCGCACACTGTAAGCATCGAAAGGCGCATACGGATATTGCGGATGTGTGGGCTTTGACGGAATTCAAATTGGTCGCGTGTGCGCGACGAATTTGATGCGTATCCGTCGAAATTCACCGTATCAGCCTCTGTGCAAGTTTCTCAATTACTTTGTGCACGCTCGTCAGATCGAGACCAAACTTGTGCCAACAGAACCGTATCGTTTTTCTGGTCCTGTATGCCAAGTTTGGTCCAATTCTGAGACAGTTGATCGGATCGCCGTTTCGCGGCCCCACGATCCGACTCAACATGTAATTTTGTGCACGGTCCGCCGGAATCCAACTTTGGACATACAGTTGGGTTCATATTGGAAAACCGGACTTGTTGACATACAGTTTGACGACTTTAGAGATCATTGACTCTGGCACACTTTTCGGTGCAAAGCGGATCCAACGGCGGACACCATTTTTGTCCAAAATTACCGTTTTGCTCATGTATCCAGAATTGGACTTAAGGACAGGCAATCCTAGGTAATTTGACTATTCTGAGAATGTTGGCGATGTCTGTTTCAGTTTTCGAAGACATTTGTGGATTTTGGACTTTATGACGTACCAGTTGACGGTATCTTATTGGTTCTTCGCGCTACCACCAGGTAAGTATACCTTGCCAGCTTGTACAGTATATTTTATATGCATGTCCTTTACGTCTTTATTATTCCTTTTCCTCATATGGTTGTATCTATGTTTGCTTTACCATGTGTCAAGTTGCTTATCTTATTTCCAGTTTCACTCTATCATATGTTTAGCGTACATTCACGTTCTTGATTCGGTTATATATTCATTATATGTTATTTTGCTTTCGTGTTCACTCGTGTTCCGTGATAGAGTCGTCTAGTCCTACACCATGATTCCCTCGACTTGATTATAACTTGACTTGACTTGACATGACTTGAGTAGGACTTGACTTTGACATTCTATAGATTGTGAGTACTTACCTTGACTACGGTCTATAGGATTTTTATACTAGGATTGGCTACCGTCTTGGTTGTGAGTGCTTGCCTTGACTGCGATTGAGACACTATAGATTGTGAGTGCTTGCCTTGACTGCAGTCTATAGCTTTGACCTTTTAGCCATTTCTAGTATGGCATGCCAGTGTCTTAGGATCCTTGTGTTTAGATCTTGTGTCTTAGTTTATTTTGTCTCGTTGGATATCCTTGATTGTTCCTTACTTCTTTGTATATTTGTACTGTTATATGTTGGCTTGTATATTATGTATCTTGCTAGTCCTCTGAGGACCTGATGATCTCTTCAGGTAGCTACTGCATGGAGTTAGTTAGCTGAGCATGTGGTAGTTGACTTCGATCGCATGATTCAGGTATTTTTGTTAGTGTTTTTGATTTACTATCCTTCTCGTGGTTTTATGATATATCCTGCTTATCAGCTTAGCTTTATAGACTCATATCATTCTTGTAGTCTAATCGAATAATATGCTAATGGGCTGCAGACCATGACCCATACTTGTTCATTTTTATTTTACAATATTCTTGTGGATTGAGATACAGTTTAGATTAGACATGATACCCCTACTCTGGATAGCTTATACGTACTCGAGTTGGGCTGGAGTCCGCTCGATACGTAGCTGGCTTGCTCACGAGCTCGCGTCCGAAAACCGGGTGCGGGTCGTGACAGTTTTGTTTGCCTAACATTGATTTGCAGACATAAAGTAAGCATGATCAAATACGATCAAACCAGGACATATGCAATAGAGAATTATTGATGGGCCAAAGACGGCGTCATACAAGAAGATTTCTCTGAACCGCCTAACGACCTATCCGGGGCCTTGCATCGGGGGTTCCGATGCCCGGTCAGCGGACAGGGGTCGAGGGGACAGCGCCACCCATGGGGGTTCGGGGGCGAAGCCACCGAAAGGTATTCAGATTTTCAGATCTGTTTATCTTTGGACGACTGTCGTCAAGTGAAAAAGGCGTCTTCATGTTTGCTCAAATATCTGAAGAAAGACGTCATCAAAGGGCTATTGGTTTTTCTATTTTATCAATATATTTTTCATATTTATTGAGTTTAGGAATACGATGTACACTGCATCGTACTGGCAAATAGGCTACCCAAGAAACGTTTTCAAAATACCCTTTCATTTTGAAAACAAGCCCACTTACAAAAGTCCAAACTACTTCCTAACTGTTTGACTTTTCAAAAAGTCCAAAAACCAATTTACAAAAACCCTGACAGAACTCCAACAGAACTCGGCCAGAATTCGGCCAGAGTTCGGCCATAGTTCGGTTAGTGAACGTTGATTTTTGAACTTGGTCTTCCCACAGTTACGGATCCCAACGAGATTTTCTCATAGAGTTCTGCCCGAATTCTGTCCGAATTTTGTCAGAATTCTGCCTTTGGAAAAACTATAAATAGAGAAGGATTTCGATCATTTCAATTCACTTATACACCAATTCAATTTCATATCTCTTCTCTATAAGCCTACTACTTCTTCCAAAGTATTCTGAGCTATTCATTTTTAAATCCCAAGCCAGTTACAATCCTCTAGTCGATTTGCCAGTGCAGTACGGTCTAGAGGTTTCAGAGTGATTGTAATCAGAGGCTTGATTGAAGAAAGACTCTTCATAATTGAAGTTGGTCGAGTACTTCGGATCAAAGCTCGCGTTGTAGAAGTTGCAAGAACTTCGGATGAAAACTTGTGGTGATTTTTCATAGTGGATTCAACTGGAAGCTAGAGTTCTTCCGACTGGACTAGTCCTCACAAGAGGGAAACCAGTATACATCCTTGTGTTTGCATTTGCTCTCTACTCTCTTCTTTTCATTTACATACTATGATATATATATTATGTGATCTTGTTACTAACATTTTTAAATAGTTAATTTCCGCTGCCTACTCTATTCACCCCCCTCTAGAGTATTGCGCTTTACAACTCGTTTCTACAATTGGTCCTACAGGACTCTCGAGTATGCAAATTAAATAAATCACTCTATGTTCTTAAGCAGACATCTCGTAAGTGGTTTTCCAAAATTTCTAACACCCTTCTTAAACGAGGTTTTCATCAGTCTATTTTGAACTATAGTCAATTAATTACTTACATACATTGACATATTTTAATCTTTGTTTTGGTCTATGTTGATGACATTATCATCAGTGGCAACAACAATGACGTCCTAGCTCATCTCAAACACTTTCTCGCTAAGTCATTCTCCTTAAAGGACCTTGGTAAGCTTTAATATTTTTTTGGGTATTGAAGCATTTCGTTCTAAACAAGAAATATTCTTATGTTAACAAAAATATGCCCTATATATACTATATGATTATGGAATGGCTGGTTCTAAACCATCTGACTTTCTAATTGATTAATGACTTCGTTTGCGTCCAACAGATGATAATCATGTTCCTAATCTGGAATCTTATCGTAGGCTCATTGGTTGTTTCACGATATTAGGATCCAGTCAAATATCTTTGAAAACCGAGAAACAATCCACAGTTTCTCGTTCCTCAACAGATGAATATAGACCCCTTTATGTACTTCCTTCTGAATTACAATGGGTTAAAAATTGGTATTGCACATCCGCAATCAATTATAGTTCATTGTGACAACCAAGCTGCCATCCACATTGTCGAAAATCCAATTTTTTCACCAATGCACAAAGCACATTGAAATTGACTGTCATTTTGCTCGTGAGACAATTCAAACTGCCCTCATTACTCAGTCCTACATACGATCGCGTGACCAACTGGCAGATCTTTTTACCAAACCACTTGGAGGTAACGACTATGGCCACCTACTTCTCAAGTTGGGTGTCCTTGACATGTCAACCCCATCACCAACTTGAGGGGGAGTATGAACGGATATGAAGTTAGTTGTGATAGCACATGCTTATTAGCTGAGGTAAGGTTGTTTAATTTGGGATGTAATGCTTCTAAAAGATCTTAAGAATTTGTTATAATTCTTGTAACAATTTATCTTTTCATAGTGATCATAAATATAGGCAACAAAAGGAAGTTCTTGATGCTACAAGTCAATTTGATTTCTTCTTATCACTATCAAATATGAGATTCAAGTAGCTTAACGACTAGTATGAATATGAAAATAAGTATTGATTTGAATTCTTGAGATAAAGTCCCCAATTCCAATTGTCAAATGTATGTTTGATAGTGCAATCGAATCCATTTTAAAAATGAATTAGTTAGGAAAATTTTGATAATTTGTTTACGCTTTCCACCTCCCTTTAAAGACCTATTTAGTAAAAGAAAAAGTTATAAAAACCAAGAAACGTAGTTTCCATTGATTTCTGAAAACCTAAAAAACTAAAGTGTTATTTGTTTGATAATAAGCTATAAAATAAATTTTGTAACTATGAATGACATAATATAATTAATATATGAAGATAAAAAGTGGACTTTAATTTTAAAATTAAATAGTAATAAAAATATAAATCATTATTGTTTATATATTACTTTGTATTATTTTTCATTTATTTTGATAGTATTTTTAAATTTGATGATGAATCTTATAACTTTTATTTTCAACTATCACACAAAGAATTAATAAAAACTAACTTTATCAGTCTATACGTTTCTTTTCTAGAAAAAAAATATTGATCAGTAGTTCAGACTTATCACGTTATAGTGATGAACCTTGACTTTCCACCAATATGTCATGACACACCTCTTCTCTACTCTTTCAATTGTACTATTTTTTTGATATGCTATGGCACTATTCATGAAAAATCAAGACTCACCATTGTCTCGTGGTGAGTCTGAACCACTGAATAATTTCTCCTTTTCTAGTTTCTTTTTATTACTCCCGAAGATAGATCAAAAAAGTGGAGAGATCCTGTGAGGGGTAGAAATTCACGCAAGACTACCAAGTCTGTTCTCTTCTAGATCCCCAACACCAAGAAGCACCAAGGAACATGTTACAAACTGACTTCCAAGAAAATGTAAAATATATACAATCAACAAAGTCAAAATGTTTTCTTCTCTTTACGTTCGTAGGCGCTACAATGAGATAGAACAAAATACAAGAACAAAACACAAAAGTAAACTCCTTGCTGGGGTAAAAAAAGTCACCATAGCTCAAAGCAAGATTCATCCTATATGCGATCTACCTAAATGAACCAGCAAGTTCACAAAAAAACTTCTGGAACACTTTCGGTCCTCTTCGAAAAGACTTGGAACTCAAATGAGCATGAAAAGCCTTTTGCGGTGCATATAACACTTTGTGTGCATAAGACTTCTGATGCTGATGCGGATGTGTCGCATAGACTCTCTGGCTGTTGGTGGTCCTTACCCAATCTCTATTTTTCGAACACTTGAAATGAGTAGAGAGGAGCTCTATTTATATAACAGATCAGCACTTATGCGTGCATACGAATTCACTTGCGCGTACACGTTACCGAAATAAATCCTACAAAATATGGGTTGCAAAGTCCTATGTGTCGACACTGCTGCGTGTCGTAAGCTGACAGTGCCGCCTGTGCCGTACGGTGCAAGCAGTAGCGGCCGACATGACTGACAATGCATGCGACATGCAAAGTGCGCCATCAAAGCACCACTTTGCATCCTTCGTCCGGGTCGCTAAGCCCCGGGGCTTAGCTCTTAAGGATTCACAAAGTGAGTGACCAAAATAAAGATTGTTCTTTGAAGTTTAAACTTAATCCCTCTAAGAAATTCACCCCACATTGACCACCACAGTCCATGTGCATATGCCACTGCAAGCATTTATTAGGGTTTTATATATGTTAAGGATAATTAATATATAGCTTTTTTACTTTGAAAATTGTGTTCATAACTCCATAAGCATAAAAAAAAAGTAGTCTTTTGCATTGAAAAATGTAGTCAATATCCAATACAATACTTTGCATTGAAAAATTATTTTATTTGGTCTTTTGCATTGAAAAAGTAGTCTTTTGCATTAAAAATTTATTCTTAGGAATCTATTTTCTATTCATTTTCCATGGGAAATGAATTTAACATTCTCATATC
The DNA here is from genome assembly GCA_029216955.1 of Iris pallida. Lineage (NCBI taxonomy): Eukaryota > Viridiplantae > Streptophyta > Magnoliopsida > Asparagales > Iridaceae > Iris > Iris pallida. The sequence continues at coordinate 13,553,177 of JANAVB010033820.1, read as the reverse complement.
TATGTTTGGTTAGGTTGGAGATATGTAGTCCAAAAAAATCAAGAATTTTGTTAACATGTGTCCTAAGGACACATGTTAATGATAATTAATACATAGCCTTTTACTTTGAAAATTGTTATAAAAATTCAATAAACATTAAAAAAATTGCATTGGAAAATGTAATCAAGATTTAATGCAAAAACTTTTTGAATTGGGAAATTGTTTTAGAGTTATTTGTGTTTAACACCCCCCCAATTCTTAATTGATAATTCTGTCCCCCTGTAATGCCCTGCTCCGCACGGTGTATTATGCTGAGTCGTTGACTCGAAGAGTCGCGTTGACCGATTAAGTATCGATACGAATCGATACAAGAGTTACCCTGTCCCGAGAAATGCATCGAGTCGGATCGATGCAAATTGTCACGTTGACCCAAAGAATGTATCGAGTAAGATCGATGCAAGTGTTAAGTTGGCCCGAGAGAAAGCATTGAGTCGGCTCGAAGATTCTAAGAAATTGAATCGACGCAAGGCATTAGTCCGATTCGAACAAGTATTGATTTTAGTTGGTTTCGTGTGCAGGCTATACGTTTACGCTAAAATATAAGAGGTCGACATTTTTGCCTTATTTAAAATGGTGTTCGCAAAATCAAATTGCCGCCTTGCTACGGATTGATGTATAGGCACGGTAGGCCAAATCGCTTGGATAATTCAACGTAGCGCATTCGAATGGTCAACTCAGAAGAGTTGGTCGCACAATAAGTTATGAAATCGAGCCGCATCGGCTCGGCGAAACGATAAGGCGTATCGGCTTTAAGGTGGGGGAACTTTGACTATTCTTTCCTAGTCCATCATGCTTAATTAAAATGTACCATTGTATGCTAAGTTAACATATCGAGTACACGGACGTCGTCACTCCCCGGTCCCGTAGGACCGATCGTCCTCACAAAGGCGTGACGCCACACGAGCCTATATTGCGCTCGTGCAAGGCAGTTTCATAACGACCAATTATAACAGCTTGCAACGGGGGTCGTCGCACAGAAGTCCCAAGCAGAAACATTAAATATACAAGGTAACACAAGCATTGAAACAAAATCAGAGTCTTTATTGATAATGAAAATAAGATTACAAAGGCGCGTAGCCAAGATTACAATCACTCAAGCTCATTTTTCTCTCTGATTACAAGTCACTCAGCTCTCTCTCTCTCTCATCTCTCAATATAATTTGATGAGCCAGCGGATGCTTAAGATAGGCGATGTCCATACATTATGTCCCGTATAAGTTCTCACTCCATGCGGCCGTGCGCCTTGAAACGCCAAGGAACTCCGTACCTCGACGCATCCAAGCGAGCTCCGCGCCAACGAGCTTCTGCTTGTGCCTGCACATAAACACTGTATGGGTGTCAGTACTCAACTGTACTAGTAGAGTGAGCTCCTCGCCCATCCATACAAAATCTACAATTTTATTTACTTTGTGAAACGTAATCCTTTTTTGATTGTCTTTCTATTCTTGCCTTAGGATCGATTTTAGGACAGACTCTTGGCGTGTCTCTAGACCATCATCGTGCTATCGTATCGATAACTTCCTTATCGTTGCCTCTAAACCATTATCGTGCTTGCAACATCGACGTATTGACTTGTGCTAGCTTTCGTGCCATAATTAGGGACGCAACGACTTGGTCGTGCCATAAACTCTATTCGTACTTCAATATGATTGAGGCAGTACCTCCCGCTTAGTCTTCTGCCTATACTCATGCCATAACAGCGGGGTCGTGCTTCCTAACTTATTACGACTTAACCAAACTTGCCTTAAGGTCCTTCTCGACTTAACTCGAAACGACTCAAGTCTGACTTATACAACTTTATGCCAACGACTTAATACTCCACACCGCGTCTCGTGCCGAAGCACGAGTCTTTGCTATGGCCAAATCTTAGGCTTCTTAAGACTTGTGTTGCAACCGATGCACACCCTCTTAACTCACTTCGTGTCGTGCTTGTACTCGACGCAATCCAAAAACATGTACGCGGATAGCCGCCCTTATGTCGACACATCTATATGAGTGGTCACTAGCAATGTCAAGCTATACTGGATCTTTTGCATACAGTGACCATTCACGTGCGAGGTACGAGCTCCACCGAATGGTCCCGCAGCATATATTATAACGGTTCACTTCAAGATGAGTCGCACCGTCGTTGAAGGCCGTATAATATTTGCACTTCCTCCTAGGCCGACACGAACCCGGTGCCCCGACGATCGTTCGAAGAATTTTTCTTGCACGCAAGTTGTCCAATGACCATGCAAGACTCAACTTGATTTACCATGTCCTTCTTTATTCGTGACCGTGCTTTCCATATTTCTATCAATACTCCCAAGTAGCAGGATCGGTCTCGGCAACAACCAGTCGTGTGAACTTTCTATCGAGAGTCCCAAGTAGCGGGACCGGTCTCAGTGACAACCAGTCACGGGAACTTTCTATCCTTCGAAACCCAGGGAACGACTACTGCGTAGTTATCCTGCTTAACTTGAACAAAATATGTGTTCTTTAACTGTGGCATGCTTATCCTCGAACCTACCGTGGCTCGTGCTTTAAACTAATTCGTTTTCCAAGCAACACTACCGCCCAAGTCATACTTTATAAGATGAGCCTTAAGATCGTGGGACTATGTGACTTGACAATCGTAGAAAACATGGGACAGTGCTTGCAATGACTTCAGTAGCCCAGCAAAACTTTTATCTAACTCAATCGTGCTTCAACTTAACGAGCAAAGGCTACGCCAAGCCTCGCATCATGAGAACGTGCCGTGCACGCATTCGACTTAAACAACCAAGTTCTTTGGGTGCCTAGACTTATGCCTTAAGCCGTGCGTCGCAACTTAACCCGTGGGATAAGTATAGGCTATGCCAAGCCTTGGACGATGGAACCGTGTATGCTTTAACAAGCATTTATACGCGTGACGCCTATGACTTAGGCTAAGTTCATAGCATTGTGGCAGCATCGACCCACTTTCCTTCTCCCAAGCCACGGGATGAAGGACCGAGCATCATTTTAAAAGTACGCCGTACAACGATTCTAAGCCGACCGTGTGACCTTTTGTCATGCCCCAGATCCAGAATACCGGAGAGCGGGGGAATAACTCTGCCAGCTACGTATTACGGGTAGATGAATACCGTATAATACGATCAATGCTGTCTACAAGACAAGGAGGGTGTATACTACATACAAGTCTCACTAGGTTTACTCAACCTCTATTGTCCCAATTATTCAATGAAAAGCAGTATGTAGAGAACATATAAGAATAAGCAGTACGGCATCCCAAACGTTCAGTCAAAATATTCTTGAGATCTGGCTTTACAAAATATAGCCAGATGATATAACAAGGTATACACAATCGTTATCAGCTGTAGTTTGACTTAGTTATAATTATATAAAAGCAAGTACAAGACAGTCCGACTAACATGTCGGTGCCAAGCGGCAAAAGTAAAGTAAGTAGCAAAACGAGCAGGGAAGCAAGGAACCCACTCGTGTCCTTCTGCGATCATCCCTCTAGTATTGACCATCTTACGGGTGGAAGTAAGATGAGTCCTCGAAAGCTAGCTCTAAATCTGGCCATGCAAAACCAGAGAGGTTAGACCTCAAATAGAAAGTACCACAAAGGAAGCACGACATGAAAAATTAGAACTAGTAATAAGAGTTAAGAATATGATAAATAAGTCTCTGTTTGCTACTAGAATTTATACAACATCACGACACTTCAATCCAACTTCCCAACCAAACAAGGACAGAAGTTGACCCGTCATGTCCTGACATTCTGTTCATCTCAGTAGTTAACAGAGTAGGTACAGTACACAAACAAATCAATTTAAACGATAATACAACTACTACGGCTTGCTAACTGTAAGTTCCAAGTTGCCCTAGAAATATCTAATAAGGGATTCCTCAGTTCTTATAATGCACGAGCAAGGCTAGTCTATCCAATAATCAATTGCACCAATCATAAATTAGACGTGTCCCAGCGGGACGCCCGTCATCAATATACAGAAAATATAAACAGATACCACTCCCTGCCCGTGTGGCAGATTTGTAGTATCCGTAGGAACCAGCCGACATGTCGGGACACTAATTATCCCAAGATGGCTGCCATGTAAGAACTCGTGAATCCATTCTCTCCATGCAATAATTATTTTATTTAACTTAATAGTCCCTACGTTAATTGAAATCTCATGCCGTGGATCATGGTCATTCTGAATGAGTACTTTCGTATAGAGTACGATATGCATAAGTCTATAACGATGCCCGTACGGTTAGGTTGTAGGTCTTACATAGCGTAATGCAACAATCAAACCTAGCCACGGGATAATCATGTCTTGACTGTAAGGTATACATGCTGCTTTTGTAGAAAAAAGTTGAAGTCAGCACGTGTCCATATGCTAATGTTCGGGATCGGCTAGTTGATCGCAATGGTTCATGGTTTATACATGAACACGCCCCATTCAATTCAATAAGATGACTAGCCAGTCTTTTAGTTTCAACTAAGAACGCATGATCAATCATTTAGTCAAGGTAACAATCAATGTCAATTCGTTACAAGGTATGAAAGTCAAACTAGTATTTAGTATGGTCGAGTTTATAACTCTCAGGGTTAAGTACTAGTGATACGGATGCCCACAAGCCAATCAAGACACGGCGCACACTCCACACAATAATATGTATTAAAATACTAACATGCATCAAGTGGCATAATCCAGTGAAATGTGCGAGATAAGACGAAATGCTCGAATTTGGCGATCTTGAATATGAAACTCTGTTTCCTATTTGGTTCTTATATACCAGAAGGTAGAGCCAAATGGGGTGTGTCGGCCGACGGGGGGTTGCTCCGGTGGCGGGGGTGGGGGTGGTGGAGAGGGAGAGAGAGAGAGGGGGGTACGCCGGTAGGGGGTGCGCCGGCCGGTCGGGGGGTGGGGGTTGTGCTCCGGTGGCAGGTTTGGGGTGTGTCGGCCAGCGGGGGGGCTGCTCCGGTGTCACGCCCCGCTCCCGTAGGAGCGATCGTCCTCGCTAAGGCGTGATGCCGCACGAGCCTAGATTGCACTCGTGCAAGGCGGGTTCCATAACAGCCGATTTCAGCGGCTGCGACGGGGTCATCGCACAGAAGTCCCAAGTAGAGACATTGAATAATAGCAGCAAAAATTTAGAACAAACACAAGTTATTCAAAGAAGCTCTTTATTGATATTGAACAACGGTTACATTGGGGCGCAAGGCCAAGATTACAATCACTCAAGCTCACTCTTCTCACATTTTACAAGTTCACTCAGCTCTCTCTCATCTCTCAATACAAGTCTTGAATCCAGCGGAAGCTTCGAAAGTCAATGTCCATACATTATGTCCTGTATAAGTCTTTAATCCATACGGTCGTACGCTTCGAATCGCTAAGGAACTCCGTGCCTCGACGCATCCAAGCGAGCTCCACGCCACGAGCTTCTACCTGTGCCTGCACATGTAAACTAAGTGGGTGTCAGTACTCAACTGTACTGGTAGAATGAGCTCCTCGCCCACGCATACAAACCCGACACGTTATTTTACTTTGTGTGACATAGTCTCTTCTTATCAATTGTCTTTCTAGTCTTGCCTTAGGATCAGTTTTATGACCGACGCCTTGCCTATTTTGTGTCTTTATACCATCCTGTGCTTGCAACATTCAACGTTAACTCATACCTTGCCTCAAGACCCTTCTCGTGCCAACAATGTTAACCTATCGAGTCGTGTTTGCCTTACGGCTTAAATCAGATACGCAACTACGCGATGAAGCTCCATTTTTTGTGTGACCATGCTACAAACCCTTGCTGAGGCCGTGCCTCATAATTCAGTAAGACTTAACCATATCGCCGTCGTGCGGCCCTTGCCGCCTAGCGGCCCTTCCTACTTTGACCACCAACTGACCCAATCAAGACTTGTGAATGTTAGTGTCACTCAACCAACTTTGTCTTGCGGCGGTTTTCCGACTTAAACTCAAACAACTCAACCAACTTAAGCAACTTATATGCCGACAACTCAAGACTTGATGCCACATCTCGTGCCGAAGCACGACGCCTATGTTGAAACCCAATCTTAGGCCCAACTTTGTGTTCTAACTGTACACACCTTCAACTCAACTCAATCCAAAGGCATACACGCGGTTAGCCGCTATTTGCCGACATCTATATGAACTTGGCCACTAGCATCACAAGCTATACCGTGACGTATAGTTTTGTTATTCGAGATCCTTTCAGCGCAAGGTAGCGATCCCCGCTGAAAGTCCCCGACTAACCTGAGCGGGAGCGTACTCCCAGCTCGACTATACCCTGTTCCATCCTAGGCCGAGTCAGCCCCATGGCCCAGGGTTACCGCTCGAGGGTTCATCGCCCTTGTCGACAAGTTGTCAAATGACCATGCAAGACTCGACACAAACTGACGTCACACAGTCATTCCTCTACCGAAACCAAGACTTCTATCCTTGAGATCCCTCGACGACCCACGGTCGCGAGCATTCTTTCCTTGAGACCCCTCGACGACCCACGGTCGCGAGCCTTTCCTTCCTTGTTACCTTATCATTTGGTTCAACTCATGAATGCCTATTTGATATCCCTTTCTTAAAACTCACCTTGAATCATAGTCCTTGCCTTAGACACTAAGCCCGTGCATCGTGCCTTAAGCCAATCGTGCTCTACGCGATACTCCTGCCCAAGTCGACGGGCCTTGAGATCATAGGACTACTTAACTTGACAAACCGCGAAGGAGCGGGATAGTGCTTGCAATATCTTAGGTCGATCGGCATAACTTTGCCTAACTTAACTTCGCAACAACTTAACGAGCAAAGGCTGCATCAAGCTTTGCATTAACGGATCGTGTCGTGCACGCATCCAACTTGAACGACCAAGTCACTCGGGTGCCTAGACTTAGGTCACAAGCCGCTCAACGCAACTTAACTTTGGGCAAGTCAAGGCTATGCCAAGCCTTGGACGGCAGGACCGTGCATACTTTATGAAGCATTCATGCGGGTGACGCCTATGACTTAGGCTACGTTCATACTTTGTCTACTCGACCAACTTTCCTTCTCCCAAGCCACGGGACAAAGGATCGAGTGTCATTTTCAAAGTACGCCGTGCACCAACTCTAAGCCGACCGTTGGACCTTTCCATATTCTAACTCAATTCGATCCGTCGGGATTATTCCCTTTAGCTATGTGGATTCATCTCTTTTATTATTAAGCCTACTTGTGCAAGTTAAAAATATGCGATTTATTATGTGAAGGCTAAGATGAGCAAGTTCACCGAAACTACCCCACCTGAGCGAGCGGTCGCCTCGACCGAGCGATGTCTTTATGCAGCCGTTGTAAGGCTAAGTCCGAACGCCGTCAGCGTTTCGATTCCTCCGATTGACTGAGAGGGACGGGGCACTACATCCGGTGGCAGGGGTGGGTTAGAGTTTACCTGGTCGGGGAGGAGCGGATCGTCGACGGGGGAGGGGGTCGCCGGTGGGGAGCTAGAGACGGAGGAAAGCTGGAGACAGAGGCTAGCGTGTCGTCGAGGGGGAGCGGAGGGCCGAAGGGGGTCGCCGAGGGTCGCAGAGGGGGTCGTCGAGGGGGGGGGCGAGGGGAGAGGGGGTCGCCGAGGGGTCGCCGAGGGGGGAGGAGGTCGCCGAAGACCGGAGGGGGTCGCGGAGGGTCGCGGAGGGTCGCGGGCCGAGGGGGTCGCCGAGGGATCGGGGTTTGGTGGGAAGGAATCGAAATAATGGGGGGAATGAAAACTCAAACGTTCCCTATATTTTCAATTTAGCGACGACACTATGATACGTCGGTAAACGTCGCTAATGTTACCGATATTAACGACGTCTTACTTCATACGTCGGTAAACGTCGCTAATATTAGTGACATTAGCGACATTTACCGACATATCCACGACGTATGTCTTTTAATACAAAACGTAGTCGATATACGTCGCCGAACGTCGCTAATAGTGACGTCTTGCAACGTTATATAGTAACGTCGCTAAATTGTTAAAATATAGCGACGTTTTCGTCAAGCGTCACTAATTACGTCGCCAAAATGACTTATTCTGGTAGTGCATGTTCCATGGTTCTATTTGATATGAGAAGCTTCACCTGCAATATTAGGTGAAGACTTTGGTATCCAATACTTGGATCCACATTTGTTAGCTTTGGGAACCCATTTGTACAAGTTCTTATCAACAAGTTTTCTAATCTGACAATGATTAGAAACATGTCCATTCATACCACAATAATGACAGAAAGAATTAACATTAGTGCTATGTGCAGTAGTATGAGAACGTACAGTAGTGTGGTATGATCTTCATAGATACTTATAATAGAAAGCATGGTTGTGTGAAGCTTTAGCTTTGCTTGCTTTCTTTCTAGATGATCTGTCGTGTGTGACTTTGTGATGTGTCACGTGTCTTGTGTTAGACTGAGTCATAGGTTGTATTACCTGTTTTCCCAGTCTAATCTCTAACTTTTTAGAGTTAGCACAGATCTCATTATACTTAGCAGAAAGAGCATCAATTCTACATGAAGCAATAGAATACTTCTTCTTTTCTGATTCTAATTCCTCCTTAAGTTTAGCATTTTCTTGAGTGCTTTTTTTAATGCAATCTAAACTCAAGTGTGAAAATCTCAGTAGAATTATCAGAAGAAGAACTATTTCTAGCATCATTCAATAAGCAAGTAAGCTTTTCATTCTCACGCTTATAGGATAGAATATCCTTTCTAGCTTGCTTATACTTATCTAATACTTTCTTGTGTTCTTCTAATAGATCACTGAAAGCATCAGATAACTCATCATAAGAGAATTCATTCTCTTCCAGAATAGAGTTGTTTTGTACCTCGTTAGATAATGCCATTGAGCATAAATTTGTAGCTTGATGAGGTCTCTCTTCTTCTTCTTCTTCTTCTTCTTCTGAATCTCTTGCTTCGCTTTCACACCATATGCTCGTGCTAGTGTACTTGTGAGATGATGATCTTTCTTCTTTTGATCGTTTGTAGTGACTCTCCTTTCTAGCAGTAGTACAATCTTCTTGGATGTGGCCTATCTTCTTGCATTTGTCACATACAAGCTCTTCTTCGTATAAAGGATTGTGTTGTACCTTAAATCCTAATTTTGTCATGTACATATTTGCATCATTATGAAGACTATCCTTCTCTCTGGAGTTGCTAGCTTTGCTTTCATACCTGCACTCATAAGTAGCTTCAAGAACTTTCCAAATTTTATGAGATGTTGTGCAAGTATTAATAAGATTAAATACATTTGTGTCTACAGCACAATAAAATATATGCATAGCTTTTGCATCAAGGCTAGCTAACTTCTTCTCTTCCTCCGTGTAACTATAATAAGGCTTGTTGATTATAGAGGACGTGAGAATAGAAGTGATAGTAGGCTTTTTGTAGCCATTGACAATAATTGACCATATGTCAAAATCTAGAGACTTCAGATAGAAGCTCATTCGTGTCTTCCAATAACTATAGTTTGTTCCATCAAATAGTGAGAGTCTATTTGAGGAGTACATACTTTCCATATGTGATATAGTGATCTATGTAACAGTAGTTATATAATACAATATTACCTTGTTTTACCTGTATATCCCGCTCTGATACCAATTGTATAAGCAATTGGTATGAGCAGCAATATCTATATAACAAGCACCCGCTCTGATACCAATTGTAGGAACAATTGGGATCAGAATATAATACCTCTAGATGCAGCACTAGCTCTGATACCAATTGTAGGAACAATTAAGATCAGAATATAATACTTCTAGATGGAGCACTGGCTCTGATACCGATTGTAGAAACGAGTTGTAAAGCGCAATACTCTAGAGGGGATAAATAGAGTAGGCAACAGAAATTAACTATTTAAAAATATTAGTAACAAGATCACATAATATATATATCACAGATATGTAAATAAAAAGTAGAGAGTAGAGAGCAAACGCAAACACAAGGATGTATACTAATTTTTCTCTTGTGAGGACTAGTCCAGTCGGAAGAACTCTAGCTTCCAGTTGAATCCACTATGGAAAATTACCACAAGTTTTCATCCGAAGTTCTTGTAACTTCTACAACGCGAGCTTTGATCCGAAATACTCGACCAACTTCAATTGTGAAGAGTCTTTCTTCAATCAAGCCTCTGATTACAATTACTCTGAAACTTCTAGACCGTACCGTACTGGCAAATCGACTAGGATTGTAACTGGCTTGGAATTTAAAAATGAATAGCTCAAAATACTTTGGAAGAAGTAGTAGGCTTATAGAGAAGAGATATGAAAGTGAATTGGATTATAAGTGAATTGGAATAATCGAAATCCTTCTCTATTTATAGTTTTTCCAAAGGCAGAATTCTGACAAAATTCGGACAGAATTCGGGCAGAACTCTATGAGAAAATTTCGTTGGGATCCGTAACTGTGGGAAGACCAAGTTCAAAAAATAACGTTCACTAACCAAACTCTGGCCGAACTCTGGCCGAATTCTGGCCGAGTTCTGTTGGAGTTCTGTCAGAGTTTTTGCAAATTGATTTTTGGACTTTTTGAAAAGTCAAACAGTTAAGAAGTAGTTTGGGATTTTGTAAGTCGGCTTGTTTTCAAAATGAAAGGGTATTTTGAAAACGTTTCCTAGATAGCCTATTTGTCAGTACGATGCAATGTACATCGTATTCCTAAACTCAATAAATATGAAGAATACATTGATAAAATAGGAAAACCAATAGCCCTTTGATGACGCCTTTCTTCAGATATTTGAGCAAACATGAAGACGCCTTTTTCACTTGACGGCAGTCGTCCAAAGATAAACAGATCTGAAAATCTGAATACATTTCGGTGGCTTCGCCCCCGAACCCCCACGGGTGGTGCTGTCCCCTTGACCCCTGTCCATTGACCGGGCAGCGGAACCCCCGATGCGAGGCCCCGGATAGGTCGTTAGGCGGTTCAGAGAAATTTTCTTGTATGACGTCGTCTTTGGCCCATCAATAATTCTCTATTGCATATGTCCTGATTTGATCGTGTTTGATCATGCTTACTGCATGTCTGCAAATCAATGTTAGGCAAACAAAACAGTATGATGTGTTATGATACAAACATAGAAATATGATAGAGAATATTTAGGACAATGCTAAGTTTAAATAGCAACATGATAGTGATTATATGAATATTAGTGATGTCATTATGGTAAACTTAATTGATTAACCATATTCAAAAACATAAAATAATCATTGGGCTAACAAGTCCCCCTTACGGTAGAATCCGAGTGGAAGTTTCTTATAAACTTCTTCATCTAGAACACCTTGGAGAAAGGCATTGTTAACGTCAAGTTGGTGAAGAGGTCAATCTTTGACGGCAAGAATGGAGAGAAGAAGACAAACGATGACTAGTTTGGCCACGGGTGGAAATGCATCATGATAATCGATTCCTTTAATTTGAGTATAATCCTTGGCTACTAGACGAGCTTTATACCGTTCGATAGAACAATCAGATTTATATTTGATTTTATAAATCCATTTACATCCAAATAGGTGATTTTTCATTGGGAAGGGGACATAATTAATGGCCAAGTTTTATTGGATTCAAGAACCTGAATTTTTTTGGACATAACATCACGCCATTCAGCAGATTGCATGGCTTGGAGGATGGCTCCTGAATGTTCATGATATTTGTTAGAAAGGTATGGTGAGAGTGATTAAGATGAGACAAAGAGAAATGATTGGCAATGTTATATTACATTGAAAAGGATGTACGATTGTAGATGTAATCCTTTTAAATGACTTGGAGGATGACGTGGCCGTTGAGGTCGTAGATTGGCGACTGTCGTATGAGAGGGAGCAATGGAGGGAGTATCTAAAGAAAGAGGCGTACACTCATAGATCTGTAATATCGGTCGGAGAAGCATTTGTAGGAACATGCTCAAAATTAATGAATTATCAGTGTGAAGATCAATTGAGTGTAAGTAATGGTGGGTTGAGTGCAAGATCGGTGTGATAATCAAATGCTACATTATCAGTAATTGGGTTAATAAACTTGATTGTCTATAAGTGGATAGATATATGTGATATCATGGTATGGAAATGTGGATTCATAAAAAATTATAACAATCCAAGATTTGTAAATTTGACGTGAAGTTAAATCGTATATACAGTATCCCTTTTAAGCATATGGATAACCAACAAAGATATCTCTCTCTCTCTCTCTCTCTCTCTCTCTCTCTCTCTCTATATATATATATATATATATATAGAGAGAGAGAGAGAGAGAGAGAGAGAGAGAGAGGGACGATCGAATCTTATCAATGGTTGAGATTGTTGGAGAGCTGTCTCTTCTGGGAGTTAAGTAGAGAGGATCTGAGTCCTATATATTGTTTATAGGCTAATTTGAACTTAAATATCATGAACTATCAAGCTATGGCATTCTAATACTGGTATAGGTAAAACTTAAATTAGTTTCCTATATGTTTGTACATTGTTACTACTATTTGTTAATAGTTTCTTAATTTGTTGTCACAAATTTCACTCGTCCATGATGTTTTCGCGCGAGTAAACGAAACTAGTCCCATCTTGATCAGTCCCTAGCCATAGGCACCACCATCCTATGTGAACCGGGTCCAAGCGGGGAGTCAGGGACCCTTGGGCAGTGGCAGACCCTGACCTGAGGGTTTTGGCTAGGGGCCAAGAGAGGCTGTGCAAGAACAATAAATAAGAAAGCATAACAATCCAAATCTCATTTAATAAAAAGTTAGAGTGGGAGTGGTACCAACCACAAACAACATACATGTATGTATAGCTTTGTTGTTGTTGTGGGTGGTGGTAGAGTTATTCCGGTTTATCGGGACTCGTGTGATCCCAACCACTCCCCCTAGGGTTTCCCTCCACTGAATTCTAATCCAATGGTGGTTGAATGAGCCACATTACTACTGCATACACAAAATATAATGGTGAATGTGAATGTGAATGTGAATGTGAATGACATATATATCAAGTAAAAATTTAGGATTAGGGTATCACATAATATTGGATATTAAGATTTGGATCTTGAAATTGTTCAATGTTAAATTTTGGGTTTCGAAATTGTCCAATGTCAAGATTTGGGTTTCGAAATAACTGTTCATTAGCCTATGTGAATAGTGATTTCGAGACCCAAATCTTAACGTTGGATAATTTCGAGACCCAAATCATAATATTTACTATTATGGGAGACCCTCTCAAAAAAAAAAAGGGGTGTGGAGATAGTGGTCATTTTCTGAGGGTCTCTCTCTCTCTCCTTTCTTGTTGTGTTGTGTTGTGTTTGTTTGTCATTGAACTTTTCCTCTCTTAAATGCTTCAAAGCTCACCCACCCTCATTTACTCCTCTGCCTCCTTTTGACTCTTCTTATCTCCCCCCTCTTCTCCTCATGAGTGCTGTAATCATTTCATTATCATCACCTCCCCTCCCTCTTCTCTCTTCTCCCTCTTCTTCTTCTTCTTCTCAAGGAAAGAAGGAAGAGGAAGCTTTTACTTTGTGGGGAATGTTGTCTGGCTCGAGGCCTGTTGAGATTGTGAGTGAGACTCAATTACTCTCTATGGATTTCGGACCAGGCTTCATTCCCCTCAAGAATGGCTTCCAAATTATAATCAATCCCTCAAGCAAGATCTCAAGGTGATGAGTATTTTTTTTTTCCCTATAATCTATGCTTATATATGAAGTGCTACTTGATCAAGTCTATAGTTATTCCATGCTTTCTTGCTTTTTGTGTGGATCTGGATCTCCTTCTGGCTTCTGACAGGAGTAGAGAAGATTGGTGTAATGATGAGGGCTTTTTTTTTTCTAAGTCTTTGCATGTCCTTTTTAAGGTCTTGCCTTTTCTCTTTAGATCTTTTAGTTCTTGCTATGATTTCAAAATGGATAGGTCATCAAAAGTTATTTTACAGGATCTATGTGAAGTACCTTTCCTAGGAGGAAAGCCTGGAACTTGTTCACTTTTTATAGCACATATGGTTATTATTTAATCAAGCTTTCTGTCAAAAACATTATTTCACGAGGTTCCGATACATGATGATTTGAAAGAATATCGGAGGGCGATGATTTTAACTAGATATATAATTAGCACAAACTATATTTTTCATTCACTTTCGATCTAAGAAAACCACACAATATGTTGTTGTTTTTTTCATATAATTATATGCATTATATATACTAGTAAATGCACGTGCTTTGCACGTATACTAACTATAATGAAAATATTATCCAATTATATTCAAATATCTCTTTTAACTCATGTGGATAAGATGTGAGGTATTCTTCTTATTTGGTTGAGTTCGATTTTTCATGTTGAATATATATAACAAATTTAAACTTTTTTCAACAATTTTTTACATAATTTATTTATTTTTTTAAATAAAATGGACCATAATATACATACAGCTTAGATGGATCACTTTTAAGCCGTTTTGAAGCCTCGTTATATAGTAGAAGATGTTTCTATTTGTGTTGATAATGGACTAGTTCAACATTTATTATCTGCATTAGGAACCATAGGAACCAAACTCTTGATGTTTGCGCTGAAATATGGTTTTAAGTATTTCTTAGAGCCAAAAAGAGAAAATAAGCCTAGGACCCCATGGCCACAAATTCAAGATATGCTCTTGGGGTTAATGCACATGGTTTAAACTAGTAATGGTCTAACATTCATGCATCAGAGTTCAATGGAGTTTGACTACTTCCTTGGGTCTCAAATTTGGAAGGGTTCAATATTGGAGGTTGATTTTTTTTCCTCAGTATTGTTTCAGTAGGCTCCTTTCAGAACTTGAGAAAGAAAAACCAAATGGGAAGGGTTTAGTCTCTATTCCTTGACAGTATGCAAAGATACTCAGTTCCTGCCTATTTTCAGCTTTCTCTTCTTAAACTCTATGATCATAGTATCTATGCATGCTTTATAATATCTCCCTCTGCTCTCTCTCTCTCTCTCTCAGAGTTTGTAGATTTCCTAGAAACTTGTGAGGATTTTTTTTTTAAAAAAGTTGCGTTAGGGTTTGTTTGGCTCCATAATTAATGAACTCTTCCTGCTTCAGGTTTATTCGCTACAGACCTTACTGTATTTTTATCATTATAACTTGATAACTTTTTAGTAATAATTATGACAATCATATCGTGCTGTTGCTGCAATCTAAGTAATATTTATGTTGCTACTGACTTAAAGCATAATTAAACAAGTAGGAACTTGACCTGCCATGCCTCCATGAAACAAGAACATTAGCTCCAACTGGAGAGGCTGCTATATTCTCTCAAGAGGCCTTATGGATGATACAAATGTTAGATAATGCCTAATTACATTTACATAAACTATCGAGAATTTTCAATAAGGATTGTTCACACTAACCTCCTCTATGTTTTCGGTTTATTAAACGGACATTCCTTACTTTGAAAATAATTACACGGACCTTCCCTCCCCTTTATATTGTAAGGGTGGTTAGTGTAATAACCATTTACTTACCGTGTGATAAACATAAAACATATGAGAGATTATTGTAATTATTTTTAAAATAAGGGAGGTATGTTTAATAAATCGAAAACATAGAAGAGGTTGGGTGTAAATAACCCTTTCAATAATTATACCAAGGGGATGACAGGAACACAAAATAGTTGAACCAAAGGCTTTAACTAGAGTAAGCTGATGAACTGATCATCAGAAACTGGGGAGCTTGTTTCCCACCCCAAAATTGAAGTTTCCTGTCTATTATTTTTCCTCTATTACAGATGTTGATAATAACCCTAATCGATTCTGGTTTGCTGCGTCCAAGTCAAGTACTACTTGACTCGAGTTCAGTGGAAAGTGTGTTTTTGTGCAGTGATAATTGACAACTTTTTCTTGGAAGCCTACAAGACTTTTGACATGTTTCACTGCTAGATGAGGTTTTGGCTGTTGACTTCACAGGACACTATTGAATTTAGGTCCTCATAACTTTCCCACTTTGTTCTATCTAGGAGCGATAGTGGACTTTTAATGATCTTTAATGGCTATTCTATAGTTTCTAGAGAAATACTAGCTAGGCAACCCTGAGAAAATATGTAGCTGATTACCAAGAGAAAGTCATTGCAAAGAACAAGGAAAAAAAATGATTAATGGCTAATCAAAAGAACAACTATTATCGATCCATGTTAGAATAAAACTCGTATTATATGCGAATTTTTTTGTATCTTTCAGAAATGTTTAAAACTTATATATTTTTGAAAGATTAATTCAAATTAATATGCGAAATTTAGGCATATGAAGTTTTAAACGTATTCTATATTAATTATTGAAAAATTTGACCAAAAAAGAATGGAAACATGTAGGCATATGAAGTTTTAAACGTATTCTATATGAATTATTGAAAAATTTGACCAAAAAAGAATGAAAACATGTTTAATTAATCAAATTTGACAAATTATTTAAGCATGTGAGGTTTTAAATCTTAATATTTTTATTTGACGATTATTTGACCAAACTTTTTCACGTATTTTAATTGTATCGTGTTGATTTATATTTTTGTACTTTCGTCGTTTCGGTTTTTTTTTTTTTTTTTTTCGTTTGCTGAATTGCTAGCAAGGTTGTGGATTTGATTTTCTTTTTACTTTTTTTTATTCATATGGAATTTAGGTGGAATCTGCAGGTGAGTTTTAATTCCAGACCTGCTTTTTATTGTTTCTGTATGCTGGCAGGAGCAGCAGATTGGTGTAATGATGGTGTCTTTCACTTTTCTGTTCACCATCTCTGCGCATGCAGAGGAAAAGTCATTCATTATTTGGGGGTTTTCCCTCTCTTCTTCGTTGTTTCTATCACATTTAACCTTACATATTATTTTTTGAGCTTTTGTTGCAGGTGCCTAGGATCCATTATCATATACTTAATGCTAATTTTGTGATCACCAATTTCTGTGATTTTTATATTTGCTTAGCAAGTGCCTTGACCTTTAAACATATAAAACTAGAACTACTATTTACAATATTGAGAAAGAAAATGGTTGTCAAGTGCCCCCACTAATATTTAATTCTGCGTGTATGATATCAAGCTACAAATTAGTGACACTCGTTGGGTTTGTCCTGAATTTTTGGGTATATCCTTAAGGGTGGAAAATTCATCAAGAAAAACATAACAAACAGGCCTCCAATGCGTACCCCTTTACATAGAAGGTGTAAATGAAAACCAACTTTGTTGACTGAATAATCAGTTTGTTACGTTGTGTGAACACTTATATTTAAAATATTACAAAAATAAACTATGTATATATATCAAAAAAAAAAAAAAAATTTATTGTGTCCCCAATGTTTGAGATGGTCGTCATGTCGGCTATAACTGTTAGTGAGATTTTTGAACTCATCAACACCACCATAAAACCCGTCAAAACTTTACATGTATAGTATTCAAGATGAAGTATGAATAGAACAAGAAAATGGCAACTTGTAGGTAAATAATTACAAAAAAATTGATACTAGTTAAACCCCCATTTTTTATTCATTCATTTTATTTTTTTTCTTTTAATTAACTCGAAGTTCTTTCTTGAAATAATTATGCCTTCCTTAAAATATCATGAACAGTTCCTATAGGTTGAGGGCCTTTTTCAAGGAAGTATAGAATAACGGGAACATTTAAATAAGTTTGATTCTATATCGGATCGTAAAAATCTACTTTTCGAAGATCTCTTCCTTCTCTTTGGGATCGAATATCAATTGCAACGATTCGATAGATCGCTCATTGGGATAGATATAAATAAATAATGCCCCCCTTAGAAACGTATAGGAGGTTTTCTCCTCATAAGGCTCGAGAAAAAATGATTCTAATTTCTGTGTATAATAGCAAATGGATACAAGAGCATGAATTAGACTATGATTTTAATTTTCTTTTTATGTTAACATATGTTGTAATTATTGTCAGCCTTTTGCTTGGGACAATGGTTAAGTTTTGTACAGTGACATCTATCAGATTGCACTGACTAAGCTAGTGGTGATCTTCACTGTTGCCTATATTTTATCCACACATTTGTTGGTATATTATTCTCTACCAATTTGCTGATATAGTAAGAAAGTTTTACATTGCGATATCTTTGAATCTATACTTGAGATTCATTCACCACACATGCTCTCTAAGTGGTCCTGTCGATATTTTTCGCATTGAAGCAAATGCGTCCCTCCAATGTAGCCACCAAATTTGACCATTCACAATAAAAAGTGGGAAAGGTGTGTGAGTGGTAACATGTTTTTCCATGTCGATCCATTCACTAGTTCTTGTTTTAATTAGGCTACCACGCATGTGAACTTTCTGACAATTCCATGTAGCAACATATATGCATTTTTAGTGACTCGCACGTTTGAATGTTATCACTTATTAGTTAATGAATTTACATTCGCTGGGAAAAGTTTTTAAGACTCTTGTGGCTTCTAAATAATTATCTTTGCTCTCAATTTTTTTTTTTTGTAATTATACATCTCTACTATTATGATACAGCTTAAAAAAGACTCAAAATGAATCGTCTAAGTCGTATATATTCTCCACTAAATGTAAAAAAAATGAAAAAAAAAAATATCTAACAATCGTTTATGTATCTCTCATGTGGAAAAAAAAATCAAATTATATTTAAACTAAATATATAATATTATAATCTAACTTAACACGTCTATAACAAATCCTAATTAAAATATATTTAATTTTTAACAATATTATAAATTATTATTTTTTGGAATGTAGAACATGAACATGACTAGTGTCTGTTGTCTAATGTAAGTTTTCTTCACTAAAATTGAGTTAAATTCATCATTCAATAAATTTATATATATTGAATTTAGTATATGGCTGGCATATATAACTTGCCACGGGATTGGATTGTTAACAATGCTAATAATTTAAAGCCTAATTAAGAAAAACAGATCTTTAGATTTAGTCCCATGAAGTCAAGGTCCGGCCCATAGGCCCAACACAACCGGCCTGTGTTTTGGCATGCTTGTGAGGAGGCGATGTTCTCTACAGGGCTTGTTTGAATCATTATAAATGACACAATGGGAAACTTTTTTTTTTTTTTTTGTGAAATCCAACTCACACACACCATGGGAACTTGAGTTGGATTTTTTTTTTTTTTTGACAAAATGATAACTTTAAAGATTAATAAAAAAAAATAGAGTGATAGGCTATGAAATATATTCTCCATGGAATTTTATTTTTCTTGGTTTTGAAATAATTCCAACAGCAATACTTTGGTGGAAGTGCGTGAGGTGGGCTAAATTAGAAGGCACTTTCACTTGGAAGTTGGAACATGTATAGTACGGTGTAGGTGGATGGAAAATGAGATGAAAGTTTTTGTTTTTTTTTTTCGTATCCGACAAAAAATATTTTCAACGTTTGGATTAGTGTTGCAACTTTATTAGAAGTGAGATTTCTTACAAAATTCAGTTTTATGTCATCCTTCATTTTTGCTATTTTTACTTGTAATCTATTTGGGAAGTAACTTGTTGCAACTCGGCAGATTTAGATGATTTCGTTGTTCGATGTTTCTGCATCCTTGAAAATTAGTGAATTTGAATGATTTTGTTAGTCCCGAAGACAGATCAAAAGAATGAAGAGATCATGTGAGGGGTAGAAATTCGTGCAAGACTACCAATTGCTCTCTAATTGATCTCCAACATCAATGAAGCGCTATAGAACAAGTTACAAACTGACTTTCAAGAAAATGCAAAATACAACAACAAATAGAAAATTTTTCTTTTCTTTACGTTCGCAGAAGCTACAATGAGATATAACAAAATACAAGAAGAAAGCACAAAAGTAAACTCCTTGCTGGGGCGAACAAAGTCATTGTTGCTCAAAGCAAGATTCGTCCTATTGACGACATGTTCTCAGGAACCAGCAAGTTCACAAATGAACTTCTGGAACGCTCTTGGTCTGTCACGCCCCAGAACCAGAACACTGTAGAGCGGGGGCAGACATAGCCAGCTACGTATAATGAAATGGGATCCACTCCACTATACGGTCACGGCTGTCTAGATATATGAGGGTTTATCTACAAGCCATCAGTCTCCTATGGTCAATAACAAGCCTAGTGTCTCAATCACAAGCAAATAAGTAAATATTACAAGATGTAAGATCACCAAATATACAATAGTAAGGCATCCTAAACATTACATATTCAGCTGATCATGAAGCTAGTCGTTACAAAATGTGAGGACTAGCAAGAGTTTTAGTCATACATGATCAACCCTAGGTTGCCAATCATGTTACAGCCCGTAGGCAGACAGTAAGTAAAAATGTACACGAGCTAACACTTGCTCGGCGGCTAAACGCCTCAAAAGAATAATTTTACAATAGAGTGGGAGAGCCAAAAATAATCCACTCGTTGCCAGGATTCCGTCTAGTGGTCACCATGTGGCTGGAAGGTTGGTAGATCCTCTGATGCTGCTCCGGTATCTGGCCATACAAAACTAGCTGGGTCAGACCCCAGAAAGAGCAAGTGCCACAAAGGAGGCTTCACTTAGAAACTAAAACCAGCAATTCGTACAAGAGTATAATTACAAATAAAAGGCAGTAATAAAAGGCTTGATAACAACAGCAAACTGAGTACGAAGAAAACCCTTCAAGTAGCCAGGTCACAACCCTTAAACCAAACAAGGACCGGGGTTGTAACCCTTTGCCTGAATAGAACTCCGTCTCCCATCTCGTTGGTAAGGTAAAACATAACAAGCATGACGGTTGATATACGATGAGATAACCATGGGACTATTCAGATAACCAGGTTACAACCCGTAAACCAAACAATGATCGGGGTTGTAACCCTTCGTCTGAACAGAACTTGATTTTTCCCACCATTTATCGGCAAGATAATAGAAGAAATCAGGACATGTAACAATCTTGTACAGAATCAAGACAAGAATAGACTGGTAAACTCCATCCAATATTTCACGGCCAAGCAATAAGTACGGCTTGATACTTTAACTAACTAGGGTTATCACAGGCCTAGTTACTAGCAAGATGCAGCGAGATTATTCCACAGCAACAAGCCCTGCAGACCATCCAGGTTATCAAGGTCGAATATTAGTACAATGAGGGTGCAATACATGACAGTGTGCTGGAAATGTGCCCTACTCGTCGGCAGGCTACAGATCCCAAGTGGGGCGCCCAGATAACGGGATTGCCTGTAGCTGGGGAAATCTCTTCATGACTACTGAATTATTCTAGTGGTTAGCCTTAGTCGATTTCAGTGGGTACCCCTGACCGTGGTACTAAGAGGTCCCCGTCCTAGACATGATGCAAGACAAGACGGGTTCATTTGTACAAGCACAATCGTCCACGGTGTCCAAGTTATTCAATCTTGTCAAGTCATGCTAGCCGTCGCAATAGCCTTCGAGATATATCGTGTCAGGTTTATCATGTCAAGAGTGCGCCACGGCGGGCCACTATCAAGAATTATTATGTCAAGTTATCATGTCAATTGTCAGGTCAAGTTATCTTGTCAGGAGTGCACCACGGCGGGTCACTATCAAGTCATATCATTTATCAAGGAGGAAAGAAACTTGCACAAGTAAATAATAATATATATAACATATATATTCTTGAAGCTAAGGAGAAACTCTACAACTTTCATGTTGGGAGTAGGAAGAAATTCTGACCACAATTCAGGCAAATAAAACATTTAAACAATCAAAGTGGACCCCATGCGGCCCAAAAGTGGGAGAACATACATGCGGCCAAAGAAAGTGGGAGGCCACCCATGCGGCCAGCCAAAGCTTATGCGGCCAGAAAATAACTTAAGGGGGCCATGCGGCCAAGAGTAAATGCTAACAAGAAATATTCATGCAGTCAGAAAAGACAGAGAGTGGGAAGTCAATAATTGCGAGCTTCCACTTAAACAAAGGAAAGGGCACGTGGCCAAACAATGAAATGATGACTGCCAGTAAAAGAGTGGCTCCCGTGGCCAAAATATTAGATAGTGGGGGAAGGGAGCCTATGCGGCTCACCTTAGATTTCATACAAAACGCAACATGCAAATAATAATATTTAATGGCCAAAGGCCATGCGGCTCTGCATCAAGCAATTATTAATGCTATAAATATCCATGCGGCTCACCCTCACATTTGCTTGCATGAAAGTACAAACAAATAAATAAATAAATAAATAATGGCCATATGATTTGCTTGCATAAAAATGCAAACAAACAACTAATATTAATTAATTTCCTTATGCGGCTCCACTTTGATTCATGCATTAACGGCAAACAAAAGGCCAAGCCTTATGCAGCTAGTTTGGAAAAATGTTAGGAAATGCATTCAATGCATTCTGAAGCAAGCATTTATTTAATACATAAACAAAAAATGCATTCAATGCATTCTAATTTGGAAATGCATTCAAAATGCATTAAAAATGCATTAATAGCAATCTGGGGCATTCTGGGGCAATGCATTTTTAATGCATTAATAATACATTAATAGCATTCTCATGCGGCTGGCTTTCAACAATACATTAAATGAAATTCTCATGCGGCTGACTAATAAATGCTATCATGTCAGGAAGCAAATGATGCTGCCATGTCCATGCGGCTAAGCAAGATTCCTGCGGCCAAAAATACAAGCTAGCAACAATTTATGTTGCCAACAGAGAAGATGCTCATGGAAATACCATGGCTTCTCTGCACCACCCAACTCCCCACCGGAGACCAAATTTGGACTTCCATCGGTCAAATTTGGGTAGAAAGAAATTCTCTACAACATGAAATTATTGTTTACAAAAAAATAAATATGCAAGTCTGGTAGATCAAAACCCACAAAAACAAAAATACCACAAAGCTAGATCTACAAAAAATTAGCCATGAAAATGGAAAATACTAAATACTAAAGTGGATTAGAAACATGTGAGGAAGAAAATAGAATAATAAAAATAGACTTCCTCCATGAAGCAAGATGCCCTTGCCTAAGCTCTCCCTCTCTCCTGGTAGGTGGAGAAGTAAATGGAGGAAGAAGAATATATGAGTAATGAATAATAATGGAAGGAAGAGAGTGGGATTGATATTTATGGTAGGAGTGGTGGTAGGTGGGAGTGATTCTCCACATAAAACTAAACCAAGCCAAACCCACTAAACCGAACCAAACCAAGCCAATACGATGCCATGATGAACCATGCAACATTCAAAATAAAACCCAAGGCTAACTAATTATTACAAACCAAAAATATGAGTCCAAAGTACGTATACGTATTTCCCAATACGTAATACGAACCACGGGCATTACAACTCTACCCACCTTAAAAGAATTCCGTCCTCGGAATTTAATCAAGAGGCTAGAGTGGCAAGGACAAGCTATACTAATCACAGGCAAGCTATACTAAGCAATCAATCATGCAATCATGTATGTAAGCAAGGAAATCGAAGGCACGAGAAAGAGGGAAGATATCCTGCTAGAAACCTCTCGGCCGGTTCTGAATCTGAGCTTGGACTAGGACATACTGCTGGGGTCTCTGCTGCTGGAAGACTTGTGCCTGAGGCGCCAATGGCCTCGGAGGCTGGTACTGCTGCTGCTGCACTGGTGTTGGTCCCCTTACCGGAGGACTAGTCTGGGCTGATGAGGAGGAACCGGCTCTATTCGGACAGGACCCTATCTTGTGGTCCGGTGTCCCACAAGCCAAACACAATCCCTGTGCTCTGCGACACTCCGAAACAACGTGTCCTGGCTTCCCACAATGAGTGCAGCCTATTGCGGAAGACTGCTTCTGCTTCTGTTGCGGAGGGGACGTGACCGACGTCACTGAGGCCGCCTGTGTCACGCCCCAGAACCAGAATACTGAGAGCGGGGGAATGACTCAGCCAACTACATATTACGGGTAGATGAATACCGTATAATACGATCAATGCTGTCTAAAAGACGAGGGGGTGCATACTACATGAAAGTTTCACTATGGTCATTTCACATCTATTGTCTCAATCATTCAAATAAGAAACAGAAATAGAGAACATGTAAGATAAGCAGTAAGGCGTCCCAAACGCTCAGTCAAAATGTTCTTGATATCTGACTTTACAAAACATAGCCAGATGATGAAGCAAGGTATACACAATTGTTTATCAGCTGCAGTCTGACTTAGTTACAATTATGTAAAAGTAAGTACAAGAGAATCCGACTAACATGTCGGTGCCAAACGGCAAAGTATAAAGTAAATAACAAAACGAGTGGGGAATTAAGGAACCCACTCGAGTCCTCCTGCGATCATCCCTCTAGTATTGACCATCTTGGAGGTAGAAGTAAGCTGAGTCCTCGGGGACCGGCTCTAAATCTGGCCATGCAAAACCAGAGAGGTTAGACCTCTAATAGCAAGTACCGCAAGAAAGCACGATATGAGTAATAAACCAGTAATAGGAAACATAATAAATAGAGCTCTGCTGACTACTGTGATTCACATTACATCACGACACTTCAAACCAACCTCCCAACCAAACAAGGACAGAAGTTGGCCCGTCATGTCCTGATATTCTGATCATCTAAGTTAGGTAACAGAGTAGGTACAGTACACAAACAAATTAATTTAAACGGCCATGCAACTACTACGGCTTGCTACTGTGAGTTCCAAGTTATCCTGGAATAATACAATAGGAATTCCTCAGTTCTTACTATGTGCAAGCAAGGCTAGTTTACCCAGTCAATCAAATGCGCCAATCATGAATTAGACGAGTCCCAGCGGGACGCCCGTCATCAATATACAATATACAATAGATAATATAGCCAGATGCCGTTCCCTGCCCGTGTGGCAGATTTGCAGTATCTGTGGGGACCAACCGGCCTGTCGGGCACCACTAGTCCCAAGAGGGCTGCCATGTAAGAACTCGGGAATCCATTCTCTCCATGCAATCATTATTTTATTTAACTTAATAGCCTCTACGTTGAGTGAAATCCTATGCCGTGGATCATGGTCATTCAAATAAGTACTTTCGTACGGGGTACGATATGCATTTCTACAACAATACCAGTGCGGTTAGGTTGTAGGTCTTACATAGCGTAATACAACAATCAAAACTAACCACGGAGTAATCATGCCTTGACCATAAAGTACACATGCTATTTTTGTAAGATAAATAAATAAATAAATAAATAAATAATTTGAAGCCTGCATGTGCCTGTATGCCAATATTCGAGATCAGCCAGTCGATTTCAATAGTTCATAATTAATTATGAACGTGTCTCATTCATTCACCTCAATAAGACGACCAGCCAGCCTCTTAGTTCCAACTAGGAACGCATGATCAATTAATTAAATCAAGATAACCAACTATCATATTAATGTTAATAAAAGCCAAGGTAATTAATCAAGGTCAATCAATATCAATCAATGTCAATCAATGTCAATTTGGAACAAGGATCAGCCAAAAGGCTTAGAATCAGAGTTCATGCGGCCAGAAAATCATGCGGCTAAGGAAGCTTAAATTCATGCGGCCGGGACAACATGCACCTATGCGGCTAGGACCACACGCGCCTATGCAGCTAGGACAACATGCGCCTAAGCGGCCGGGATTGGAAATAGC
Source organism: Iris pallida (assembly GCA_029216955.1). Lineage (NCBI taxonomy): Eukaryota > Viridiplantae > Streptophyta > Magnoliopsida > Asparagales > Iridaceae > Iris > Iris pallida. Next base: position 13,527,671 of record JANAVB010033820.1, on the reverse strand, counting down.
CCCATGCGGTTCAGCAATGCCCAAGCCATGCGGCTGAAAGAGGTTGCAGTCTCATGCGGCTACGGCTAACATGCGACCATGCGGCCAAAGGAAATTCCATGCGGCTGGGGGGATAGCAAACCCCATGCGGCTCGAAATGACATGTGCCCATGCGGCTCGAAATGGGACAAGCCCATATGCGGCTAAGGAAAACTAATTACATGCGGCTAGAATAAGTGCAATCCTATACGTGGCTGGGTCATGCAGCGCCATGCGACTGCGGGACTGAATGCATATGCGACTAGCTAAGAACTCATGCGGCAGATAAGTCTCATGCGGCTGACTAAGCCCATGCGGCTGGGATCGGAATCAGTCTCATGCGGCTCAAAATGAATGAACTCAAGCGGCTGGAATCAGTCTCATGCGGCTCAAAATGAATGAACTCATACGGCTGGAATCAGTCTCATGCAGCTCAAAATGAATGAACTCATGCGGCTGGAATGTCCATGCCCATGCGGCTAGAATGCCCATGCGGCCAGGGGGAACTTGCCGCATGAAGACTCATGCAGTCAAGCTTTGTCATGTGGCCAGAACTGTTCTTCTTCTCCGAATACCCAAGGACAGAACCATGGAAACCATTGCTTCCAAGCTCTCTAATTCCTTCATTCTAAGCCCAAATCTGAACTTCCATAGGTCAAAATGGGGTAGAACGAAATTCTCTACAACATGGAACCATCAAAACTTGGAGATAACAAAGTTTACTAGATCAAAACCTAAGAAATCCGAAAATGCAACAAACTTAGATCTACAACAAATAAGTCATGGAAATCGAAAATGCCAAGTACTAAAGAGACTTGGAATCAAATAAGGAAGATGATGGAACAATAAAAATGGGGATCCATCAAGAAGCAAGTTGGCACTTGCCTAGACCTCTTATGTTGGTGAAAGAGTTATGAGGAAGAATAAGAAGAGTAATGGTGAAGTAATGAAGAGAAAGAAAGGAGATGGGCTTTAAATGGAAGGGGTGGTGGTAGGTGGGGGTTTGGTTCGGTTCATGATGAACCAACTAAGCTAAACCAATCCAAACCGAACCCAAAGCAAAGCAGAAAGTAAAATACAGAATTAAAATTACAGGAATTAAAATACGGAAATAAAATTACAGACAATTAATTAATCATAAAATTAAAGGGATTTAACTACAGAATAATACATGATAAATATATTAAAGCAGTACATGCATTAAAAATATACGTATTCTGGGAACGAAAAGTGACATCTCTACCCTCCTTAGAAAAATTCTGTCCTCGGAATTTCAAATCTAAGCAAGGTAGGAATATCAAAACTAAACTAATCTAGGCATAAGCAATTGGAGCAAGCAACCATTCTACAATGTTAACAGTAAGTAACATATCCATGTTGAACATTCTACGATACCAAGCAATTCTACTTGTAAGGTGACAAGCATGAGGAGTTAAGACAATCAAGGTATACAGAAAAAAGATATACCTTGTGAGTCAAACAGGTGCGGATACCGTGATCGGATATCATCCTCACGTTCCCACGTTGACTCCCCTAATGAGTGATGACCCCAAGCAACCCGGACAAGGCTAATTGTTCGGTTCTTGAGTATCTTCTCTCTCCGGTCCAAAATGGACACCGGCTGCTCCTCGTAAGACAAGTTGGTACCAACAACCAACTCAGAATGATCAAGGATATGGCTGGGGTCTGATACATACCTTCGTAATTGAGATACATGAAACACGTCATGCACCTCTCGTAACGAAGGTGGAAGGGACAGACGATAAGCAACATCACCTACCCTATCAAGGATAATAAATGGTCCTACGTATTGCGGACTCAACTTTCCGCGAACGCCAAATCTAATGACCCCACGAGTAGGTGAGATCCGCAAGAACACGTGGTCCCCAACAGAAAACTCTAACGTCCTACGATGCTGGTCCGCCCAATGACGATGCCGATCCTGCGCCACTCGAAGTCGCTCTCTAATTCCTTTAACCACTTCAACCGTCTGAACAATCAATTCCGGGCCTAGCATCTTCCTCTCTCCGATATCATCCCATGCTAGTGACGATCTACACTTCTTACCATATAGAGCTTCGAATGGCACCATCTGGGTACTGGCTTGATAACTGTTGTTGTATGAAAACTCAACTAAGTGCATGTGGCTCTCCCAAGATCCTCCAAAATCTAGGGTGCAAGCTCGTAACATATCCTCCAAAGTCTGAATTGTTCTTTCTGATTGCCCATCCGTCTGTGGATGGTAAGCCGTGCTAAATTTTAACTTGGTGCCCAGACTATGATGCAAGCTCTTCCAGAAATACGATGTGAAACGGGTATCTCGGTCTGACACAATACTGACAGGGACTCCATGCTGTCTGACTATCTGTTACATATATAATTCTGCCAACTTTTCTGTAGATTGTCCTACTCTGAAAGGAAGAAAGTGTGCCACCTTTGTAAGCCGATCTACTATCACCCAAATAGCATCTTTACCACTTGGTGATCTCGGTAAACCGGTCACAAAGTCTATTGTGATGTGCTCTCACTTCCATTCCGGGATAGGAAGCAGTTGCAATAATCCAGCTGGCCTCTGCTGTTCTGCCTTCACTTGCTGACATACCAAGCAACGGAAAACGAATCTAGCTATCTCCCTCTTCATTCCATTCCACCAGAAGTGTTGCTTGATATCTTGGTACATCTTGGTTCCTCCAGGGTGTATAGAATATTGAGAACTGTGAGCTTCTGTCATAACCTCCTGTCTGATATCTCCACTAGGCACACATAGGCGTGATCCAAACCTAAGCGTACCATCTTCATGAATTTGCATCTCCTTTCTGAGTCCTGACTCACATTCTGCTCTAAGCTTCTGAATCCTTGGGTCATGTGCCTGAGCTACCTTGATCATGTCTACCAAGTCGGATTGAACTTATAAGCTTGCCAGAACTCCTACATCACTAGAAAGTATAACTTCTATGCCCATCTCCTGAAGGTCTTCTAAGATGTGCTTCTGGGTTATCAACATAAATGCGCTGCCTCGTCTGCTGAGAGCGTCTGCTACCACATTAGCCTTGCCTGGATGATACTGAAGCTCTACGTCATAATCCTTGATCAACTCTAACCATCTTCTCTGCCTCATGTTCAGCTCCTTCTGAGTAAAGATGTACTTTAGACTTTTATGGTCTATGTACATATCCATTCGATCACCATATAAGTAATGCCTCCATAGCTTCAAAGCAAATACTACTGCCGCCAACTCCAAGTCATGAGTTGGATAATTCTTCTCGTGGTCCCGAAGCTGCCTAGATGCATATACTATCACCTTCCCATGCTGCATGAGGACACATCTAAGTCCTTTACCTGACGCATCACAATATACTGTAAAACCTCCGGATCCAACTGGTAATGTAAAATAGGCGCTGATATCAACTTCTGCTTCAAGGTCTCAAATGATGCCTGGCACTCTGCCGACCAGACGAATGGCACATCCTTCCGTGTCAAGCGGGTCATGGGTGCTGAAAGTCTTACAAAATTCGATACAAACCTTCTGTAATATCCTGCCAATCCCAAGAAACTCCGTACATCAGCTACGGTCTTGGGTACTGGCCAACTCTCTACTGTTTCTACCTTCTTGGGATCTACTGCTACTCCAGCTCCTGATATGATGTGACCCAAAAATAAAATATGATCCGTCCAGAACTCACACTTGCTGAGCTTGGCATACAAATGGTTCTCTCTCAGAACCTATAACACTTTTCTGAGGTGGTCTTCATGCTCCTCTTCATTGGCAGAGTAAACAAGAATGTCGTCGAGAAATACCACGACAAACTGATCTAAGTACGGCATAAAGATGTGGTTCATCAAATCCATAAATATTGCTGGAGAAATAGTCATACCAAACGGCATGACTAAGAATTCATAATACCCATACTTCGACCTGAATGCTGTCTTGGGAATATCCTCCTTCCGAACCCTCACTTGATGGTAGCCTGAACGAAGATCTATCTTGGAGAAAACTCTAGCTTTGCTCAACTGATCAAATAAGTCGTCGATCCTGGGTAGTAGGTACTTGTTCTTTACTGTTGCCGCGTTAAGCTTTCTGTAATCAATGCATAATCTGGATGATCCATCCTTCTTTCCTACAAGTGCCACTGGTGCTGCCCATGGCGATATGCTAGCTTGGATAAACTTCTTCTCCTTCAGTTCCTCTATATGTTGATATACCTTGACCTGCTCCGAATCCGCCATTCTGTAAACCCGATCTGATATCGGTTTAGTTCCAGGTGCCAATTCTATACTGAACTCAATATCTCTAACCGGTGGCAGACCTGGAAGTTCTTCAGGAAATACGTCTAGAAACTCCTCAACTACCTTCGGAACTTGAACTTCTTCCATTGCCGTTATTACTCCCTGCTCTTGCTGAGTTGCCTCTGATCTGACTAAGATGAATCTCTTCATGCCTGGAATATCAAAAGATACACTCCCACTACGACAATCTATTATCGCATGACTGTCTTTCAGCCAGTCCATGCCTAAGATAACGTCGAAATTTCCAACAGGAAATTCTATCAACTGGGCGGGTAAGGAATGCCCGCAAACTACAACACTACATGCTAGAATAACTCTACTAACTCCTATGAACCCATTACCAGTGAGTATATTTAACCTCCCTGGCAATGCCTCGAATTCTATTCCTAGCCGTGTTGCAAATTGTGCAGATATAAATGAGTGTGATGCTCCCGAATCAAAAAATGCTACTGCGGGATATGAGGCGACGAGAATGTTACCTGCCACAACATCTCCCGATGCTAATGCCTCTTCCAAGGACAGAGTGAATGCCTGCCCTCGACCTCCTTGTTGGTTCCCATGTTGCGGCCTAGTCTGGTGCTGCTGCTGGCCCCTTCCTTGATGATGCTGGGGTGGTCTATGCTGCATCGGCGGTCCCTGCTGCCGAAACATCTGAGCCTATGGCATTAACGGACGCTGGGCCAACGGTCTCACTGCTATCGCTGGTCCTCGATACTGTCCTGTCCCTGGTGCTGGCAGAGCAGAAAACTGCTGCACTGGTCCTCCCGACCTCGAATTCATGGGGCATGTGGTAACCCGATGATCTGGATTTCCGCATATCAAATACAGTCCGTTCAATGCCCGACACACATCTCTAGTGTGCCCTATCTTCCCACAATAAGTGCGGCCCGCTGGGGGTTGTTGGTTCTTCTTCTGTTGCTGCTGCTGCCTGGGTGGTGGTGCTGGCCCTCGTATCGCCACATCGTGAATACGAATGCCAGGGGATGGTGCTGTTGTTCGGGGTGCTGCTTCCCCTCCTCCTTCAATCTGACTGTGAGATCTCTTCTGACCCCCAGTCCTAGCCGTGATCCTCTGAATGGTGATCTCATGCCTTCGAGTTGCCGTCAACACTTCGACAAAAGTCTGGTAGTTGTGCCCCTCTATCAATTGCAAGAGCTCAAGATGAAACCCTTGCTGGAACCTTATCGCCCTCTGGCGCTCCGTTGCTACCATCTCTGGGGCAAACCTACTCAATCTGCAGAACTCCGCTGCATAAGCATTTACTGTCTTGTCGGCCTGCTTGAGGTTGATAAACTTCTGCTGTAGCTCAAACTGCGCCACAACTCCATAGTACTTCGTCTTGAACCTTGCTGTGAAGTCGTCCCAAGCCACAGGACGTCTGATGCCTACCTCCTCTGATTTCCACCAATCACGTACGAGATCCTGAAGTAACAACTTCACCTGATCCACACGTTCTTCTGCCGGCACCTTAGCTGCTGTCAGAATAGCCTCAATATCTTTAAGCCATGCATCTGCTGAGATGGCATCCTCCGTACCCTCGAAACGACGGGGGTTGTACTTACAAAACCTGGCTGATGCTCCTGAATCTGGCCTCGCCCCTCTTTCCAATGCCGTCTGTAACCCTTGGTTGAGTAGTACGTTCTGCTCTTGTAACTGAGCGTGCATGTGCTGCTGGGCTAACATCTGATGTTGCTGAGTAGCCATCATCCCTCTCATGATCTCCAGAAGGGCTGGTGTGTCTACTTCCACAGGGGTAGGTGGAACTGTTGGTGGTGGTGGAACATCCAGATACTGCGGTCCAGCTGCTGCTTCCACTATTACTTCTTCTTGGATGGTCTCTTGAGGTAGTACTGGCCCTTGTTGCTGACCGACCTGGTCATTTTCCCATGTTGACCTTGTTATTGTTGTCCAATCCTGACAGATGCGGACGAGGTTCCCCTAAGAAAAGGGACAAAAGAACAATCAAACGATCGGACAGAAAAGATCAATGAAGTCAAAGGATACCGGAATGTCAAGCTAGAGTCGAGAGTAACGAATCATGAGATCAAGGAGGAATATGTGTGATTGAGACATCCTATAAATTAAAACACCCCACAAGTCTGAAATTTCGACCTGCATGGGCCACCACTAAAACCTTGTCACGCCCCAGAACCAGAATACTGGAGAGCGGGGGAATGACTCAGCCAGCTACTATTACGGGTAGATGAATACCGTATAATACGATCAATGCTGTCTAAAAGGCGAGGGAGTGCATACTACATGAAAGTCTCACTGTGGTCATTTTACATCTATTGTCTCAATCATTCAAATAAGAAACAGAAATAGAGAACATGTAAGATAAAGCAGTAAGGCGTCCCAAACGCTCAGTCAAAATGTTCTTGATATCTGGCTTTACAAAACATAGCCAGATGATGAAGCAAGGTATACACAATTGTTTATCAGCTGCAGTCTGACTTAGTTACAATTATGTAAAAGTAAGTACAAGACAATCCGACTAACATATCGGTGCCAAACGGCAAAGTATAAAGTAAATAACAAAATGAGTGGGGAAGTAAGGAACCCACTCGAGTCCTCCTGCGATCATCCCTCTAGTATTGACCATCTTGAAAGTGGAAGTAAGCTGAGTCCTCGGGGACCGGCTCTAAATCTGGCCATGCAAAACCAGAGAGGTTAGACCTCTAATAGCAAGTACCGCAAGGAAGCACGATAAGAGGAATAAACCAGTAATAGGAAACATAATAAATAGAGCTCTGCTGACTACTGTGATTCACATTACATCACGATACTTCAAACCAACCTCCCAACCAAACAAGGACAGAAGTTGGCCCGTCATGTCCTGATATTCTGATCATCTCAGTTAGGTAACAGAGTAGGTACAGTACACAAACAAATCAATTTAAACGGCCATGCAACTACTACGGCTTGCTACTGTGAGTTCCAAGTTATCCTGGAATAATGCAATAGGAATTCTTCAGTTCTTACTATGTGCAAGCAAGGCTAGTTTACCCAGTCAATCAATTGCGCCAATCATGAATTAGACGAGTCCCAGCGGGACGTCCGTCATCAATATACAATATACAATAGATAATATAGCCAGATGCCGCTCCCTGCCCGTGTGGCAGATTTGTAGTATCTGTGGGGACCAACCAGCCTGTCGGGCACTACTAGTCCCAAGAGGGCTGCCATGTAAGAACTCGAAAATCCATTCTCTCCATGCAATCATTATTTTATTTAACTTAATAGCCTCTACGTTGAGTGAAATTCTATGCCGTGGATCATGGTCATTCAAATAAGTACTTTCGTACGGGGTACGATATGCATTTCTACAACAATACCAGTGCGATTAGGTTGTAGGTCTTACATAGCGTAATACAACAATCAAAACTAACCACGGAGTAATCATGCCTTGACCATAAAGTACACATGCTATTTTTGTAAGATAAATAAATAAATAAATAAATAATTTGAAGCCTGCATGTGCCTGTATACCAATATTCGAGATCAGCCAGTCGATTTCAATAGTTCATAATTAATTATGAACGTGTCTCATTCATTCAACTCAATAAGACAACCAGCCAGCCTCTTAGTTCCAACTAGGAACGCATGATTAATTAATTAAATCAAGATAACCAACTATCCTATTAATGTTAATAAAAGCCAAGGTAATTAATCAAGGTCAATCAATATCAATCAATGTCAATCAATGTCAATTTGGAACAAGGATCAGCCAAAAGGCTTAGAATCAGAGTTCATGCGGCCAGAAAATCATACGGCTAAGGAAGCTTAAATTCATGCGGCCGGAACAACATGCGCCTATGCGGCTAGGACCACACGCACCTATGCAGCTAGGACAACATGCGCCTAAGCGGCCGGGATTGGAAATAGTCCCATGCGGTTCAGCAATGCCCAAGCCATGCGGCTGAAAGAGGTTGCAGTCTCATGCGGCTACGGCTAACATGCGACCATGCGGCCAAAGGAAATTCTATGCGGCTCGGGGGATAGCAAACCCCATGCGGCTTGAAATGACATGCGCCCATGCGGCTCGAAATGGGACAAGCCCATATACGGCTAAGGAAAACTAATTACATACGGCTAGAATAAGTGCAATCCTATACGTTGCTGGGAAGTCATGCAGCGCCATGCGGCTGCGGGACTGAATGCATATACGGCTAGCTAAGAACTCATGCGGCAGATAAGTCTCATGCGGCTGACTAAGCCCATGCGGCTGGGATCGGAATCAGTCTCATGCGGCTCAAAATGAATGAACTCATGCGGCTGGAATCAGTCTCATGCGGCTCAAAATGAATGTACTCATGCGGCTGAAATCAGTCTCATGCGGCTGGAATGTCCATGTCCATGCGGCTAGAATGCCCATGCGGCTAGGGGGGACTTGCCGCATGAAGACTCATGCGGTCAAGCTTTGTCATGTGGCCAGAACTGTTCTTCTTCTCCGAATACCCAAGGACAGAACCATAGAAACCATTGCTTCCAAGCTCTCTAATTCCTTCATTCTAACCCCAAATCTGAACTTCCATAGGTCAAAATGGGGTAGAACGAAATTCTCTACAACATGGAACCATCAAAACTTGGAGATAACAAAGTTTACTAGATCAAAATCTAAAAAATCCGAAAATGCAACAAACTTAGATCTACCACAAATAAGCCATGGAAATCGAAAATACCAAGTACTAAAGAGACTTGGAATCAAATAAGGAAGATGATGGAACAATAAAAATGGAGATCCATCAAGAAGCAAGTTGGCACTTGCCTAGACCTCTTATGTTGGTGAAAGAGTTATGAGGAAGAAGAAGAAGAAGAGTAATGGTGAAGTAATGAAGATAGAGAAAAGGGATGGGCTTTAAATGGAAGGGGTAGTGGTAGGTGGGGGTTTGGTTCGGTTCATGATGAACCAACTAAGCTAAACCAATCCAAACCGAACCCAAAGCAAAGCAGAAAGTAAAATACAGAATTAAAATTATAGGAATTAAAATACAGAAATAAAATTGCAGACAATTAATTAATCATGAAATTAAAAGGATTTAACTACAGAATAATATATGATAAATATATTAAAGCAGTACATGCATTAAAAATATACGTATTCTGGGAACGGGAAGTGACAGCCTGCCTCGGAGTTCCAATTGTCAAAGCCCTGACTGCCGGGGATGGTGCTGTCGACTGGATCATCTGGCCGTGAGATCGCTTTCGACCTCCGGTCCTGTCTACTATCCTGTGGGAGGTATACTCGTGCCTCCGAGCTGCTCTCAATACTGCATCGAAGGTCTGATGCTCAAACTGTTCCACTGCCAACAAAATCTCGAGATGGAGCCCCTGCTGGAACCGCTGGGCTCTGTCGAACTCGGTCGCCACCAGGGTGGGAGCAAACCGACTAAGCCTGGAAAACTCGGTCGCATACCCATCGACTGTCACGCCCCAGAACCAGAATACTGGAGAGCGGAGGAATGACTCAGCCAGCTACGTATTACGGGTAGATGAATACCGTATAATACGATCAATGCTGTCTAAAGACGAGGGGGTGCATACTACATGAAAGTCTCGCTATAGTCACTTCACATCTATTGTCTCAATCATTCGAACAAGAAACAGTAATAGAGAACATGTAAGATAAAGCAGTAAGGCGTCCCAAACGCTCTGTCAAAATGTTCTTGATATCTGGCTTTACAAAACATAGCCAGATGGATGTAGCAAAAGTATACACAATTGTTATCAGCTGCAGCCTGACTTTAGTTACAATTATGTAAAAAGTAAGTACAAGACAATCCGACTAACATGTCGGTGCCAAATGCTAAGGTATAAAGTAGATAATAAAACGAGCGGGGAAGTAAGAAATCCACTCGAGTCCTCCTGCGATCATCCCTCTAGTGTTGACCATCTTGGAGGTAGAAGTAAGCTGAGTCCTCGGGAACCGGCTCTAAATCTGGCCATACAAAACCAGAGAGGTTAGACCTCTAATAGCAAGTACCACAAGGAAGCACGACATGAGAACTAAAACCAGTAATGAGAAATATAATAATAGATCTCTGTTTTCCACTAGGATTCACATCACATCACGACACTTCGAACCAACCTCCCAACCAAACAAGGACAGAAGTTGGCCCGTCATGTCCTGACATTCTGATCATCCCAGTTAGGTAACAGAGTAGGTACAGTACACAAACAAATCATCTTGAACGGTCAATCAAATCCTACGGCTTGCTATTTTGAGTTCCAAGTTATCCTGGAATTTATGCAATAGGGATTCCTCAGTTCTTACTATGTACGAGCAAGGCTAGTCTATCCAGTTAATCATGTGCGCCATGCATAAATTAGACGAGTCCTAGCAGGACGCCCGTCAATATACCATATACAATAATAATATAAGCAGATACTGTTCCCTGCCCGTGTGGCAGGTTTACAGTATCTGTGGGAACCAGCCGGCCCGTCGGGTACTACTTGTCCCAAAGGGGCTGCCATGTAAGAACTCGGGAATCTATTCTCTCCATGCAATCATTATTTTATTTAACTTAATAGTCCCTACGTTGAATGAAATCTCATGCCGTGGATCATGGTCATTCAAATGAGTACTTTTGTACGGGATACGATATGCACAACTCTACAATGATACCAGTGCGGTCAGGTTGTAGGTCTTACATAGCGTAATGCAACAATCAAAACTAACCACGGAGTAATCATGCCTTGACCATAAAGTACACATGCTTCTTTGGTAAGATAAATAAATAATAAATGAATTGAAGCCTGCATGTGCCTGTATGCCAATATTCGGGATTAGCCAGTCGATTTCAATAGTTCATAATTCATATGAACGTGTCTCATTCATTCAATTCAATAAGACGACTAGCCAGTCTCTTAGTTCCAACTAGGAATGCATGATCAATTATTAGTCAAGGTCACAATTATTATCAATGGTGACAAGGCATGAAAGTCAACTAGTATTCAGTGGGGTCGAGTCTACAACTCTCAGGGTTTAATTCCAGTCAATCGGGGTATCTATAACTCAATTCACGACACATGGTACATCCCACGTAACAATCTATATTTAACAGAAATATCAACATATCATGATTATAGCAAGTTTATGCAAAAAGGCGTAAGGATATAAAATGGACGTTAAATATCTAATAAGATGTCAATATACAGGGCTATAGAAGATCCAGGGTAAGCAGGCTACTCTCATGTCAGCCTACGCTCATGTCAACGTACGCTCAGGTCAAGCTACGCTCAAGCCAGCGTAAGCTCAGGTCATGCTACGCTCAGGTCAAGCTAGCATATGGACTACATACGACTCCTCTTCAAGGCAGCATATGGACTCCATACGACTCCTTACTATCCATGTTAGCGTACGCAAGTCATACGCTTCCAAAAGGCAGCGTATGAACTCCATACGACTCCTTACTATCCATGCTAGCGTACGCAAGTCATACGCTTCCAAAAGGCAGCGTATGAACTCCATACGACTCCTTACTATCCATGCTAGCGTACGCAAGTCATATGCTTCCAAAAGGCAGCGTATGAACTCCATACGACTCCTTACTATCCATGCTAGCGTACGCAAGTCATACGCTCCCAAAAGGCAGCGTATGAACTCCATACGACTCCTTACTATCCATGCTAGCGTACGTAAGTCATACGCTCCCAAAAGGCAGCGTATGCAAGACACACGCTACCTAAAAAGGCAGCGTATGGACTCCATACTGCGCTGCGCTAAAGAGCGCGCACAGCTCAGTGACGCAAGCTAAAAAGCTAGCATACACTGTTCACTGTCTTCTCCAAACAGCAAGACCTCTATGGTTGCACCCCAAAGTCTTAAAAGTCCATAACTTGGTCAAAACAAGTCCAAATCCAACTTTCCAAAGGTCAAAATTGGGTAGAATAAACTTCTCTACAACATGGAAGCATCAAAACTTGAAAACAAAGAAGTTTGATAGATCAAAACCACCGAACTCCGAAAATAACTCATTTCTAGATCTACAAAAATTAAAACTTCGAAATGAAAAATGCCAAGTTCTAAACTCTCTTAGGATCTTGCAAGGAAGATAAATGAACTACAAAAACATGGGTTCTCATTGGGAGCAAGTTGTACTTGCCTACGGTTTGGTAGGTGGAGAGAGTAATAAAGAAGAAGAAGAAGAGGAGTAATGGTGAGAATGAGTAATGAGGAGAGAGAATGGAGAGGGTGGCTTTAAATATGGAAGGGGTGGTAGGTGGGAGCTAATAGGCCGGGTTGCAGGGAGATCCAACAAAGCCAACCCGAGAACCCAACCTAGGCCGAACCACAATAGGCTAACTAAAGCAGAGAATAAAATAACAGCAGAAATAAAATACAGAAATAAAATTGCAGGAAATTAATTAACATGAATTAAAGGAAATTTAAATACAGGATAATACATGATAAATATTAAATAAATACATTCGAGGAGTACATGTATAAAATACGCATTCTGGGAACGGGAAGTGACATCTCTACCCTCCTTAAAAAAATTCCGTCCTCGGAATTTCAAATCCAAGCAGGATAGAAACATCGGGGCTAAACTAATCTAAGTACAAGCAATTCAATAAAACAATTATTTTATAATGTCCATAGCAAGTAGCATATCTATATTTAACAATCTACGATATCAAGCAATTCTACCCAAAAGGTGATAAGCATGAGGAATCAAGACAATCAAGGTACATAGAAAAAGATATACCTTGTGAGTCAAACAGGTGTGGATACCGTGATCGGATATCATCCTCACGTTTCCATGTTGACTCTTCCAAAGAGTGATGACCCCAAGCAACCCGGACAAGGTTAATTGTTCGGTTCTTGAGTATCTTTTCTCTTCGGTCTAAGATGGACACAGGCTGTTCCTCGTAAGACAGGTTGGTACCAACAACCAGTTCTGAATGATCGAGGATATGGCTGGGGTCCGATACATACCTTCGCAATTGAGATACATGAAACACGTCATGCACCTCTCGTAACGAAGGTGGAAGGGACAGACGATAAGCAACATCGCCTACCCTATTAAGAATAACAAATGGGCCTACGTATCGTGGGCTCAACTTCCCGCGAACGCCAAATCTAATGACCCCACGGGTAGGTGAGATCCGCAAGAACACGTGGTCCCCAACAGAAAACTCTAGCGGCCTACGATGCTGGTCCGCCCAATGACGATGCCGATCCTGCGCAACACGAAGTCGCTCTCTAATTCCCTTAATCACTTCAACCGTCTGGATAATCATTTTTGGGCCTAGCATCTTCCTTTCTCTGATATCATCCCATGCTAGTGGCGATCTACACTTCTTACCATATAGTGCTTCAAATGGCGCCATCTGGATACTGGTTTGATAACTGTTGTTGTATGAAAACTCAACTAAGTGCAGGTGGCTTTCCCAAGATTCTCTAAAATCTAGGGTGCAAGCTCGTAACATATCTTCCAAAGTCTGAATTGTCCTTTCTGATTGCCCATCCGTCTGCGGATGGTAAGCCGTGCTAAATCTTAACTTGGTACCCAGACTATGATGCAAGCTCCTCCAGAAATATGATGTAAAGCGGGTATCTCGGTCTGACACAATACTGACAGGGACTCCATGCTGCCTGACTATCTGTTGCATATATAACTCTGCCAACTTTTTTGTAGATTGTCCTACTCTGAAAGAAAGAAAGTGTGCTACCTTTGTAAGCCGATCTACTATCACCCAAATAGCATCTTTACCACTTGGTGATCTCGGTAAACCGGTCACAAAGTCTATTGTGATGTGTTCCCACTTCCATTCCGGGATAGGAAGCAGTTGCAATAACCCAGCTGGCCTCTGCTGTTCTGCCTTCATCTGCTGACATATCAAGCAACGAGAAACAAACCTAGCTATCTCCCTCTTTATTCCGTTCCACCAGAAGTGCTGCTTGATATCTTGGTACATCTTGGTCCCTCCAGGATGTATAGAATACTGGGAACTGTGAGCTTCTGTCATAACTTTCTGTCTAATATCTCCACTAGGCACGCATAAGCGCGATCCAAACCTAAGGGTACCATCTTCATGAATTTGCATCTCTTTTCTGAGTTCTGACTCATATTCTGCCCTAAGCTTCTGAATCCTTGGGTCCTGTGCCTGGGCTACCTTGATCCTGCCTACCAAGTCGGATTGAACTTGTAGACTCGCCAGAATTCCTATATCATTAGGAAGTATAATTTCAATGCCCATCTCCTGAAGGTCTTCTAAGATGTGCTTCTGCGTTGTCAACATAAATGCGCCGCCTCTTCTGCTAAGAGCGTCTGCTACCACATTAGCCTTATCTGGTTGATACTGAAGCTCCACGTCATAATCCTTGATCAACTCCAACCATCTTCTCTGCCTCATGTTCATCTCCTTCTGAGTAAAGATGTACTTCAGACTTTTGTGGTCTGTGTACATGTCCACTCGGTCACCATATAAGTAATGTCTTCATAGCTTCAAAGCAAATACTACTGCCACCAACTCCAAATTATGAGTTGGGTAATTCTTCTCGTGGTCCCGAAGCTGCCTAGATGCATACACTATCACCTTCCCGCGCTGTATGAGGACACATCCAAGTCCTTTACCCGGACGCATCATAATATACAGTAAAACCTCCGGGTCCAACTGGCAATGTAAGAATGGGTGCTGATATCAACTTTTGCTTCAACTTTTCAAATGATGCCTGACATTCTGCCGACCAAACGAATGGCACATTCTTCCGTGTCAAGCGGGTCATGGGTGCTGAAAGTCTTACAAAATCTGACACAAACCTTCGGTAATATCCTACCAATCCCAAGAAACTCCGTACATCAGCTATGGTCTTGGGTACTGGCCAACTCTCTACTGCTTCTACCTTCTTGGGATCTACTGCTACTCCAGCTCCTGATACGATATGACCCAAGAATGAAATGTGATCCGTCCAGAACTCACACTTGCTGAGCTTGGCATACAACTGGTTCTCTCTCAGAACCTGCAACACTTTTCTGAGGTGGTCTTCATGCTCCTCTTCACTAGCAGAGTACACAAGAATGTCGTCGAGAAATACTACGACAAACTGATCTAAATACGGCATAAAGATGCGGTTCATCAAATCTATGAATATAGCTGGAGCATTGGTCAAACCAAATGGCATTACCAAGAATTCATAATGTCTATACTTCGACCTGAATGCTGTCTTGGGAATGTCTTCCTTTCGAACCCTCACTTGATGGTACCCTGAACGAAGATCTATCTTGGAGAAAACTCTAGCCCTGCTCAACTGATCAAATAAGTCATCGATCCTGGGTAGTGGGTACTTGTTCTTTACTGTTGTCGCGTTAAGCTTCCTGTAATCGATACACAATCTGGATGATCCATCCTTCTTTTCCACAAGTACCACTGGTGCTGCCCATGGCGATATGCTAGCTTGGATAAACTTCTTCTCCTTCAATTCCTCTATGTGCTTATACACCTTGGCCTGCTCCGAATCCGACATTCTGTAAACCCGATCTGATATCGGTTTAGTCCCAGGTGCCAATTCTATGTTGAACTCAATATCTCTAACCGGTGGCAGACCGGGAAGTTCTTCGGGAAATACGTCTAGAAATTCTTCAACTACCTTCGGAATATGAACTTCTTCCATTGCTGTTATTACTCCCTGCTCTTGCTGAGTTGCCTCTGATCTGACTAAGGTGAATCTCTTCATGCCTGGAATATCAAAAGATACACTCCCGCTACGATAATCTATTGTCGCATGACTGTCTTTCAGCCAGTCCATGCCTAAGATAACGTCGAAATTTCTAACAGGAAATTCTATCAACTGGGCGGGTAAGGAATGCCCGTAAACTACAACACTACACGCTAGAATAACTCTACTAACTCGTACGAGCCCATTACCAGTGAGTATATTCAACCTCCCTGGCAATGTCTCGAACTCCATTCCTAGCCGTGTCGTAAATTGTGCAGATATAAATGAGTGTGATGCTCCTGAATCAAATAATTCTACTGCGGGATATGAGGCGACGAGAATGTTACCTGCCACAACATCTTTCGATGCTAATGCCTCCTCCAAGGACAGAGTGAATGCCTGCCCTCGACCTCCTTGCTGGTTTCCATGCTGCGGTCTAGCCTGGTGCTGCTGCTGGCCCCTTCCCTGATGATGCTGGGGTGGTCTATACTGGGGTTGCTGCATCGGCGGTCCCTGCTGCCGAAATATCTGAGCCTGTGGCATTAACGGATGCTGGGCCAATGGTCTCACTGCCACTGCTGGTCCTCGATACTGCCCTGCCCCTGGTGCTGGCAGAGCAGGAAACTGTTGCCCTGGTCCTCCTGACCTTGAATTCATGGGACATATGGTAACCCGATGGTCTGGATTTCCACATATCAAACACAGTCCGTTCAATGTCCGACACACATCTCTAGTGTGTCCCATCTTCCCATAATAAGTACAGCCCGCTGGGGGTTGCTGGTTCTTCTTCTGTTGCTGCTGCCTGGGTGGTGGTGCTGGCCCACGTATTGCCACATCGTGAATGCGAATGCCAAGGGATGGTGCTGTTGTTCGGGGCGCTGCTCTCCCTCCTCCTTCAATCTGACTGTGAGATCTCTTCTGACCTCCAGTCCTTACTGTGATCCTCTGAATGGTGATCTCATGCCTTCGGGTTGCCGTCAATACTTCATCAAAAGTTTGGTAGTTGTGCCCCTCTATCAATTACAAGAGCTCAAGATGAAACCCTTGCTGGAACCTCATCGCCCTCTGGCGCTCCGTTGCTACCATCTCTGGGGCGAACCTACTCAATCTGCAGAACTCTGCTGCATAAGCATCTACAGTCTTGCCGGCCTGCTTGAGGTTGATAAACTTTTGTTGTAGCTCAAACTGTGCCACAACTCCATAGTACTTCGTCTTGAACCTTGCAGTAAAATCGTCCCAAGCAACAGGACGTCTGATGCCTACTTCCTCTGATTCCCACCAATCACGTGCGAGATCCTGAAGTAACAACTTCACTAGATCCACACGTTCTTCTGCCGGCACCTTAGCGGCTGTCAGAATAGCCTCAATATCCTTAAGCCATGCATCTGCTGAGATGGCATCCTCCGTGCCCTCGAAACGGTGGGGGTTGTACTTGCAAAACCGGGTTGACGCTCCTGAATCTGTCCTTGCCCCTCTTTCCAATGTCGTCTGTAATCCTTGGTTGAGTAGTACATTCTGCTCTTGTAACTGAGCGTGCATGTGCTGCTGGGCTAACATCTGGTATTGCTGAGTAGCCATCATCCCTCTCATGATCTCTAGAAGGGCTGGTGTGTCCAACTCCACAGGGGTAGGTGGAACTATTGGTGGTGTTGGAACCTTCGGATACTGCGGTCCAACTACTGGTTCCACTATCACTTCTTCTTGGATAGTCTCTTGAGTTAGTACAGGCTCTTGTTGCTTACCAACATGGTCAGGTTGTCCATGTTGCTGTCCAGCTCTGACAGATACGGACGAGGTGTCCCTAAGAAAAGGGACAAGAGAACAATCAAATGATCGGACATGAAGGATTAATGAAGTCAAAGGATACTGGAATGTCAAGCTGGTATTGAGAACAACGAATTGCGAGATCAAGAGGAAACATGTGTGATTGAGACATCCTATAAATCAAAACACCCCACAAGTATGAAATCAGACCTGCATGGGCCACCACTAAAACCTTGTCACGCCCTAGAACCAGAATACTGGAGAGCGGGGGAATGACTCAGCCAGCTACGTATTACGGATAGATAAATACCGTATAATACGATCAATGCTGTCTAAAGACGAGGGGGTGCATACTACATAAAATTCTTGCTATGGTCACTTCACATCTATTGTCTCAATCATTCGAACAAGAAACAGTAATAGAGAACATGTAAGATAAAGCAGTAAGGCGTCCCAAACGCTCTGTCAAAATGTTCTTGATATCTGGCTTTATAAAACATAGCCAGATGGATGTAGCAAAAGTATACACAATTGTTATCAGCTGCAGCCTGACTTTAGTTACAATTATGTAAAAAGTAAGTACAAGACAATCCGACTAACATGTCGGTGCCAAACGGCAAGGTATAAAGTAGATAATAAAACGAGCGGGGAAGTAAGAAATCCACTCGAGTCCTCCTACGATCATCCCTCTAGTGTTGACCATCTTGGAGGTAGAAGTAAGCTGAGTCCTCGGGAACCGGCTCTAAATCTGGCCATGCAAAACCAGAGAGGTTAGACCTCTAATAGCAAGTACCACAAGGAAGCACGACATGAGAACTAAAACCAGTAATGAGAAATATAATAATAGATCTCTGCTTTCTACTAGGATTCACATCACATCACGACACTTCGAACCAACCTCCCAACCAAACAAGGACAGAAGTTGGCCCGTCATGTCCTGACATTCTGATCATCCCAGTTAGGTAACAAAGTAGGTACAGTGCAAAAACAAATCATCTTGAACGGTCAATCAAATCCTACGGCTTGCTATTTTGAGTCCCAAGTTATCCTGGAATTTATGCAATAGGGATTCCTCAGTTCTTACTATGTGCGAGCAAGGCTAGTCTATCCAGTTAATCATGTGCGCCATGCATGAATTAGACGAGTCCTAGCAGGACGCCCGTCAATATACCATATACAATAATAATATAAGCAGATACTATTCCCTGCCCGTGTGGCAGGTTTACAGTATCTGTGGGAACCAGCCGGCCCGTCGGGTACTACTTGTCCCAAGGGGGCTGCCATGTAAGAACTCGGGAATCCATTCTCTCCATGCAATCATTATTTTATTTAACTTAATAGTCCCTACGTTGAGTAAAATCCCATGCCGTGGATCATGGTCATTCAAATGAGTACTTTTGTACGGGGTACGATATGCACAACTCTACAATAATACCAGTACGGTCAGGTTGTAGGTCTTACATAGCGTAATGCAACAATCAAAACTAACCACGGAGTAATCATGCCTTGACCATAAAGTACACATGCTTCTTTGGTAAGATAAATAAATAATAAATAAATTGAAGCCTGCATGTGCCTATATGCCAATATTCGGGATTAGCCAGTCGATTTCAATAGTTCATAATTCATATGAACGTGTCTCATTCATTCAATTCAATAAGACGACTAGCCAGTCTCTTAGTTCCAACTAGGAACGCATGATCAATTATTAGTCAAGGTCACAATCATTATCAATGGTGACAAGGCATGAAAGTCAACTAGTATTCAGTGGAGTCGAGTCTACAACTCTCAGGGTTTAATTCCAGTCAATCGGGGTATCTATAACTCAATTCACGACACATGGTACATCCCACGTAACAATCTATATTTAACAGAAATATCAACATATCATGATTATAGCAAGTTTATGCAAAAAGGCGTAAGGATATAAAATGGACGTTAAATATCTAATAAGATGTCAATATACAGGGCTATAGAAGATCCAGGGTAAGCAGGCTACTCTCATGTCAGCCTACGCTCATGTCAGCGTACGCTCAGGTCAAGCTACGCTCAAGCCAGCGTACGCTCAGGTCATGCTACGCTCAGGTCAAGCTAGCGTATGGACTCCATACGACTCCTCTTCAAGGCAGCGTATGGACTCCATACGACTCCTTACTATCCATGCTAGCATACGCAAGTCATACGCTTCCAAAAGGCAGCGTATGAACTCCATACGACTCCTTACTATCCATGCTAGCGTACGCAAGTCATACGCTTCGAAAAGGCAGCGTATGAACTCCATATGACTCCTTACTATCCATGCTAGCGTACGCAAGTCATACGCTCCCAAAAGGCAGCGTATGAACTCCATATGACTCCTTACTATCCATGCTAGCGTACGCAAGTCATACGCTCCCAAAAGGCAGCGTATGCAAGACACACGCTACCTAAAAAGGCAGCGTATGGACTCCATACTGCGCTGCGCTAAAGAACGTGCACAGCTCAGTGACGCAAGCTAAAAAGCTAGCATACACTGCTCACTGTCTTCTCCAAACAGCAAGACCTCCATGGTTGCACCCCAAAGTCTCAAAAGTCCATAACTTGGTCAAAACAAGTCCAAATCCAACTTTCCAAAGGTCAAAATTGGGTAGAATAAACTTCTCTACAACATGGAACCATCAAAACTTGAAAACAAAGAAGTTTGATAGATCAAAACCACCGAACTCCAAAAATAACTCATTTCTAGATCTACAAAAATTAAGACTTCGAAATAAAAAATGCCAAGTTCTAAACTCTCTTAGGATCTTGCGAGGAAGATAAATGAACTACAAAAACATGGGTTCACATGGGGAGCAAGTTGTACTTGCCTACGATTTGGTAGGTGGAGAGAATAATGAAGAAGAAGAAGAGGAGTAATGGTGAGAATGAGTAATGAGGAGAGAGAATAGAGAGGGTGGCTGTAATGTCCCAAATTCGTGATACGTATTTAGTGTACGTATACGTGTTTTGGACCCATATTTTATTTAGTCATGATTAGTTATCTTGGTTTATTTTGCACTGGCTTGATTTTATTGGCATTGATAGTTTAAATGGTTTTAATGGTTCATTGGTTTATTTTGGATTAGTAAGGCTTGGTTTATTCCTGGTTTGGTTCGGCTAGGCTTGGTTGCTCTTGGTTCATCATGAACCAAGGGGTGAACCCCCTACCTACCACCACCCATAGTATTTATTACCCTTTCTCCTTCTCTCTCTTCATTAATATCTTCTTCTTCTCCACCATTAACTCCTGCACCTACCCAGAGAGAGAGAGAGAGAGAGCTAGGCAAGTGCATCTTGCTTCATGGGGGAACTCCAATTTTATTGCTTCATTCTCTTCCTTACAATATTTTAACTTACTTTAGTACTTGGCATTTTCACTTTCCATGGCTAGATTCCTATAGATCTAAGTTTATATTATTTTCGGATTTCCTGGGTTTTGATCTATTTAATCTTGTTATTATCAAGTTTTGATGGTTCTATGTTGTAGAGAAGCTCGTCCTACCCCATTTTGACCTATGGAAGTTCTGATTTGGACTCCGGATGATGGAGTTGTGGAGCTTGAGAACTTGGCTCTTATGGTGTTCTTCCTCTCAGAAATTTGGAGAAGATGAACTGTGCTTGGACTTGACTTGACCGCATGACAATTCATGCGGCAAGTGATTCGGTCGCATGAGACTCTCAGCCGCATAGGCTGGATCTCACTTCCTGAGCCGCATGGGCTCATTCCTTATCGGCCGCATATGTGCCCATCTCCTTGAGCCGCATGAACTCTAGCACTTGCGGACTGCATAGGCCCTGATCTTCGAGCCGCATGAGAACCCCCCCCCCCCAGATCTGGCCGCATGGACCTGAACTCCTTCTTAGCCGTATGGGCTTTTCCCTTATCAGCCGCATGCGCCTGATACCATCCAGCCGCATGGGCTGTTCCCTCTCCAGCCGCATGAGATCCATCCTGGCCGCATGTGCCTTAGCCGCATGGCTCTTCTATAGCCCTGTATATTAATATTTTATTAGATATTTAACGTCCATTTTATATCCTTACGCCTTTTATCCTGAACTTGATAATCATGAATTCATTTGATATGTTTGAAATTGATAATTGAGCATGACGTGATAGTGACCCGTAGTGGTGTACTCCTGACATAATAACCTGACATGACCTGATAGTGGCCCGCCGTGGCGCACTCTTGACAAGTACACTTGATATGATAACCTGGCATGATTATCTCGAATAGCTGTTGCGACGGCTACCTGACATGACCTGACCTGTATAATTAATCCGGACACCGTGGGTGATTGTGCTTGTACAAATAATCCAGTCCTGTCTTGCATCATGTCTAGGAGGGGACTCCTGAGTACCACGGTCAGGAGTACCTACTGAAATGGACTAAGGTTAATGACTAGTATAATTCACTAGACATGAAGAGATGTTCCCCAGTTACAGGCGATCCCGTTATCCCGGCCGCAAATGTTTGGACTTGTAGCCTGCCGACGAGTAGGGCACATTTCCAGCCCACTGTCATGTGGGGCACTCTCGATTGTCACTTTAAATGATTGAACTCTATTGTCACTCTAATGCATTGTACTCTCTAAATTGTCACTATAATGATTGCCTGGATAACCTGGATAGCTGCAGGGCCTGTGACTACTTGGAGCATCTCATTGCATCTTGCTAGTAACTAGGATTGTGATAACCCTAGTTAGTTAATGTAGAAAGCCGTAGGCAATGATTGACCGTGATTGCTTGGATGGAGTCTAGTCCAGTATAGTATTGTCTAGAATTGATTGATTGCAAGATTGAACCAGAATGATTGAATGATTGTCACTCCAGATTGTCACTATAATGATTGTCACTCCAGATTGTCACTATAATGATTGTCACTCCAGATTGTCACTATAATGATTGTCACTCCAGATTGTCACTCCAGATCGTTACTATAACGATTGTACTCTATTGTCACTCTAGCGTATTGTACTCTTCATTGTCACTTTTATCATTGTACTCTCTCCTTTTCACCTTAATGATTGTCACCTTTAGCAATAAATGATCAGAGACTAAGTTCTGTTCAGGCGAAGGGTTACAATCTCGGTCCTTGTTTGGTTTAAGGATTGTAACCTGGCTTCCGGAATAGTACCTTCGTTTTCTCTTCATATATTGTCCAGCTATATTTTATTTTAGCCTGATTCTCCAGTTCTTTTATGTCAATGATGCTTCTCTTAATTATTTTCTCTGATTGGGGCAAGTGCATTGGTAGTGCACAAACCTCACTCTGTGTTACTCATTTTTGTTTTCTTACATGTTGAATGCTAATGATTTGCTGGTTTTAGTTCCTAAGTGAAGCCTCCGTTGTGGCACTTGCTCTTTCTGGGGTCTGACCCAGCTAGTTTTGTATGGCCAGATACCGGAGCAACACCAAAGGATCTCCCTGCTTTCCAGCCCGATGGTGGTCACCAGGCATAACCAGGGCATCGAGTGGGTTTCTTTTGTTCTCCCACTGTAATATTATAAATTATTCTTTTGAGGCGTTTAGCCGACGAGCAAGTGTCAGCTCGATTGTACTTACTTACTGTCTGCCTACGGGCTGTAACATGATTGACAAGCCCCGGGGGTTGATCATGTATGACTGAACTCTTGCTAGTCCTCACATTTTGTAACGACTAGCTTCATGATCATTCCGAATATATAATGTATGGGACGCCTTACTATTGTGTATTTGGTGGTCTGCCATCTTGTAACTATTACAATAGGCTATTTTATGACCTTAAGAGACTGATGGATTGTAGTGAAACCCTCACATATCTAGACAGCCGTGACCGTATAGCGGTGTGGATTCTATTCCGTTATACGTAGCTGGCTATGTCCGCCCCCGCTCTCCAGTATTCTGGTTCTGGGGCGTGACAGTGGCTTTAAATATGGAAGGGGTGGTAGGTGGAAGCTAATGTGCCGGGTTGCAGGGGGATCCAACAAAGCCAACCCGAGAACCCAACCTAGGTCGAACCACAATAGGCTAACTAAAGCAGAGAATAAAATAACAGCAGAAATAAAATACAGAAATAAAATTGCAAGAAATTAATTAACATGAATTAAAGAAAATTTAAATACAGGATAATACATGATAAATATTAAATAAATACATTCGAGGAGTACATGTATAAAATATGCATTCTGGGAACGGGAAGTGACATTGACCGTCCTGCCCATCTACTTCAGATTGGTGAACTTGGTCTGTAGATCGTACCGAGCCACAGCATCGAAGTACTTGGTCTGGAATCTCTCACGAAATACTGCCCAAGCAATAGGTGCCACTAATCCCACGGCCTGCGCCGCCCACCAGCTGCGGGTAAGATTTAGTAACTACAGGCGCACCACGGCCACCTTCTCGTCTTCCGGAGTCCTGGCTGCTTCCAATATCACCTCTGTATCCTGAAGCCACGCATTAGCAGCGATAACATCTTCGCTACCATCGAAGAATGGAGGGTTCAGATGCTTGAAACTGTTCGCTGCACTGTTCCCATGACGACTGCCTCTGTTCAGAGCATCTTCCATTGCCTGGTGCAAGGCATCTCCTCTACGATCCTGGGAAGCTAACAAGGTCCTGATGAGACCCACCAAAGTGCCATCATTGGGCTTTGCAGGCTGGACGGGCTGAACTGGTGGCTCGGGATCTCCGGTAGGCATGACTCGGGAGGCTGCTCCTGAGTGCTGGGCCTGATCTTCAGGTTGTTGCTGGTCCACGGGAAGCGCTTCGTCCTGCTGATCGGCAGGTCCAGGTACAATGTCGCTGAAGAAGACGACATAGAGAACAATAAGGAAGGACCAGGACAGATCAACGATTACAAGCATGTGATCAGGACAAGAATTTCAGGAATCAAAAGGATACGAGCAGAGATCAAGGGCGAGTACTGATTAAGACATCTATTCGGTAAACTCTCACATATCTGGATTTACAAGACCTGCATGGGCCACCATTTAAACCATGTCACGCCCCAGAACCAGAACACTGGAGAGCGGGGGCAGACATAGCCAGCTACGTATAATGAAATGGGATCCACTCCACTATACGGTCACGGCTGTCTAGATATATGAGGGTTTATCTACAAGCCATCAGTCTCCTATGGTCAATAACAAGCCTAGTGTCTCAATCACAAGCAAATAAGTAAATATTACAAGATATAAGATCACCAAATATACAATAGTAAGGCATCCCAAACATTATATATTCAGCTGATCATGAAGCTAGTCGTTACAAAATGTGAGGACTAGCAAGAGTTTTAGTCATACATGATCAACCCTAGGTTGCCAATCATGTTACAGCCCGTAGGCAGACAGTAAGTAAAAATGTACATGAGCTAACACTTGCTCGGCGGCTAAACGCCTCAAAAGAATAATTTTATAATAGAGTGGGAGAGCCAAAAATAACCCACTCGTTGCCAGGATTCCGTCTAGTAGTCACCATGTGGCTGGAAGGTCGGTAGATCCTCTGGTGCTGCTCCGGTATCTGGCCATACAAAACCAGCTGGGTCAGACCCCAGAAAGAGCAAGTGCCACAAAGGAGGCTTCACTTAGGAACTAAAATCAGCAATTCGCACAAGAGTATAATTACAAATAAAAGGCAGTAATAAAAGGCTTGATAACAACAGCAAACTGAGTACGAAGAAAACCCTTCAAGTAGCCAGGTCACAACCCTTAAACCAAACAAGGACCGGGGTTGTAACCCTTCGCCTGAATAGAACTCCGTCTTCCATCTCGTTGGTAAGGTAAAACATAACAAGCATGACAGTTGATATACGATGAGATAACCATGGGACTATTCAGATAACCAGGTTAAAACCCGTAAACCAAACAAGGACCGGGGTTGTAACCCTTCGTCTGAACAGAACTTGGTTTCTCCCACCATTTATCGGCAAGATAATAGAAGAAATCAGGACATATAACAATCTTGTACAGAATCAAAACAAGAATAGACTGATAAACTCCATCCAATATTTCACGGCCAAGCAATAAGTACGGCTTGATACTTTAACTAACTAGGGTTATCACAGGCCTAGTTACTAGCAAGATGCAGCGAGATTATTCCACAGCAACAAGTCCTGCAGACCATCCAGGTTATCCAGGTCGAATATTAGTACAATGAGGGTGCAACACATGACAGTGTGCTGAAAATGTGCCCTACTCGTCGGCAGGCTACAGATCCCAAGTGGGGCGCCCAGATAATGGGATTGCCTGTAGCTGGAGAAATCTCTTCATAACTACTGGATTATTCTAGTGGTTAGCCTTAGTTGATTTCAGTGGGTACCCCTGACCGTGGTACTCAGAGGTCCCCGTCCTAGACATGATGCAAGACAAGACGGATTAATTTGTACAAGCACAATCGTCCACGGTGTCCAAGTTATTCAATCTTGTCAAGTCATGCTAGCCGTCGCAACAGCCTTCGAGATATATCGTGTCAGATTTATCATGTCAAGAGTGCGCCACGGCGGGCCACTATCAAGAATTATTATGTCAAGTTATCATGTCACTTGTCAGGTCAAGTTATCTTGTCAGGAGTGCACCACGGCGGGTCACTATCAAGTCATGTCATTTATCAAGGAGGAAAGAAACTTGCACAAGTAAATAATAATAATAATATATATAACATATATATTCTTGAAGCTAAGGAGAAACTCTACAACTTTCATGTTGGGAGTGGGAAGAAATTCTGACCACAATTCAGGCAAATAAAACATTTAAACAATCAAAGTGGACCCCATGCGGCCCAAAAGTGGGAGAACATACATGCGGCCAAAGAGAGTGGGAGGCCACCCATGCGGCCAGCCAAAGCTTATGCGGCCAGGAAATAACTGAAGGGGGCCATGCGGCCAAGAGTAAATGCTAACAAAAAATATTCATGCAGTCAGAAAAGACAGAGAGTGGGAAGTCAATAATTGCGAGCTTCCACTTAAACAAAGGAAATGGCACGTGGCCAAACAATGAAATGATGACTGCCAGTAAAAGAGTGGCTCCCGTGGCCAAAATATTAGATAGTGGGGGAAGGAAGCCTATGCGGCTCACCTTAGATTCCATGCAAAACGCAACATACAAATAATAATATTTAATGGCCAAAAGCCATGCGGCTCTGCATCAAGCAATTATTAATGCTATAAATATCCATGCGGCTCACCCTCACATTTGCTTACATGAAAGTACAAACAAATAAATAAATAAATAAATAAATAATGGCCATGCGGTTTGCTTGTATGAAAATGCAAACAAGCAACTAATATTAATTAATTTCCTTATGCGGCTCCACTTTGATTCATGCATTAATGGCAAACAAAAGGCCAAGCCTTATGCGGCTAGTTTGGAAAAATGTTAGGAAATGCATTCAATGCATTCTGAAGCAAGCATTTATTTAATGCATAAACAAAAAATGCATTCAATGCATTCTGATTTGGAAATGCATTCAAAATGCATTAAAAATGCATTAATAGCAATCTGGGGCATTCTGGGGCAATGCATTTTTAATGCATTAATAGCATTCTCATGCGGCTGGCTTTCAACAATACATTAAATAAAATTCTCATACGGCTGGCTAATAAATGCTATCATGTCAGGAAGCAAATGATGCTGCCATGTCCATGCGGCTAAGCAAGATTCCTGCGGCCAAAAATACAAGCTAGCAACAATTTATGTTGCCAACAGAGAAGATGCTCATGGAAATACCATGGCTTCTCTGCACCACCCAACTCTCCACCGGAGACCAAATTTGGACTTCCATCGGTCAAATTTGGGTAGAAAGAAATTCTCTACAACATGGAATTATTGTTTACAAAAAAATAAATATGCAAGTCTGGTAGATCAAAATCCACAAAAACGAAAATACCACAAAGCTAGATCTACAAGAAATTAGCCATGAAAATGGAAAATGCTAAATACTAAAGTGGATTAGAAACACATAAGAAAGAAAATGGAACAATAAAAATGGACTTCCTCCATGAAGCAAGATGCACTTGCCTAAGCTCTCCCTCTCTCCTGGTAGGTGGAGAAGTAAATGGAGGAAGAAGAATATATGAGTAATGAATAATAATGGAAGGGAGAGAGTGGGATTGATATTTATGGTGGGAGTGGTGGTAGGTGGGAGGGGTTCTCCACATAAAACCAAACCAAGCCAAACCCACTAAACCGAACCAAACCAAGCCAATGCGATGCCATGATGAACCATGCAACATTCAAAATAAAATCCAAGGCTAACTAATTATGACAAACCAAAAATATGAGTCCAAAGTATTTATACGTATTTCCCAATACGTAATACGAACCACGGGCATTACATGGTCACCATTGGAAGACGTGAAAAATCAAAATGACCTAAGTTCTCACTGTGGCGCATAGGTTGTTGATGCATGCGCATAGATTGCTATGTGCCACATAGACTATCTGGTTGTTGTGGTTCCCTCTCTTCTCTCAAAATTTTCAACGACTCAAATGAGACGATAGGAGTTCTATTTATAGAGCAAACTAGCAACACATGCGCGCATATGTACTGACCGACCAAATCCCACGAAATTTGCGTCAGTGCCCTATGCGCTAATACCACTACGTGTCGCACGCAAAC
Organism: Iris pallida; assembly: GCA_029216955.1. NCBI lineage: Eukaryota > Viridiplantae > Streptophyta > Magnoliopsida > Asparagales > Iridaceae > Iris > Iris pallida. The sequence continues at coordinate 13,499,327 of JANAVB010033820.1, read as the reverse complement.
AGCGCCGCCTGAGCCGTGCTTCGAAAGCAACGGCAACCGACAAAACTGACATCTCCGAAAGCAACCGCGGGCATGCGCCTAGCGCATAGCGCCTCGCCGCTAGCTCCTTGACACATCATGCCTAGTGCATATCGCCTAGCACATAATGCCTAGCCGCATAATGTCATGCGTCCATGCAAAGTGCAAAGTGCACCACCAAAGCACCGCATAATGTCATGTGTTTGTGTTAAGTGCAAACTGTGTCAACAAAGCATCACTTTGCACCAATGTTGTAAAAACCGGATCGGACCGGCGGTTGGACCGGGTCCAACCGGTTTAAGCCAAAAAATCAGTCCGGTTCGATTAAAACCGGATCATTTAAAGAACCGTCGGTTTTTTGTCAAAATCGGGTTCAACCGGTGAACCGGTCGAACCGGTTCACAATTGAACCGGCCAATTTTGGTTATTTTTTCATTGTAAAAAAATTCAAAATAAATTATTATGAGAAATGTGGACCATTTGATTCTTTATTTGGTTTTAATCGACCTTATAGTTGTAAAATTAAACCGAACTAACATACTTATGATCAAACCAAACTAAACCAAGAAGTAAATATGGATATTTTACCTATTTGAACCAAACTAAACCAAGTCTATTGAACTCCAATTGAACCCTGGTTGAACCCGGTTGAACCCCGGTTGAATCCCGGTCCGACCTATACCAAAAAATTTCGGTTCGATCATCGGTCCGATTTTAAAACATTGCTTTGCACTCTTTATCCAATCTCGAGCCGCTAAGCCCATTCGGAACTTAGCTCCTGAGAATTTTCAAAGTGAGTGACGAAAACAAAGATTTTCTTTGAAATTTAAACTTAATCAATTACCCCTCATGGGCCACCATATCCCATGTGCATATGCCAATGTAAGCACAGCTATTATACTGGGATATAGAAGAAAAAAAAAGAAAAAAATAATAATATTATTATACTGGGATATACTCATTTTTGGTTTTCCAACTTGGGACTGAAGTTTCCATAGACAAGTTAAAACCACAACAGATTTTATCCCAAAAAAAACAAAGGAACTATAAAAATGGACACTTGAACGAAACAAAATGGTGTCTAACATTTGTAACATTTTTTGGGAAATCAAAGTCATATATTAGATAAATCGAAATCGCTTGGTGTAGACTTCTCACATATACGAGTGGGTACTGAACTTACCTGGAATTATGAAGTTATTAATCTACTTCTCAATTTTTGTATGCTCGGAACAAAGATATTCTGAAAATTCATGTGATAGAGAGGAATTTCTTTGATGGACTATACTCTCTTTTTTTGTTCTAGTGACGACAATTAATTGGTTGTGTGGAAGGAAGGAAGGATATTGAGGAGGGTTAGTGTGTGGAGGAAAATAAGGCTTGAAAGTGTTGTTGGAATTATTCGAGAAGATGTCAAGAAGCTTGGAACTTGGAAGAAAACAGAGTCCTACTTGCACTTGTGTTTTGGGACACTGCGCAGAAACGAGGCGACACGTCAAGGATGCTCCCATTGCCTGTCCGCCAAACTAGCGAGGACGTGTCGACAAAACACTACTTTTATGAGAGGCATGTACACCAATTAGTCCAGTCCAGCCTCAATTAATTGGGGTTATTTAGGTCTACGGTAGAGTATAATGGGAGGTGTGCATTCGGTTTATTCGATTTCATCCTGACCGAAGTAGTCAAATTTAAATAAATTGAAATTCTAAAATGAATCGAATTAGCCAAAATCGAAACCGAACCGAATAATAAATTTGGTTTATTCAGTTGGACTATTTATATTATTTAATGGGTCAGATCTAAAGTTCGAATCGTGGCTAAATTATATTAAAAACTATATTTTTTTATACACATTTGCTAAACTTTAAAGTTGCATATATTGTTAGACTAGTTGTTAAATTATCAAAGTTGAATTCAAAATATATATATAGAATTGTTGTTAAAATATAGATATTTTTAATCACAAAATATGCAAAAAAAATTAAGGGTATTTACATAATTGTATATTTTTATTCGGTTTTCGATTTTGGACAGAAATCGGATTAACCTTAGTATTTTGAAAACAGAAACCAACCGAGTTTTTTGAAACCAAACCGAATCTCTTATTTGGTTCGACTCGGTTCAGCTTTCAATCCAAAATAGAATAATGCTCACCCCTAGGTATAATGGTGAATTTATTTTATTTAGGTCCCCTTATAATTTAGAAGATAATTTGGTCTCTACCATCTAGATTGAAAACATAAGCGCAAAATTTGAATATTATATGAAACCTAAAACTAAACAAAAATATATGAGATTTGTGTGATATAGGTCATTTAGTTTTGTATGGTGAAGATTATGTGTCTTGTATTATTTAGTTTTTTTATGATCAAAATCAAGAACGAGACTTGTGTTGGTTGCTTCTATTCCGATCTCAGCAGCCACACAACTATTCCGAGACTCTTGAATTATAAGCATTAATTTATAATACGACCGAAAAAGAGATGCATCTGACGATACACGATGTCCATAAAATTCATCTCCATCGAAACTGCCGGTAGAAGAGTGTGTGGCTATTGAGATCATGATAGAAGCAAACAACAATGTTATAAATCTTATTCTCGCTTGATCGAGAAAACTAAATAATCCAAGTCACACCAATCTCTATAATGCAAAACTAAAAAAAAAAATCATTTAGATTTAAAATTTTGTATAATATTCAAAACTTACGCTTAGTTTTTAATTTAGACGATCAGTCCAAGTCAACTATTAAAATGAAAGTCAAACCCTACAAAAATAAGGCATTGAAAAATGTTGTGCCATCGTCCATAGGGTCACGAAAAGTTGGAGGATGACTGCGGCTGTGTCCACACCGACAACGCGTCCCCCTCTCCATTTGGTCCGTTCCCATCCTACGAAGCTCACTTCCCAAATTTTGGGGGTTGCTCCAATGAGATCTCGATAGTGACTTTTGGATCAGAACCGTGGTCCATACAGTACTGCGCATAAAAAAAGAAAAAAATGATAACTTGGATGTGCATCCTCCTACAAATAACAAACTTTACTGCTGCCTGCCAGAGTTCCTTGGCTCACTACTATCTATCAAACGAGATGGTTCAAAGCACACCAAAGGTCACCGCTGACTGCAATGGGTCAGAAGAGGTCGGTAACCACCATTCTTAGGAAGGTTGTCCAAAGACAATAATATTACGTACCGAGTCAGTTGTGAACTCCTCCCTAAAGTCTCCCGAGCCGCTAATGATTACTTTGTCTTAGTTTACAAGCAACTACCTAGCTAGACCGAGTACTATACAAATTAACAAAACAAATTAAATACTCCCATCTCTTTCTTCTCTCTTGCTAACCTCTAACTGAAACCGACAGTGCTACGTGGACTGTATTTTGGTCCACAGTTTTGATCCATAGTTTACGTGGCAGACTTTAATTAGCAGAATACCGACGGATGAAACTCACACGAATAGAAAAGACAAATTGGATTGCATTATATCAGTCCGCAGTCACAGTCGACGGACGAGCTGTTTAGCATTTTTTCTAATTGAATATATAGAAGAAAAAAAAAATCCAAGTGCTCCATTATTAAATATTTGATTATTTCTCCTCTCCTCACTATAAATACATACAAACACCACTTCTTGTATTCTTGTGCAACAAAAAAAAAAAAAACTCTACCATGTCCAACTTCCCTATAGCTCTCTGCGACTCCTCCCTCACCCTCTTCCGCCTGGCCATCTCCAGCTCTGACCCTTGGCCTTTCTCTCTCTAAACTCCTCTCTCTCTCTCCTCTCCCTCTCTTTACTCTTCTCATCTCTAGCTAGAGAGGAAAGAAGAAGAAGAAGAAGAAGAAGAAGAAGAAGAAGAAGAAGCATGGGACACCACAACCACCACCACCACCAGCTGCCGCCGAAGGGGTGCATGGCGGTGCGGGTGGGGCGGCAGGAGGAGGAGCAGGAGAGGTTCGTGGTGCCGGTGGTGTACCTGAACCACCCCCTCTTCCTCGGCCTCCTCAAGGAGGCCGAGGAAGAGTACGGGTTCGAGCACGCCGGCGCCATCACCATCCCCTGCCACGTCGAGCACTTCCGCCACGTCCGCGGGATCATCGACCGCGACAGCCGAGCCTACGTCGGCGCAGGAGGACACCACCACCACCACCATCTCCCCTTCCACCTCTACAGCTGCTTCAAGGCTTGATTCATATACTAATTAATAATTTTGTATTTTTATTTTCTTTTTAGGTTTAGGTAACCAAAAAAAAGTTCTGGGAGTCTGTTGTGCTCATTGTCGTCTGCATGTCTTTGGCTTCTGCTTAATTTATTTTTCTTTTTCTTTTTCTTTTTCTTTTTTCTGTACTTATAGTACTGTGACTATTGATCCAAAGAATTGGAGGATTGGAAGAGGAGAAGGAAAGAAAAAAAATGATAGTAAATTTAGGGAATTTGTTAATAATAATTAATTTTCTATACCAATTGATCTTATCGTCAACTTTTCTCTCCTTTCTTTTCGGTTGCTTGACCTAGAAGCAACTTTAATTAGTTTGCTGGCAATTCCCTTCTTAGTGGAGAAGTAAGCCTTTTTCATTGTTACTCGAATATGTGGTACTTGATGCTTTATTCTTTGATTTTTCTTTCCTTCCTCTGTTGTTGGTGCACACTTCTTTAGACCATCTCCAATGGTGATTTCTAAAATTGAATTCTTATCCTACTTGGTATTGTACTCTAAGGAAATTTCTATCATAGTTGGAAGAGTTTCTACATAGAAATTATAAACATACAAAAATGCTTTCCAATAGTTCTCCATTTCTATCCTATGTGTTACATAATAAAAGGACTAATTTAATGGTATGGGGTCCAATAATAATAGTCATGAGAGATAGGAGAATTTCTATGAGAATTTCTACATGTAGAAATCCTCCTAGAAAGTTTTCATCCTACATCATTGCCACCTAGGATTACCATTGGGAGAAGTTTTTTCTAAAATGGATTTCTTCCATAGAAATGGGGAAGATAGAAACCCCTATTGGAGATGGTCTTAGATTATTGTCAAAGGCACTCTTGACACACAAACATATATATATATATATATATATATATATATATATATATATATATATATATATATATATATATATATATATATATATATATATATATACACACACACACGAGCAAATGACCTCTAGTCTAGTGGTTAAGAGAGATGCATGCAGCCCAAGTGGTCAGGAGTTCGAGCCCCAGTGGAGGCGAGTTCGCCACAATTACCCATTGCTTCAAAAAAATATATATATATATACACACGAGGAGGAATCCATATTTTCGAATTTTTTTTATCCTCAAGCATCTTCATGCTATTCACTGTTAGATATTATTTAAGTCATCTAATCTTAACCATTAATTTGAATGATTCAAAATATATATATATATATATATATATATATATATATATATATATATATATATACACTGTGGAATGTTTTTACTGAAAATCGATATCTCCTCACCATTCGGATCGCATGTCTCACTACTACCACTAGATTAGGAATCATTGACATATATATATTCGAAGAAGGTAAATTTTATTTAGATCCCTCTGAGATGATAATTCAGTTTAAAGCTTAGAACCAATCCATTTAGAAGGTCCAATTTTAATTCGAAGACTATATTCCGGCCCGAAGACCTTATATATATATAATCATTTGCAGCTTCTTTTGTAGTAGATTATTCTTATCTAGATCATTACCATCGTGTCTCAATTTTATTTCTCTTTGTTTTTTTTAGCTGGTGTAGTTGTAATGGATTTTTTAGAGAGTCGGTGGGAAAAAGCTCCACCAGTCTTTTATTAAAGAAAATAAACATGTTACTTACCATATGTCAATACACCATATGTTGTTCTAGTTAATTATATACTTTATACTTCTCAGTTTCTTCCTTCTCTCCTAAGGCCTCGTTTGGTTCGGGAAAAGGAGAAGAAATCAATGTCTTGTTCCTTTTTATTTTAGAAAATTATAATTTTAATTAGCAAAAAAAAAATTGGTGTTTGAAAAAACCAAAAAAAATTGGAAAGGAAAGTGACTCTTTAGAGTGGAAAAGTGAATCCCTAGATAGGTGGAAGAACACTTTTTCCTCAATTTTGCGTTTCCTTGACGATCAGTTTTTCCCAAACATTTTCTTTTGCATCCAAACATAGAAAATAAATTATTTTCCTTTCCTAATGTTCTGATTCCGTGAACCAAACATGACCTACGCCTGAGGAAAGAAATTCACACAAGAGCACGTGTAGTCGCATTATAGGAAATTGGATACCTCAAATTGCTAGATAATTCCATTTTTATGTGTTTAATTGTACAATTATGCTATTTGGCATGTGCGCGTGCACAGCATGTGCACGTGCGCGGCTGAGGACGGCGGAGGGGATAGTCGGAGCAGTAGGGGGAAGGGGGGAGACATCGGCGGTCTTCGATGACGGCGACGGTGGCGGAGCATCCGTCGGAGGACGCCGGAGCAGAAGAGGGGGGAGAGGAAGTCTGCGGCAGCGGCGAAGGGTGGTGGTGGCGGCAGCTCCGGCATCCTCGACCATGCGCATGCACCGGATGTGCCACGCAGTGCCAAAAAAAAAATCTTTAATTGTACTTGTTTTAGTTCAAATGTTCAATTTTTCTCTTTTTTTACTTCCACAATTGTAAAGCTTGAATAACAGTGCAATTGTCTAAAAAAAATTTATGTATATTTTGTTATTATCAGTTTTAATTATCAAGGTGCAACTGTTGTTGGTGCCTTCAAATTCCTCACTTTGCCTACAAAGTTAGGTTGAAATTCCAGAATTGAGAAAATACATGTTGACCAAACAGTGTGAATTGGTCTATAAAACAAAAAGAAGCATTCTATACTTTACAAATGTCGGATTGACATCCCATTGGAGAGTCTTTAATTGTTTATATATCCCTTTTCTATTGGTTTTTCGCGGCAATGGTTCATATTTTGGTCCTTCCGGCACGTTTTTTTTTTTTTTTTTTTTTTATTGATTGTCCGCAGCTGGTTCATAGTTTTGGTTCATCTGTCACGTATCGTTATTGGAAAGATTTTCGATGACGGATCCAAACTAGTGGGAGAGGCTAGTGGGTTGCTGCAATATGGCAGGACAGCGACACTCTCACGGTCGGACAAAATATCATTTTTGATTGAAAAAATACATGTTGACCAAACAGTGTGAATTGGTCTATAAAACAAAAAGAAGCATTCTATACTTTACAAATGTCTGATTGACATCCCATTGGAGAGTCTTTAATTGTTTATATATCCCTTTTCCATTGGTTTTCCGCGGCAATGGTTCATATTTTGGTCCTTCCGGCACGGTTTTTTTTTTTTATTATTGATTGTCCGCAGATGGTTCATAGTTTTGTTTCATCTGTCACGTATCGTTATTGGAAAGATTTTCGATGACGGATCCAAACTAGTGGGAGAGGCTAGTGGGTTGCTGCCATATGGCAGGACAGCGACACTCTCACGGTCGGACAAAATATCATTTCTGATTGAAAAAATACATGTTGACCAAACAGTGTGAATTGGTCTATAAAACAAAAAGAAGCAGTTATATTATGCAAAAGTGGGATTGACATTCCCATTGGAGAGTCTTAATTGTGAGAGGTTTTGTTGACATAATCCCATTCTAAGCAGCAGCTGCAACCGTAGCTGTTGCCGATCACCAAACGCTATATAGAGGTTTGGCATGCCAAATTTTTTGCGAAACGTCATGAAACAGACTTTGATGAAGACTGCGCTAAATTATGCACATACTTACTGTAGCTCCTCCTGTTGACAAGCAATATATACTTGTCCTACTCGTTGAGAAGGTTTACTCTTTTCCATATTCGCACGGCTCTGACTCACTGACACGTCGGCTAGAATTGAAGTTTTTACTTGGAGATAATTTTCCTCTTGTAATTGGAGACGAGTTCATTTTTGTTCGTCCACCAAAGCTTGTATGAGTGTTTACCATTTCATTCAAAAATTGTTACCATTTCACTTACATGTGACAATTCTCGAGTGAAATGATGAACATCAAATACAAATTTTGCGGCAGATCCAATACGGTCGATATCAATACTATTTGGCATGCCCCGATCCGATATTGACCAATACCGACATTGGAGATCATTTTTCATTCAATTCAAAAAAGAACGAAAAAGATCCATTAGTAAGGGTGTAAAAGCGTAGTAAGATTGTAAAAATATATAACGGAAGAAAATTTATCTATCGCATGTCGCATGTAAATCAACTGACAATGGTTACTACTATTTTATTCACTTTCAAAACTACTATGAAATAACACAAAAAATACCTAAAATTATGTCCTAAATATATAAAATATATCTTCTAAACTGTTAATAATTTATTACTAATTATTTGTTTTCTCTTACCAAAGAATTCGATATTTCGATTCGAAATCGCTGATATTGTCGATACCGCCGATCTGGATACTCGTAGAAATGGTCCGATATCGATTTCCATATCGTCGAACCTTGAAATTTTATTGGTGAACAAAAATGGACTCATTAGAAGACCATCAAAGAAAAAATAAAGTATTTTGTTAGGGAAGAGTAGGAAAGCAAACTTAAATTGAGGATCAATAAAGTTAATACATCATGCTAACAAATTATTAATTGAGATAGTGAGAAAAACGTTTGTTTTGGGGAGTTGTTAGTTGGGTTTGTAATGTATTTGTAACCCATATTTTTGGTTGCTGTTGAAGTGGAGAGAGATGGGCCACGGGAAAGGAAAGAGATGCTTTGAAACGTATGGTGTATGGCTCAGTGGGGATTGGTGGTGGGTGGAGAGCGAGGCAATATTCCCTGCTGTGGACAGATGTGGATCTGCTACCAAAACCTAAAATCATCATAACCCATATTATCTTTCTTGCTTTCTTTTTGACCACTAATAGGTCACCTGAAAATGATTTTCGTATGTGTCCGTAGTTGTATCTGTGTCCGTAGCGTACAGATATGGATGATTATAATATATATATTTGAAATATATGTTTCTTGTTTATATTCATGCAACATAGCGCTGCCGTAAAATCTTTATGTTAACGCATAAAATACAATAAAGCACAAGGGCTACCACCTAGCATATTAAATTGCCGATAAAAAAATGTTAAGAACACTACAAAAATTACTGACCCACTTTTGACAATTATGTGTATAATTAGAATTGTCAAAAAAAAAAAAAAAATACGGTCCTTGCTATTTTAGGACTCGTTAAAACTTTGCCAATCTTGATTTTATATGGACTGTCAAAATTTTGGTAGTCCTGGATATGTACAAGACTGTCAAAAATTTGGCTGTCCTATTTTTTCAGGACTATCAAATTTCTGACAGTCTTTGCCAAAGATATGTTGCTCCTAGTAAATTTTTTATAGTGTCCTAACATTTGACCCCAAAAAAAAGGATCATAGACGAGGCTCGAGTTAATACAAGATAAGAAAATGGTAGGATCAAGGTCAAGACGCAGTTTGAACTACCTATCAAACTAGTAGTTGGGGGAGGATTACTGATCCAACTTCGATCACTGTTGTAATAGATAATACTGATCACAATCAAAATATCATAGGGAGACTATCATTCATTCTCCTCCTCAAAACTATCCAGCAAAATATCCAACCAACATCTTTCATCAACGATAGGCCAAAGCTCTCTTACTCCACAATGTCCACATCTCTGAATTAATTATTAGCTATTGTATGCATCATTCCACCTACTATAAATTCTTAATTTGCATCAAATAGCAAAATCTCTGTTAGAAGTCAGCTCACATATTGGACTTTCTACTTAGAATAAACACCATTTAAATCTATTTTGATATATGAAGCTTTCCACCTTTTGCCCAGTGCAAGCGACATACATTCTTTCTACTAGGGTTAGGGTCACTGAACAGAGATTTCTCTGAATTTACATTGGATTTCCATTAGAGAATTTCTGAAATCCTAGCCATGCTAGGTTAGAATCCTCCATCTCAGATCTAGACTGACTATGTAATGTTCTTCACAAGAAGCTTCTACAAAACGAGAGGGAGTATAAAAATGGAGAATGTCAAAATTTTGAGAGAGGTGGTGATTGAAAAATGAGCTCCATATATATATGAAAAATCATGAATGTTTAGAATAAAAAACATTACATCAATGATATTTGTGTATAATCTAGTGATTTCTCACGTTTGATCGTATTGTCACGCCGTGTAAGTATTTTGTATATCCAAGAAAATTGAGCTTGCCATCTGAGTTTCTGATCCAGTCTTGGACCATAGGATGATAGGTCGGAGAAAGGTTCATTTCCTGCATAAATCCCCCCACAAGCATAAGAGTTCCCATAATGTTCGACAAAAATATACAAGTTGTCTAAATCTTTTCTTAGGTTTGTGACTGGATACCTGAGCCAGCTCCTCAACAGTGACGACTCGACTTCCCTCGCGCTCAAAGTACTCGAAAGCTGTACTGGCAATTTGTTCCCACCCTTCCAACGCCTCTAGATGGTAAGGGCTAATTGCAGCAGCACAGAAGTCCTCAAAGTCCATACTTTTACTAGAGAGTGGTTCCATCTGCCAAAGAAACCATATCAATAAACGATACTAAATTCTACAAGAACTAATTTCAAGCTTTAGAACTTATAAGATGCCTCACCAAATTCAAGATATCAGGAACTTTGGAGACTTGCATTGCGTCAGTTGCATTTTGCATAAGTGCCTGCCAAATAATTTTTTTTTTAAAATCCAGCTAGCTGAAATACCACCAACAGTAAGCTTAACTTCACACAGAAATTTATTAAGAAACTGACCATTCGAAAGTTCTGAAGCGAGATGCGACCCTCTTTATTAGGTTCTAATAACTTGAATTGAGACCTGAGATACAATAGCTCATCCTCCGTGAGAGCTTTGGATAGTGCCTGGAATGAAAGAAAATAGAATAAAACAAAATGACAAATAATCAGAGTGATGAGACACTGTTTGGTAAACAGTGGTAAAATTAGCACTAAGTAATTAAGCATAATACCATCTATGAGATCACAAAAGAACAAAAATGACAGGTTATAGACCTAACAAAATATTCTGAAGGAGCATACAAGTTTAATAAGATTTCTGATATTGCCCTATAGCCTCTACTAATTTAATATGTCATAATCAATCCTTGTAAGAGAATTCAAAAGAAACATAATAACAGCTTATTGGTAACTGTCCCAACCAATAATAGTTATAGCTACATAAATAGTTCTTCAAGGTGGCATGTAGAGAAATATATGAATCAGTATGAATTTCAACAACTGTTACAATAAATTTCAGCAAAAAAGAAGTTTCAATCAAGTGACACCTTCATTTTTGTGAAAACAATCATTTCACATAAACTTGCTCATGAGCATTCCAGTTTTGTATTGTACTTATTATCTTGCCGCTCCCATTTCCCCCTTCCCTGTTACTCAGAAGTCCTGCTATTTCAAGTTGCTTGCTCCCTCACTAATTTCCGAGCTCCGCACAAGTTCTTTTCTTTTATTCGCACTTTTTATAAACAAGCCTTTAGTCACTTTTGGTAAGTTCCTCCAGCAATCACTTTCTCATCAAACAACAATGGGAGTGAACTCCGAGCCAGTACTAGTGAAGAATTGAGTGAACAACAATACTTCGTCAAACTTCCTGAAGCAAGTACAAAATGATGGCTTCAATCTATACAATGATTGACTTGCCGACTTTCCTTATGCGAACTCATAGGCAAAAAAAAACAAAAACAAAAGAGGAGACATAGTTTCCTCCCTAAAAAAAACAAGCAATTTCCAAAATGTAACTCTCACTTTCTTAAGTTGCAACAACAGAAAAATATGTTTGTGTTCATCTTGGCAATGGGAGCAATATCTCCTAGTAAGTAGCTCTCATGTGTAAGCACCTTTCCCAGTACTTTAGCTCTCAGTCGTTAAAACTTTCACTATAGACGTCTATGTTTCAATTGAAACCGAGTCCTCACTTGCACTATATTTGTGCCTTTGCATCATGCGACCAACAAGTTACAAAGTCCCCACTCTTGATCAGTGCTCCATTTCCTCTTTTATCAGTGCCCCATTTCCTCTTTTATAGCACTTTGATTATTTGGATCTGATATAGACTGGGAACTAGGAAATTAGAAAGGAAGAGAGAAAAATGACCCATACACTAAGTATTTTAAAAAAACAGTATCTACTAAACATTTTCTCAAACTTGTATGTGGTGGTGGTGTGTGTGCGCGCATATGTGCAATAGGAGTTGAAGATACACGAGAATGAGCAAGAAACCAACATGATAAATGAGCACTGCACTATCATCAACCTTTACACTAAGTGTGGAAGATCAGCATTCTTGCAAGTTAGTACTTAAATTTTATTTCAAGGGTTAAAGGTGAGATGGTTTGAGGGGGCTAGACCTTCCCTGCAATTGGAACAAACCACAGTCACCCACTCCACCACCAGTATTTATTCTCAAATAGGACTTAAATAAGTAGAAAATGCCACGCTTATAATCAGGGACACAACCATGATCCAATAACTATGGGGAGAAACCTAAAACATATTTTCCACAAAAGTTGAGGACCAATACACAAGGTATTTCAAATAAAAAAATATATAAAATGCAGTCCCACATCTGCCGGGCGGCAAGACTGTCGCATGGTATATATACCCGGGACCTGATGTAATCATTCCGTTTCATTCTATTCCATATTCCATTTTCTGATTCTAACATGGTATCAGAACTTCTCATCCTCCCTAAACTCTAATTTCCTAATTCTCCATTCCTAAATCCTAATTCCCATCAAATCCCCAAATCTGATCATTCAAAACCCTAAAGTAATTCTCATCACAAATCCATCAAAAAACCACAAAATCCACCAAAAACCCTCAGAAATCCATCAAAATTCAATTAGAAACCCTAGAATTTGAAGTATTGGCATGAATTGTCGATTCGAGCTGTCGGCCACCGAATTCCTAGTCGAAATCGTCTTCCCCATTGAGTCGAGTTTCAATCGGTCTTGTCTTGCTCTGGATCCATCCAATTCAGTCGTTGTCGTGATCATTGGATTGTCACAAAAACCCTAAACTTCATCTTCAGTCTCGATCGAGATCCGATTGTCGCCGAGCACTCTCAAATCCAGATCTAGCCATGGCGATTCTTCTTGATGTTGTAGCTTCAACTCTGATCAAAGTTCTTGGACAAGTTCGAACTTGCCATCTCCTAATCGACATGCTCCTTCAGTCCAAAGTTGTTGTCTTCGTCTTCTTCGTATCTTTCATGTCATTTTTATGTTGAGTGATCCTTACTTTGCTTTACCACGTCCTCCAATCTCTTTACCACCATCCACGTCTGAGGAGCTTGTTTTTCTTGATATTGAGACCACATAACCACCTCCTCCACCTGCCCAACCCGCACATCTTACCAGTGTTGTGATCGTCCCACTATTAATGTTGAGTCCACTGTACCACCCATTGTACCGCCTTTGTCCAACTCTCCATGATCTAGCTGTGTTTCACTTGCATAAAACAAAAAACCAGCCTAGACTTATCTTTCCATTCATCAAATCTATCCATGGGTCCTAATCATAATCTTGTTTGATGAAACTCCCACGAAAATTAAAGAAGATGATTCACTACATACCCCCGTATTTTAGAGACTGAATCATCAAATTCAGGATAAGTTGACAAATGATGTTTCCCAGCTCTTCCCCCACAACTATTCTAGAAGCTACACTGTGATCACTCCCATAACTTCAACCCACAGTATATGCATATAAGAAAGTATGAAAGGAAATCTACCAAATGTGTTGAAAAAAAATGCAGATCATGTTAGACGCCACCAGGATGTGACCTTCTCATCATTGCAACAGCATGCAGTGAGCAACTAAAGCAATAAAAAGTTGTAATAAAAAATTAACAGCAGGGGAATTCAGCAGAACGAGTGAGTACCTTCCACTGTTCCACAGTGCGTGTCTTCTTAGATGATAAAGGCAGAAGAGTAGTAAGAGAGAAAATGATTGGAGAAAGAAAGGCCGGTAATAGAGAGACACACATGGGAAATAAAGAAAGAGTGGTGCAATCTTTGTTGCCGCCAGATCTAACTCGACCTGCATTTTTGAGCTAAGAAGGTCAGGTCAGACCTCATATGCGCGGGGTTTGTTTACACTCCAATGCTATACTCTTTCTTCCTCCACCTACCGACTCTGGAGTCTGGACAAGGAAATATCACTGATCAACAATCCAACAGCGACGAGCAGCATTCCATGACAAAAAGATCCCTCCATACTCTCTGTTTATCCCCCTTATCTTCCCCTTCTTTGTTCTATCTTTAAAGATTCCCAAAGGAGAACAGTGAAGCTGGGGCATCTTCAACAGCAACATAGGGCAGTCAGCAGCAGAAACATCACACAGCAGAAGCTCTGAAATTTGGAAGGAAATGCAGGAGCAACAGGATATGGATGCTTATGATTATGGAGAGAATTGGGGATTGGCTATGATAGTAGGGTCTCTGCCGTCTAGCAAAATATAGTGACTACAATATCCAATCACTAACTAATGGGGGGAAGGTAAACCAAATAGAAAACCTACTTTCCCATAGTTCCTTAGCAACATATATACGAATTACATAATGCCAATAACCAATCATCTCATGACAAGTTTAACACCCAAGAAAAGGTGGAGAGTCGGTAAAAGTTTCTAGTTATATTTCTATCTATGAGTTTCCTGATTGCACTGCACAAACCAGCATGCATTAGTGTAGAATTTAATAACATGAATATACAATAAAACCACAGTATAATGAATGTTCTCCATTGTGCATCATTCCGGATGAGTAAGCTAACTTAATGAGACAAAAGCATCAGTCGCATCAATTACTGTGTCAAAGCAGTTAACTACATAGAGTCGAGAAAAGAAAAGAAAAAAGGCAAATCCCAAATACTTGAGATAAAGGTACAAGAAAATCAAGTAGGGAAGACAATGATAAATATCAATGGAATATGAGAAGCCCTTCAGTACTTGGAGAATATTTACCTTTAATGCTGCATGTTTGAGTGGTGTAGAGCGAATGTAAGCTTTGACTTGTTTATATATAACAATATCCAGAGGAATTTGCCGATGCTCGTCCCGTAACCATGGGTGAGCTGCCATCACACAGGTTCCAGATAGTTTCAAAATTAACAGAACCAGGCAAATAGAAAGAGTTCATAATATATCAAATAGCAAGGTAAAAAGACTATTATCATTTATTTCCTAAGAGTAATAGATCTGTCAACTTACTGAGGGCTTGTGCAGCAGTCATTCTCTTCCTGTAATCTTTGTTTAGAAGTCTTTTGACAAAATCTTTAGCCTCTGGTGATATAGTAGGCCAGGGTGAATCATCAAAATTAGGGTCCGCTCTCAGAACAGACCGAAATATTCCTGATTCTGTCCGTGCCCAGAATGGTCTGCTACCGCATAATAAGATATATGTTATTACACCAATACTCCAAATGTCTGCTTCCATGCTATATGACCTATGTAGGACTTCAGGGGCTACATAGTACGCACTTCCAACTATGTCGTTTAATCTTTCATCTGCATAGATTCCCAAGAACTTCACAAAACATCTAGCTGACATAATTTAAGCATAACTATAAACAATACTAAATAAGAGCCTATAATAGTCCAGGAATAGACAACCAACACAATTTTTCCTAATAAAAATCCTTGATTTTATACAAAAGACAATATACATTTGTTTTTTTTGATGGTGCCCGGCGTAACGCTCGGGACTTTTTTGTGCCTACTGCATTGTATGCCTTTTGGGCCCACTGCCCCCAACTCCAACCATAAATAGAAGGAATAATACACCCCCGTGGCTCGATCCACTGATCTCCCGCCACCTAGTCATGACTTTTATGTCTCTCTCCGCTGACCACAAAGGTCACTCGGATTTGGCGACAAAATACAGTTGTTTCTACAATTTGCATTTTTTTTTCTAAAGCTTGCATATTGACTGAAAGTTGCTAACATTAATACGAAACATTGATTAACGTAGTTGGGTTCTGTATAGAAACTTAGAAAATGTATAAGTGAAGCAGTGATACGTCGGACTTCTGCTTAAAACAGAAAGTTTACTCCTAACTAGCTTTTCCTACTATTGGCAAACAAAACCATCCTCACATTTTCAGGGCAACTAACTGAAGTATATTAGGTTTGATAGAGACCAATTTTTCAAAAGAAAACAACAATCATAATGGAACCAAATTTTGCAATTAATTATTGATTCAATAAGGGGATGTCATTTCCAGACTAAAACAGCCACAGCAAGAACAAAGCCATTACCCCAGGATTTGGGAGCTACGTGACACGTCAACCCATTTCCTCATTCAGCATTATGGTCTATCTCTGCAGTACCTCATATCCGTTTCTTATAGCTCCAATTCACTTTTACTTTAGTCAAACCCCTAGTAGCACGTTCAACTGCAACTCTACCACTCCTAATCAGTGTATCGGACAATCTGCAAATCACATTCCCAAACCATCTCATTTCTTGATCTATATTTCTTTTATTTTCTTTCATACAATTGTATGGTTGTCTAGTTGGTAAATGAATGAGATTTTAACTTGTGGTCTTGACTTCAATTCTCTCTAGCCTCATTATGCCCAACTTTTTAGTTATTCTAACTTTTTATCTTTCTTTATACATTATATATAATGTCCCGTTGTAGTCTAAGATCAGGTATTTCTACAACCCCTCCCCCCAAAAAAGAAATGTTCTGGGTCCACTCCTGTGCACTCCGCTACACCACCAATTTACGAGGAACACAGGTAATAGATGCCAAACACAAAATGGATGAGAAGATAAAAAAAAAAATTCTAGGTCATCAATTTTCAAATTTCTCAAGATTACTGATGCATGGTTAAATTCTGCAAATTCATTACGCGCTTGGTCTGGGAAGATGCAATGATTAATCGGTTCACATGTTGATTAACCGGATTACACGGTACATAGACTATTTTCTCACAAAAAAAATAGAAAAAAAAAATCACATAAACATAGATAAAATATCAAATAGTAGTAGAATAAACAAAGTAGTTCTCACTTCATAGAGTTAAAAAAAGCTACGAATAAACAGAAGTCGCACTTCATACAATCAATAAAGAGCTACAATTAACAAGCTAAAACAAATAGTCTATACATATGCCATCGAAAGGAGCTCCAAGAGAGGGGGAGAGCTCCATCGAGAGGAGCTCTTGTGCGCTCCGCTACACCACCAATTTACGAGGAACACAGGTAATAGATGCCAAACACAAAATGGTAGAGAAGACCAAAAAAAAAAAAAAAAATCTAGGTCATCAATTTTCAAATTTCTCAAGATTACTGATGCAGGGTTAAATTCTGCAAATTCATTACGCACTTGGTCTGGGAACATGCAATGATTAATCAGTTCACATGTTGATTAACCGGTTACATGGTACATAGACTATTTTCTCACAAAAATAGAAGAAAAAAATCAGATAAACATAGATAAAATATCCAATAGTAGTAGAATAAACAAAGAAGTAGTTCTCACTTCATAGAGTTAATAAAAAGCTATAAATAAACAGAAGTCGCACTTCATAGAATCAATAAAGAACTACAATTAACAAGCCAAAACAAAGTCTATACATATGCCATCGAGAGGAGCTCCAAGAGGGGGTGAGAGCTCCAGATCTCTGTGTGAGAGAGAGAGAGTGAGAGAGAGCAGCCACAAGTTTGAGGGGAAAGGAGATCGAGAATGAGAGAGAATTAGGTAAACTTTAGTCACAAAAGATCACAATTAAATAAGTTTCTGCATAATTGTTACACAAGCCGAGTAAGCGGTTGGCATGTTCTCTTTGATTTTTCTCGGCTCAGGGAGCTTGAGAGTACTCGGCCATAGACTTTATGAAATGGAGACTGTCTTGGTGTTTATATAATTATTAGAGGGCGTAGAATTCAAGCTACACCATCGAACATTACTTGAGATTTAACTATAACCTAAGAAGCATCGACTCTCCAACAATCCATGTCGTATCGTATCGGACACGTATCGAACAATCCAAAATACATTAGGGCACACCAAAATATGTGCCAATCCATGTCGCCGTATCCGAGATTTGCCATGTCTTATCCGTGTCCGTGCTACATATATATCATCATCATCATCATCAAAGCCTTCTTCCGTTAGAATGGGGTCATCCCATAAGAAAGCTCCATAGCTTTGACAAAAGTTTTATGAACCGGTTGTCGACCTAACGTCAACCATTTATGTTGGTGCCAAATTATTAGCCAAGGTAGTCATGAGCAGGGGAGGGTCATGCCATAAAACCTAGGCAGCCAGTTAGCAAATAGGTAGGCCTATCTTTTGGATTGCAATTTAAGCTCATACATCCAATTGCAATTTAAGCTCATATACCCAAGGAGCACCCTCCGAGTTCTCCTAGAGTATAAAGAATCTAGACAAATAGGTAAGATGATACAATTTGCAATAGGAAATTGCATTCTATCTCTATGACACATTACGTCAAAGTGTGAAGGAATGACAATCCCAAACATATATAACTGATAGCTGTAGAAAAAATGACAGTTGAACCAATATTTGGTATATGTCAAGTGAATGTTTCAAATAATCCAAATCCTCAACACAATCTAATCTTTTTGTTTTTCTTTTTCCTGCATGACAAAACACATCAAATAATCCAAGTCCTCAACATAATAAGGACATGTAATCCAAAGAATGAAACCATCCTTAGATAGACTTCTTGAACTACTTTAGTAGACAGTTTCAAAATCAAAATTTTCTACTACTACATTCAGTACATAGATTAGTTGGTGTTCACAATCACATCTCTCCATACTGCTCCTTACAGAGCTGTAGTACTTCAAATGATGATTCTCTGGTACCATGCCTTACGAAGTTGTCATAATTAAATTGTTTCTTTAATATCATGATTCATTTGTCCCTGTAAAGACCAGTTTGAAAGTATAGCAGTCTCGACCTTCCTTAGGGATCATCACTCTACACCTTGATTGCTTCAGTTCCAGTTCACTTAAACTGTGCACTGTTGGTGTTTACGGTTAGACACGTTCAAATGAATCATATTACAAAAGAAGGAGAGCAAAGATCAGAATGCAAAATAAAATCAAGCTTACACCAGACGGAAAACAAATTTAAAAAAGAGAAGAAAGAAAGATCTGTAAATGGAGAGATCATACGGGAACCACTCCCAATCAAACCAACAGAGAAGTCGGGCCGGAGGTGTCTTCCTTGCTATCAAAAATTAGTGCAGATCAACGGGTACCAACCTTAACTAAATCAGTCCACCTAAACTGACTAAAGACATAAGATAATAGCAGTAATAGTTTAGACATGAAAAGGCAGTCACAATTATACCTGGTCTGATGAAATCTGAAAGCCCAAAATCGATAAGCTTCATAGGAGCATTTTCATCGCTAGTGGAGAACAGAAAGTTCTGTTGATAGTTCAGACAAAAAAAATCAGCAGTAAAAACAGGTCTTACATATTGGAGACATATGAATACTTGAGAACAATAGTTAAAAAGTATATTATTTTCAAGGAGTTCTTGATCCGGACCTCTGGCTTTAAATCACGATGCACAACACCTTGAAGATGACAAAAGGCAACTATACTCAGAATTTGAGTAACAATTAATTTTGCATCATCCTCCGTGTATCTTCCACCTCTATAACCAAAAACACAGGTTATAGGCTAAAGTTTCAAGACCTGGCATGAATCAGTTGAGATATATATACCCTCCAAATCAACTCAGTTTACCTGGACAAAATTCTATCTAACAACTCACCACCTTCACACAATCTGATAAGAAGAAAAAAAGTAATAATTAGATAAAAGTATAGAACTGATCATCTCATTTGCTTAGCAGTGATGTCTGACATAGTGTGCATCTTCCGTTTGTCATAAAAAAGGTACTCTTACTTTTAAACTATAAAGTTCTCAGAAACTACAATTGACATGAAATACACATAATTCATGAGAAATTTAACAGAAGAATAAAGTGGAAGTAACCAATCGGGGCATATATTGAAACATGATAGTTAATAATTACTAACAACAAAAGTGACCTAAGACCAATATTACATATACAGTGTGACTGGTATATGCCAAAAATGTCTTACATCTGGTGGAAATATAGAATAGAGAAGAGCACAGCAAAAACAAATAAAAGACATACTCCATGACTATGTAGACGTTAAGGGCATCCTCACATGCATCATAAAATTTGACAAGATTCTTATGCCCGGACAAAGCTTTGAGGATTTTCACTTCTCTACGCACATCTTCTATTGATATCGGCGTTGTCATCTGTTAGAAAGTTGGTACATTAGATATTATCCCTGTAAAGTGCTTTACTGAAGCAGTTTTGTACTTCACCAGAAATTATCAAAGATAAGCAAAAGCCTAAACATAAACATAAACATAAAGTTAAAATGAAAGAATGCTTCAAGCAAGGTAGCTTACACATCATGATGGGCTGAAACATCAATTATTAAAATGAAAGAGCATGAGAAACACTACACATGCACATCCAACATCTAATGTAACAAAGAATGATAATCCTCGTTAATAAACTCTGGCAGACCAAATTACACAAAATATAATATAAACAGAATACATCAATTCGTACTGTTGAATAAAATTTCTTGAATTGATTTATAATTCATACTTGATATAGTGATTGATAGGCTGTGAGAATTAACATCCTTTTCCTTAAATGATAGGTGTAGTTGAGCTCAGTCCAAGACCTAAAAGTTAGAGAACTCCAATCAACCTTCTGCATGTGAGCGTTATGGCCCTCAACATATAGTACTAATTCCTAAAAGTAGAGTGTGTTAATCCTGTTACTCAATTTAGACCTATTAGCTTACTTAATGGTTCATTCAAAATTATCATGAAAGTTTTGCTAGTAGATGAATTGTTCTGAGGGATTTATTGATGAAGTGCAAACTGGATTTATCAAAGATAGATTCATTCTGGATGGTGTACCTGCAGTCCAGCAGGTTGTTCATATGTGTTATTCTAAGATTCTGGAAGGTATTTATTAAAACTGTATTTTGAAAAGCTTATGATAGAGTTGATTGGTTTTTTGAAAGAAGTCTTATTAGCTAGGGGTTTTAGAGATAGATGAGTCCAATGGATAATGACAAGTCATCATGCAGGGACCTCTGCAGTCTTGGTTAATGGAAATGAAAGTAACAAATTTATGTGTAAAAGAGGTTTAAGACAAGGAGATCATATTTCTCCTTTATTATTTGTTGTAGTTGCAGATGTGTCAAGTAAAAAAAGGGCTAGAGTTCATAACTTAATAACAGGGATTCAAGGGAATGAACTTTATAGTATTTTCTAATTTGCAGTATGCAGATGATACTTCTTTTTTCTTCTTCCTTTGAGTCATTAGCTAATCTTAAGGCATTTTCTATCTGTTTGAAGGTGTTTCTGGATTAGCAATTAATTTTAGTAAAACTTGTGTCATTTGGATGAATGGGGATGATGGTAAGAACAAATCAAGTTGTTGCTTTATTTAATTGCAAAAAAAATGAGTTTCCTATGAAATATTTAGGTATTCCTTAAAAACAAACACTAAGCTTAATAGAAATGACTAGCAATTTGTGATAAATAGAGCTGAAAATAAGTTAGCTTCATGGAAAGGTAATGTTTTATCTAAAGGAGGCAGGCTTATTATGGTTAATGCAGTCTTGTCTAGCATTCCATCATATATGATGTCTTTCTTTTATCTCCCAGTTTGGGTCATTAAAAGGATTGACAATATTAGGAGAAGTTTTTTTTGTCCAGCTTTCAAATGCCTTGTGAATTGGAGTGTTGTGGGTAAAGATAAAAAGAAAAGGGTTTGGGTTATTAATCTTAGACATCAGAACTAACTAGGCTTTTATGGGAAAATGGTTATGGAGAGCACTCACTAATGACGACTTGATATGGAGTAAACTTGTTACTAATAGTTATCAAGAAGAAATAAATTAAATTTTCTTAATGATAAAGTTCATGGAAAGACATTTTTGGAAAGATGTGTGGAAGGTGACTCCTATGTTCAGAAGTGATTTGATCAAAATATGTGGTAGTGGTCAGAATATTAAATTTTGGTATGATATTTGGCTGGAAATTTCTGCTTTAAAACCAGAATTTCCATCTCTTTTTAGGATTGCTTCTAATCAAGAGGCTACTGTTAACTCATTATATAATAAGCATAATGGGAATTTTGTTTGGCATATTAGATTTAGAAGGGGTATGAAAGTCTGATGCAAGATTACTTCAATCTTATGCAAATGTTATAAAGAGTTAGTTTTAGTGATAACGATACTTATAAATGGAGATGGTATAACACTAATCAATTTATGGTTGACTTTTTATGATTTTCTTAATACTGCTAGTGTGAGATGTCCATTTAGTGATATTATTTGGACTATGGGAAACCCTTTGAAGGTTAAAATCCTAGTTTGGTTAATGAAGAATAAATTACAGAGTACTGATGTTTTACAGAAGAATTCCTTGTGATAGCGCACCTGCATTCTTTGTGGTAATACTAATGAGTCAGTAGAGCATATTTTTCTTTCTTGTGGCTTTGTGTTCAGTTATGACAGCATATAAGCAGTATCTATAATCTGAATCATTACCCAGCTGCTATTACTGAATGGGGGATGAATAATATTAGTTCCCAGAAGAGGAAAGGTTGGGATACATTAATGGTAGCATTTGTGTGGTTGATCTGGTCAGAGAGGAATAGAAGGATTTTTGGAAAGGAAAAAACCTCTATGAATATTATTACATATTAACATTTTTGTTCTGTGTAATTTTGGACAGGTTAACTATCAAACAAAAAGAAGGGCAAGGTGGTCATAACTGGACTTCAGAGAGTAGGAGGGGACAGTGCTTCAGTTTAAGCTAGAATAGTTTTGGTGCCAAAGGGAAGGATGTTTGAAAGCCTTATCTTAGCTTAGTTTTAGTATCTTGGAGACAGTTTGGTTCCATAATAATTTCAGAGTTGTATTGGAATTTAAGTTTAGTATGTTAGTGTTTAGTAATAGCCGCGAATCCGAAAAATTATTTTTTCGAAGTTTAATTACCAGTTTTCCACAATTTCCTATAGTTTTAAATTGATTTAATCACTTATTTCTAATTTTCCTTAACCAAATTCAGTAAGGCTGTGTTTGATTGGGCTTTTTTTCCATGGAAAATATTTCCACCACAAAATTTCCACCAATTGTAGTGTTTGATAGCTTATATTTTCCACGGAATTATTTTCCAAAAAACTATCATTTTCCATATTTTCTTCTAAAATGGTGGAAAATGATATTTGCCCAACCCATAGGAAAATATCATTTTCCATGGAAAATAACTATATTCCGTGAAAAATAATGATAATCAAACACCCAAATTAAGTTTTCCATGGAAAATTTTAAAATTCCATGGAATTTTGTTGCTAGGAAAATAATTCCATGGAACTAATTTATTTTCCACATATTTTCCACATTGCAATCAAACACACCCTAATAAATTCCCAATTATACATTTTATCCCTAATCACCTATACCTAATCCACCCTACCTAATAGTAATTCCCTTGTTAATCATGATTAACATTTTTTTACTTGACTCCTTTTGTATAAACGCCCTCCATCATTTTAAATTACTATTTTACCATGCCACCTAAGGGGTCATGTGTTAAGCCGAAGTTGACTTAACCATGACTAATCCATTTGTCATACGGAGTCATAGAGAACTTGCAATTATGCATTAATCCACCCTTATGTTGTTCATGAATGGAGGAAAGGATAGAAAAAGGAAGTAAGAAAGAAAAAGAAGTTGAAGAAGAGAGAAGGGAATTATCATCACCACCACCGCTACCACACCACAACCCCCAGCACTCAGCCCCCATCACCACCAACCCACTTGGCAGGTCGGCGGCAGCAGCCAAGGGAGGAGGAAAGGGGGCCGGCCACCATAGGGAGAAGGAGGAGAGCAAGAGGAAAGAGTAGAAGGAAAAGAGGAAGAACTGAAGAAGGGAGCTTTCATTAAGTGTTCTTCCCGAAATTAAAGGCAAGCCCTCCAATTTCCTTTTAATTCCATATAATATTGTTATATAAATTGTTTTTACAACAAGAAATACAAAGAAAAATATGTCAGATTATACAGAAAATTCGGAAGAGAACCAATTCTCGTTCCGAAAAAAATGAAAGGCAATTTCACTCAGAAAATTAGAAATAGTCGGGTGTTCGAAAATCGACGACGGACTCGCGATAACCCTAAAACACGTAGGAGTCGATATTTGGACTTTAGACACGGACACGCAATCAAAACTAAATTTCTCAAGTCGGCTTATTTGGAATATGAAGTAATTTGCTACTGTGAATAACTCTCTAGTGTCATGCCCTCGTATCAGTAGTGCTTCCGCACACACGGACGTAGCGCGTATGTTATTTCGAATAAGACAATAATAGCTAGGCTATCTATAGATAGAATTTTTTGGTGAATATTAGACCGTACCATAGGAAAGGGTAGAACATTATGGTTATACTGGATGAGATCTCTGCAATATAATTTAACAAAACAAAAGGTGATCGGTGGTACCTTCTTCGTAGGGCTTTGCGAAGAGAGAGAGTGAGGCTTAGCTCACTTTCCTATGTAGAACTTCCGCTAGTCAACTTAACCGGTCTTTAATCAATACTTAATTTGATCGAGCAACGATTAAGTTTAATAAATAATATATATTTAGTCCACATGCTATATGGGACTAGTCTAAGCACCGTTTCAACCCTACCAACAGCCAAGTTCTAAACGGCGGTAGGCGGGTATGCGACGGAGAGGGTCCGTCTACCGCCTAGGCATCGCCTAACTGTATGATACATTTTGGAAATTTTTACTATTTTATCACTATTATTTTGCATAATATGCATATTTTAAGGACATCTTATGCATAACTAAGTTGTAAAACAAAGATTTATGAAGTTTCAATCTAGTAAAAGTGGACCATAGGTCGATAATGCTTGCAAAACTGTTTTGCCAAAATATCAAGTCGGGTATTGCTCTGTGTAGGCGCCCGCCTACGCCGCCAAATCTATGTTGGTTGTCTAACAACAAAAGCGGTGCGAAGAGCGGTCGCCTACACCGCTATTTAGAACACTAACATCAATCTGGTTCTGGATAAATGGGCTTATTGTTAAAAAAAAAAATAGCCAAGTGTGTGATTTGAAGTGTTCTCTCAAATTCATATCTAGTAGGTATGTATGTGTCTATTGTTGTTTCTGTATGGTGATTCATACGTGGAGTGTTAGGGATAGTGTTATGTGTAGGAACTATAATTTAGGTAGCAACACTAACCCTAAAACATCAAACCAAACCCTAATTTCTATCTCTCAAATCATATTCGATTAACATCATCTTCACATTTCAATTTTCACTGTCTTTGATATGGGGTTGCATGTCTTTGATGACCTAGCGTTTATTCGCAAGGTGAGTAAGAAACATTGGATTAAACCCTGCCTCTGTCTGGAAGGGATTGCAAACTAAGGTCGATGGGAAAGTGGTACACTATGTGCTTGTATAATTAGAAGTCGCACTTTCGTATGTTGTAATAGTTAGATTTATTTCCATTACCCCTTCCTGGAACTGTACAAGCGACAATCGCGGAAACGTATAGCAGAGTATTTGTAGGCCGCACAGCCTAGCATACTCATTACTTTCTCGGCTCACCATATTCCGTGAGCGAAAGGTGACATATTTCATTGAGACATGTAAGCTCCATACTATGCAGATTTTTTTGTTAATATGAATACAATCAGGTTGGGCATCCATTCAGGAGTCCTGAATGGGTGTTTACCCTTTTGTCTCAAAAAAAAAAAACACTATAGCCCTCAACATTTCTTCATGAAGGTTCCATAGATATACATCACTAAAGGTATCTTGTGTATGGATGCAAGGCACAATGTTGCGCCTACAAAATGCACGTGCTACGAATTTTGCTGCAAGTTTTGAGGATAACGTGACAACTCAAATAAACTCAGATATATTCTTTTCTAAATGGTCGAGTGTTCAAGTTGTGCATGGTAAGGTTTGTGACTCTGCTGTTCCAGCAGTAGCCCAATAAAACATTGCCGATATGTATGATGACGGCGACATCTCCTGCGCCAAGTAGATGTTCTGGCTTCTGTTGAGTAGCTTGACAGATCGAGCAAGTAGATTGTTTGGCCTTGCTAGTACTTACCGTCAATTAGCTAGTTTTGTAGCTGCTCTCGATTAATTGCTTATGTTTAAGGGTTGTACATTTTGGATGATGAAACAATTTGAGAGGCACTTATAGTTTTCCTTCGGGAAGAATACTTTGGATCTCTTATTTTTAAAATGTTCGAAGCTCGTAATTTTCAGTAGATTATGTTGGCAAAGGCATTAGTACGAGAACTAGGGATTTGTGGAATGTGTGTAAAGTTGGATGCAATACATTAACACATGGATTCTAGTTAAAACTAATGCCGAATGCACGAAAAGGGGATCTGAATGAAACTTATATACCTTGGCTTTGGGGATGGTCTTGACGGCGACGACCTGGCCCTTGAGGTCCCCCTTCTTGACCCTCGCGGAGCAGGTGTTCCCAAAATGCCCCCGGCCCACCTCCTTCCCCACCTCGTACTTGGCCCCGAAGTTCTTCCCGTACCCGAAATTCTTGTCCAGCCCCGCCGCCGCGGCCTCCCTCTCCCCCCCGTTCTCCTCCGCGATCGTCTCGGCCCCCTCCTTCCTCTTCCCCTGCCGCCTCGCCAGCGTCGCCTTTATGAGCTTGGCCGGCGACGGCGGCGGGAAGGGCCGGCGGAAGAACTGTCTCGGCGTGCGCGCCGGGGACGGGGACGGCACGGGGAACGGGGAGGCCGACGCGGATCCCGCGGGGAGGGGGCTCGGCCAGGCGGACGGCGGCAAGGGGGAAGCGCAGCCGCCTCCGGCGGCGTCGGAGGGGGTGACGGCGCGTTTCTCGTCGCCGTCGTCGAGGACGGCGATGTTCTTGCCATGGCACAGCCCCATCGGTGGGAATTTGGGAGGGGCTCAAAGAAGAGGAGGCATTGGGGATTTGTCCGAAGCTATTAAATATAAATAATGAGAGAGGGATGATTAAATAATAAATATGGAGAGGGAGCGGAAATTAATAAGTGGGAAGGAGGAGGACAGGGAGAACGGTCAGAATTTTATTCTTTATTTTTTTATTTTTATTTTTTTTCTCGTTTGTAGTCTGTTATTACCTGTCTGTTCACTCTAATTTAGAGGGGGTGTTTTTGCATGTAACACCTTTCATGTTATATAATTTATACACCACTCCACCCCAGATAATAATAAGTTACTTGTATTTACGTCCCCTTACTTTGTTTTCCACTTTTAAATTAATTACTACAACCTCCATTTCATAGATTTAGCAAGTATTATTTGTATTCATCCCCCAAACTAACACTAAATAGAGAATAACACTAACAAAATTAAAAGTGCGAGGGAAATAGAGTTATGTATAGTAAATGAGAGAATAAATATAAATAACTCAATAATAATTGTTCGCAGTAGCAATCATTCATGAATCGATGAAGTTCATAAACTCATAAAATGGCAGAAATTATAATACCATATATCGCGGGTGGAGTTTTCAAATCCGATTTTATATATTAAATTAATTTGGTCATATAAAATCTTGTAAATGATAATGTAGAATATGTTGACATTGGTAGTATTTATAAACATTTAATTGATATAGTAGTAATAAGATTGTTAGTATTTTTCAATACTCTAAATTTTCAAGGTTTTAAATTAATATTGAAGAAATGAGTGATATATAAATTTAAAATTTAGCTTAGGATCGTTGTGTGTGATTTCTTCGAGGAAAGAGATTATTTTTTTCTTCCATACTTAAAAGTAGAATCAGTAAGCTTGACTAAAATGTTTGAGAAGAAGCTATATTTTGAGGAATAAATCACATATCTTTAGGGGCCAAATTATATTTTAGAAGTAGTTTATCTAAAATTGAAATATTTACGACGAAAAAAAAAATTAGTGGCCCTCTTAATTTACATTAAACTTCACCAATGAGTAGAATTGCACTTAAACTATTTTTACGAAGTAGGACTGGGTGTGTGACCCTAACGAGCCTAAGAATCATGTTCAAATTATGTCTCCATTTAATCACACTTATAAGGAGACAAGAAGAAGATCAGATATGAACTTATATAATATGGAGAAAAGGACGAAGTTGAAAATGTAAAAAAGAAAAGACGACAAGATCTCAAGTTTATTTGATAAAATCGGTAGAAACAAAATAGTTTAGTAAAAAATTGGTGGAAAAATTGTGATGGAAATATTTTTCATAGGAAAAAAAAAAAGCTCAATCAAACATAACCCAAGTGTTTTGCCATTAGGTCCTTAACGCACTAGCCTAGTGGCAGTACGGGGGGCGCCTGAGCACAGGTCTCGGATTCGAATTCTTCCTTAGGCGGCTAGGTGGCTTTGAGCCACGGCCCCCAACTTGAAGAAATGACACCTTAAAAAAAAAAATATTGTTTTGCCATTCCATTACGTAGGAAAAATCCAAGAAAAAAAAATTAGTATATGAAAAATAGTTTCTTTAGTATGAAAATAGTTTCCTTGACCATGGAGATGGCAGCATAGAAGCAATGAAATTTAATTAAGAAGTCTCAAAAAAATCACAAAATTTAATCCACTAGTTCAGAAAGAAAAAAGAAAAAAAAGTTAGGTGCAGTTCTTAGTTGTTGCGCGCCTTGAATGGGAAAACTATACTTTTGGTCACTGAATGTTTGTCTGACCAAAGTTTTAGTCACTCAAAGATATTTTCCAAAAATTTAGTCACTGAATGTTTGGTCTTCCAAAAAAAGGTCACTCTATTAAATTGTTGTTTGTTTTATTAACGATTTTTGTTGACATGGCATGTTATGTGCCATGTCAGTCGTTAAGTATGACGTGACACATCTACGTGGGCTATTTTTGGGTTTTATTTTGCAAAAAAATTCGTTTGGGTATTAAGTTATGTGCCATGTTTCAATGTTTATGACATGATATTTCAATTTTTTTTAAAAAAACTTAATATCCAAACAATTTTTTTGAAAAATAAAACCCAAAAATAGTCCACGTAAATGTGCTAGGTCATACTTAATGACTGACATGGCACATAACATGCCATGTCAACAAAAAATGTTAATAAAACAAATAACAATTTAACAGAGTGACCATTTTTTTGGATGGCCAAACATTCAGTGACTAAATTTTTGGAAAATATCTTTGAGTGACTAAAACTTTGGTGAGGCAAACATTCAGTGACCAAAAGTATAGTTTTCCCCGCCTTGAATTAATGGTGTACTTATTTTGGATAATCAAGCCATGTGAGATTGTGAGGTTAGTTAGGTTCCGACTTTATCCAAATATAATGCGCAAAGTCCAAATGATTTGGTTACCATTAAGTCGTCTCCTCTTTCAAAATTTTAACCTAATATGTATATGAGTCTAGCACTGGTCTAGACTCAGAAGACATGATGCAAAGTCCAACAATGGATCTGTCGACATTTGGAACAAAATATTAGAAGACAACAATTGAAAGAAAGGGAAAAGTGAGCAAGAATAGTTGGATCTTGTTTCCTTGTAGATATGTTTATATATAAAAGTTGTCACAAAAATAGACCAATACTAAGGATATTATACAAAGTGTTAGTAATTGTTACTGTTGGTGTTTTATTCTACATGTTGTGTGTTCACAACATTCTATTGTTAAAAGATAGTCCCACATCGGAAAAACACACCTAGTTGTATCTCTATATATTACTTATGAAGGAATAGAGAGATGCACATGGGTTGAGGCCCAATGGAGGGTGCCATGTGGGAGGATTTTACATAGAGGTGAGAATAAGAAACCAACTTTTGGCCAAATGAAAATAGATTTAAATCTATTGGAGCTAAGCCCCGAAGGGGCTTAGCGACTCGGACTCGGGCTCGGGCTTGGGCTAATGGGCTTTTGAGGCTTATTCGAGTGGGCCGTTCAAATTATGTAACGTCCGCGGGTCTTGTGGGCTCAGATCCGGAAAAGGCTCAGATCCAGAAAATCCGGATCTGACATTAAACAGGACGTGCGTAAATAACAGAAGCATCTCCTCTCTCCAAGGTTACAGAAAATACTTAGAAAAATTTCCAGAGAGAGAGAAGTGCTGCTGCTATTCCGAGGAGTCGACATTTTTGGCCAGAGAGCGTTCTAAAGTTCTCTTCGAACTTGCTGGTTCCTGGAGGCTTGTCCGTAAGGCGGATATAGCTTTGAGCGTCGGTGATCTTTCACCCCAGCAGGCTTTCTTCTTCCTTTGTTGCCTTCGATAATACCGTCGCTTCTCTTTAGAAGTTAAACGGTTCTGTTGCCTTCGAGAAATATTACGACATAATCTTTTTAGATTCTCGTAATACAACATCACCTTCTTTAAGGTGTCGTTGCTGGAAACATTGTCTTTACAATAGTTTCTGAATTCGTATTTTTTCCATCGATTGTTCGCCAAGGGATAACAATCTCAAAGCTATATCGAAAAGATGGATAACTCACGTGCATCGCTCGTCAATACCGACTTTAACAAGTTGGAGAAATTCGACGGCGAACATTTCCAGATCTGGAAACGGAAAGTAACCTTAAACATTCAACTCGTGGAAGTTGACCACGTGCTGAATGAGGAAGAACCGGTCGTTCCAACAACCGGAACCGCAGAAGTTATTGCGGCTGCTAAGTCCAAGCAGGCAAAATGGATTAGAGAAAACAGTATCTGTAAACTGTTGATTCTCAACAGCATGGAAGACTCTCTGGCAGAGTCTTATTCCAAGAAGAATTCTGCCAAAGAGATTTGGGACTCCTTGGGGAAATTGTACGAAGATGACGAGAATCGGTCCAAGATCTTCTTGGTTGAAAGATACCATAAGTGGACCTTCGAAGATGAGAAGGCTATGCTGCCCCAAGTAAAGGAGTTTCTGAAGCTGCGCCAAAAGTTGGATGACGAGAAGATGCCTCTTGTCGACAAGTTTGTCGTTGGAGGAATCGTCTCTAAACTTCCTGCGGATTGGAGCAACTTCTATGCAAGGATGCACCGCAAGAAGCTGGACATATGTATGGAAGATCTCCTGCAAGAGATCCATGTTGAGGACGAGATGCGCTCTCAACAGAAGATGGATTCTCTGTCCAAACAACTGGCGAAAGCAAATCTGGTCCAAACCAGAGAGTACAAGGGGAAGCAGGCGGCTTCTCCTCATAAGAAGAAGAAGGACTTCACTAATCTGAAAGTGAAGAGTCCTTCATTCAAGAATCAGAAGTCCAAGTCCCATGTGACTTGTTTCAAATGTGGCAAGAAGGGCCACTACAAAAGTGACTGCAAGGAACCAGAAAAAGGTGAGCCTGGTAAGGTTTCTTTGGTTACTAATCTGGTTGCAATGATAGCACAGGTTGCAAATGTGGGGGTTGACTCGGACTGGTGGATAGACACTGGTGCTACATGTCATGTCTGCTCAGACAAGGACTGGTTCGACTCATATGAGCCAACTTCCGAGAAAGTCATAATGGCGAACCAGGCACAAGCTGAAGTACTGGGGATCGGGACGGTGGAGCTGAAACTCACATCGGGGAACACTCTGACGCTTCAAGGAGTGAAGCATGTTCCTGCAATTGCTAAGAACCTGATCTCTGGGAGCCTGCTCTGCAACGCAGGCTTGAGGATGGACATCAATGCTGGCCAGATGGTGATGTCCAAGAAGGGTACATTCTTCGGAAAAGCTTTCCAGACTGAAGGAATGTACAAAATTCAGCTTGTTGTAACCCAGAAAAATGATATTAATGCTATTTCTACTTTGAACTATTCTTTTGAGTTGTGGCATAATAGGCTAGGACATGTTCATTGTAAAAGAATTAACAAGATGTCTAGCCTAGGACTTATCTCCAAGTGTGGGGGTAAGGTAGAGAAATGTGAAGTGTGTGCTCAGACGAAGATCACAAGGAAACCCTTTCACAGGGTCCATCGTAGCACAGATCTTCTGGAGTTGGTTCACTCAGATATCTGTGATTTCAAACAATTCTCTACAAAAGCCGGGATGAAGTATTTTATTACTTTCATCGACGACTTCTCAAAGTATGCTTTTGTCTACCTGCTCAAGTCTAAAGACGAAGCATTCGAGAAGTTCAAG
This sequence comes from Iris pallida, assembly GCA_029216955.1. Taxonomy (NCBI): domain Eukaryota; kingdom Viridiplantae; phylum Streptophyta; class Magnoliopsida; order Asparagales; family Iridaceae; genus Iris; species Iris pallida. The sequence continues at coordinate 13,467,066 of JANAVB010033820.1, read as the reverse complement.
GAGTTCAGGGCCGAGGCTGAACGGCAAACTGGACAACAACTCAAAAGGCTAAGGAGTGATCGAGGCGGGGAGTATCGGTCTCATGATTTCTCATCATTCTGTAAAGAACATGGAATCATAAATGAGACGACGGCTCCGTACTCTCCTCAATCCAACGGAGTAGCAGAAAGGAAGAACAGAACGTTGACAGAGATGATGAACTCTATGCTGTTGACTGCGGGTCTTCCGAAGAGCTTCTGGGGAGAAGCTGCATTAACGGCTACTTTCATTCTCAATAGAGTACCGTATGCAACTTCGGATATAACCTCTCATGAACTCTGGTTCAAAGTCAGACCTAACTTGAATGTCATTCGAGTGTGGGGGTGTCTGGCTTATGTGAAGCTTCCAGATCTGAAGATTCAGAAGCTGGGGACTAGGACTACTAAGGCTATCTTCTTGGGTTATGCCGAGAAGAGTGACGCTCGGAGATTCCTTGATATAGAATCAAATCATATCATTGAATCTCGCGATGCTGAATATTTTGAAGACAAGTTTGCAAGGCACAAAAATATTGTTCTCGCGGATCTTCCGGAGAATGATGAGAGTGCAAAGCAGACAGAAGTTCTTATCAAACCAGTAGTCCAAGAAGAAGCTATTGTCGAAGAGACACCAGTTGAACCAGAACTCGCTGAGCCGTCAACTAAGCGAGTAAGGAGGCCGAAAGACTTCGGAGATGACTTCGTCACCTATCATGTGAAAGCAGATCCGCTTACCTATGATGAGGCGATGAAGACCAGAGATGCTGTTTTCTGGAAGGAGGCGATAGACAACGAGATTGACTCAATCACCTCCAACAACACATGGGTGTTAGTTGACCTGCCAGAAGGAGCAAGATCCATCGGATGCAAATGGATCTTCAAGAAGAAGATGAAAGCAGATGGAACCATTGACAAGTTCAAGGCCAGGCTAGTGGCCAAGGGGTTTGCTCAGAAGCAGGGGATCGACTACTTTGACACTTATGCTCCAGTAGCTCGGATGACAACCATCAGATTGTTAATTGCTCTAGCAGCAATACACAAGCTGGTGATACATCAGATGGATGTGAAAACGGCATTCCTTAATGGCGAGCTGACCGAAGAGATCTACATGCAACAACCAGAAGGTTTTGTCGTCAGAGGTCTGGAAGACAAAGTTTGCAAGTTAATGAAGTCTCTGTATGGTTTGAAACAAGCTCCCAAAATGTGGCATGAGAAGTTTGACAAGGTGATAAGGTCAAATGGCTACATGGTCAGTGAAACAGACAAGTGTGTCTATACGAAGTTTGCTGACGGAAGAGGAGTAATCGTTTGTCTTTACGTGGACGACATGTTAATCCTAGGTACGGATTTAGACTGCGTCACAGAGACAAAGAAATTCCTCTCGACCAAGTTCAGTATGAAGGACTTGGGGGATGCCGACGTAATCTTGGGGCTCAAGATCATCCGGACAGGTACTGGAATAGCGCTGTCACAATCTCATTATATTGAGAAGATGCTCACTCGCTACGGGTATCAAGATCTTCCTATAATTGATACACCGTACCGGAGTGATCAGAAGCTGGAGCCAAATTCGAGGGAAAGCGTCAGGCAGTTGGAGTACGCTAGCGTCATCGGAAGCTTGATGTACGCTACTACTGCCACAAGGCCTGACATAGCTTTTGCGGTGGGAATGCTGAGTCGGTTCACTAGCAACCCAGGCATTGAACACTGGAACGATGTGAAGCGTGTTATGAGATATCTTAAAAAGACTCAGACATTTGTACTATACTACAGCGGAGATCCGTTAGTAGTGGAAGGCTTCAGTGATGCTAGCTGGTGTTCAGAGGTGGAGAGCGAGTATTCTACAGGTGGATTCATATTCGCTTTGGGCAGAGCTGCTATATCGTGGAAATCGAAGAAGCAGACAATATTATCTCGCTCCTCCATGGAATCTGAATTCTTTGCATTGGATGCTGCTGCAGATGAAGCAGAGTGGCTTCGGGAGCTCATGTATGATCTTCCAGTGGTTGGAGCTCAGATACCGGCAATCCCGATATACTGTGACAACCAGGCGGCAGCAGCAGTAGCATCAAATGAACTCTTTAACGGGAAGAAGAGGACTGTGCGGTTAAAGCACAGAGCAGTGAACGATCTCATCAAACGAGGCGTCATTGCAGTGATCGATGTTCGGAGTCAGGAGAACCTGGCGGATCCGTTCACGAAAGGCCTCAAACGACAGCTGGTCGAGGACACAGCAAGGAAGATGGGTTTGAAGGCATTCTAATATTGTGTCATTATAATCCTATCAATAAATTTTATGTTATTGGTTCAAAGAGAAATCTACCAGATATCTAATTTTTTGATTCAAGGGAGGACTATTGACTGGAAAAATATTAGTTAACAGTGGGTACTTGTTCTGCGGAACATGTAAAGGTTTCGGACCCATAACCACTGTTGTCTACTATGAATTTTCTACGGAAAATTGATCCTGTGGAAAGGATGGCATAATGCCTTAATGAGTTCTCAGACTGAGTGAAGGTCTGTTATGCTTTACAGGAAGCATGGTGGCGCAACAACCACAAAGGAGTGTTACAACTCCATGCTACAGTGGGGTGACTCCACCATGAGGTTCCCAGGTAGGGGTAATGCCTCGGCTTTGTTAGCCAAGTCACAGGCGGCGTAGCACCGCATATAGGCAGGTAGCCTAATGTTGCATAATCATAAAGAGGTGTAGACAGCACTACAAAGAGGACGGTATCCTCATGTTACAGTGGCATGAAACCACGAAGAGGTACCAGGAAGGGTAAATCATCGGCTTTGCAAGCCATGTCATAGCGGCGTAACACCGCACGGAAGCGTAAGGCTTCATGCTGAGTAGTTTGGCACTACAAAGAGGATTGTGACCTCATGCTACAGTAGTATGACACTACGATGAGGTACCCAGGTGGGGTAAAGCCTCGGCGTTGAGCCATGTCATAGCAGCGTAGCACCGCAAAGGAGCGCAATGCTTCATGCCATCACTCTTTATAAAGAACTCACCTATAATGTATGGACAGAGAAATAGGCCGTCTCTTGAGGGTAAATTTGTAGACGCCCAAAATACATACATTGAAATCCAGGCTGGCACAAGGCCTTTAATGTGCAGCCAGAAGCACAGATAACTACATTATGTGAGTGGAAAAAATTACAGCTGTGGTACAGAATTCAAGGCGTAGTCCATTCTTGTATCATACTGTTGTTCAACCCATGCGGGATGATTCAAGTCGTCAGCGACATCTATCCTAATGCATAATGGACAGTTATTATGTGGAACGCTTAACTCATATATATAGAGATATGTGGGGGATTGTTGGTGTTTTATTCTACATGTTGTGTGTTCACAACATTCTATTGTTAAAAGATAGTCCCACATCGGAAAAACACACCTAGTTGTATCTCTATATATTACTTATGAAGGAATAGAGAGATGCACATGGGTTGAGGCCCAATGGAGGGTGCCATGTGGGAGGATTTTACATAGAGGTGAGAATAAGAAACCAACTTTTGGCCAAATGAAAATAGATTTAAATCTATTGGAGCTAAGCCCCGAAGGGGCTTAGCGACTCGGACTCGGACTCGGACTCGGGCTCGGGCTTGGGCTAATGGACTTTTGAGGCTTATTGTGGCTTTTTGATAGCACTTTGCACTTATTTCCAGAGAGAGAGAGAAGTGCTGCTGCTATTCCGAGGAGTCGACATTTTTGGCCAGAGAGCGTTCTAAAGTTCTCTTCGAACTTGCTGGTTCCTGGAGGCTTGTCCGTAAGGCGGATATAGCTTTGAGCGCCGGTGATCTTTCACCCCAGCAGGCTTTCTTCTTCCTTTGTTGCCTTCGATAATACCGTCGCTTCTCTTTAGAAGTTAAACGGTTCTGTTGCCTTCGAGAAATATTACGACATAATCTTTTTAGATTCTCGTAATACAACATCACCTTCTTTAAGGTGTCGTTGCTGGAAACATTGTCTTTACAATAGTTTCTGAATTCGTGTTTTTTCCATCGATTGTTCGCCAAGGGACTAACAGTTACCATTTATTATTGTTAAAATTTTGATAATATTGTATATATTTACAATTGTTAAAATTTTGACAGTTTTTGAAGGTTTATGACAGTCTTAAGCACAACACGATCTATCAAAATTTATGCAGTCGACTATGTGTATGATTATAAAAAATAGTGACGGATACTATCACTTTGTGTTGATTATGTGCAATTGTAGGAACCCGTTGGGATCTTAGTTACTATCTTAGTCCTATAATTTTAGGAAAATGTAGTTGTCAAAATTTTTTACAATGGCCACGAATTTTTATTCCTTAATTTATAAAAAAAAACCTATAAATTTTATTTTAAAAACCTATAATAAATTGAGAAAAAAAATCTAATAATCCACATAGGCAATTCAAAGACGTTGTAAAACTTCCTTGGCAGCTACAATTTTATATTTTTATTCTCGAAATTCTTAACCGAGTAACTTAGAAATAGTCACTTGCAAAACAAGTGAGATGTTAAGTATGACAGGAGGTTCAATTGAATGATAGTGTACTGACTTATTAATAAAGAAATAATTTTGATTTAAAGTTTAAAAAAATTGATAGTATTTTAATGAAAATCAGTGGAATATATTGATTTTTTTAGTAGCACTAAAAATTGGAGTGAGTGTGTGTGAGTGATTAGTTGAGTTATGAATTACTTGTGTCATGGCACACGCAATGCGTGTGCAACGCGTCTTACTATTGTTCACACCATTTAATGTAGAAAACATAACATAAGATTAAATTTATTTTTATAAATTAGTATTGTCTGATAGGATAGTTGAATGTGTTAGAAATGTTGATATCATCTTATATAAGAACGAAAATATTCCACCAAACTTAATGAACAGAAATATTTACTTTCACTATAGAAAATAACTCATTTGACAAAATTTGCTTTAAGGAAATGTTATTTCTTCTATTTATAGGAAGAATCGTCTAATTAAACTCAACGATATTTAGAATGTCGTCAAAAAAATTTAAAAGAAAAAAAATAGATACCTGCGGTTTTTTTTAAGGTTATTTAGGAATAAGAAACTGGAAAGAGTGCAATTAATTTTTTTTTTTTTATCATGGTTGATCTATGAAATCCATAGAGGCCCATATTCTACAGGGTCGGATCCCAGCAATATAATCCAAACCTGATTACCAGACCCTAACTAACTAACTAAAGCTAGTACGCGATGGAGCCGCCAACATTTTCGTGCATGCGCGATCGACAATGGCTTTGCGGTGGGTGGCGAGAGCGGCGATGAAGCGGCTGACGGAGCACCGGCCGCCGGATGTGGCGGCGATGTCGATGCCTCCCTCGACGCTGGCGGCGGCGGGGGCGCTGGTCCCGTGCGGCCGGGGCGACAAGAAGACGAAGCGCGGGAAGAGGTTCAAGGGGTCGTACGGGAACGCACGGCCGAAGAAGGAGAAGAAGATCGAGAGGATCAAGGACCGGGTCGAGGTCCCCAGGTCGACGCCTTGGCCGCTCCCGTTCAAGCTCATCTAGGGTTAGGGCTACTCCTTGATCCCTTCCTCTTTTGTTTGTTGCTTTCGTGATTGATGCTATGCTAGAAAGTTGCTACTTTGAAGTTGGAATCTAGCTGTGAAATTAAAGAAAATTCCTTTGCTATTCGAGTAGAAACTAGAAACATGTGATGTTATTGAGGTTGTACTCCTTTGAGTACTTTGTAATGGGGATTCTCTTGAACTGGTTACTGTGATATTGAAGTAGACGAGTTATCAAGGTCTCAATTTTTAGGGGTGGTATGATTTTGTTTTTCTGAGTTGCTACATAATATAGAGTACTTTGGTTTTAATTATTGTCTTAGGTTTTGTTTAAGTACAAAAGCTGATATTTTGATTTGAACTTAGAAGGGAAAATAGGAACATGCTGTTATTGAAGTTGTACTATTTGAGTATTTGCAGCTGGAGTTTGATTGTAACTGTTGCTGCTTTGATGATATGCTGTTATTTGGGGTAGGAGTACTTGTTAAGTTCTGAAATTTTAGTGTGAAATGAAAGTTTTTGATATTTGTGATCACGAATAATTATGCTGTGAAATGAAAGACACTGTGTAGGGATTTGGAATAGAAACCAGGAAACGTGTTGGTATCCAGGTTGTGCTATTTTAGGGCAAGTTGGGTATGCACTATGCAGTTACATTTCATCCTAAACTCCATTTGGTGCCAAACACAAAGTGGGGAGCCAAACGGCTTGCCTCCAAAGTGGGCGTTTGCTCGAATGTGTCATTAATTTGGGGTTCAAATTGGCGTTTCTGGAACGCTAGCCCAACGAGCAATCCGGAATTGGGGTTTGAGCAAATGCACATCCCTCCGTCTGCAATCCAAACTAAGCATTAGTATTTGCTATTGGGGATGCTCTTGAATCGTGGTTATTATGTTGTAATTGAAGTAGAAGTTCTTAGGTATGAAATGTTTTTTTTTTCTTGGTTTGTACATAACCTTAGGGGTCCAATTATTGGCTTAGGTTTTGTTTTAAGTGCAAAAATTGAAACTTTAATTAGAATTTAGAATGGAAAGTAGGAAAAGTTACGCCTTGATATTTTAGGGGTGAGATGAAAGAAAGTTTCTGATTTTCTGTGTAATCTTGAGTAATTTGTATGTGAATGAAAAAAATTATAAAAAAATATTAGGGATTTGGAGTAGGAACTAGGAAATGTGATGTTATTGAGGTTGTACCCTTTTGAGTATTTGTTGTTGGGGATGATCTTGGACTGGCTACTTGGTCATTATGCCGTTAGAAGTAGAAGAGTTATTGAAGTTTCTTTTCTTATGGTTGCTATGTAGTTTTGAGTAATTGGGGTCTAACTTCTGGCATAGATTGCGTTTGAAATTGCTAGTCGCCTTTATAAGGAAACTAGAAAAAGTTAAACTGTTATCGAAGTTGTAATATTCGAGTATTTGTTAGTGGGGATTGTTCTTACAATGTTTCTAGTTTGATGTTTTGTTGTTGAAGTAGGAGAAGTTGTCAAACTTAGAAATTTTAGGCACGAAATGAAAAGAAATTTGTCATTTGTTGTATAGTTTCGGAGTAATTCATGTATAACCAATGGTACTTATGTATCTATTTAAGAACTTAGTATGAATTATTTATTTAGGAACTATCTGTTTAGGAAAAGTAGAAATTTCAGCAACCATCTATTTAGGAACTTAGTACAAAGACTTGGAAAAATCATCCTGTCATTGAAGATGTCCTCTTTGCTGTTTTTTCTTCTTGATTGCTCTTAAGTTGTTAATAGTTTGATGTCATATTACTTCTGAGGTAGAAATGTTATTGTAAGTTTGATCTTTCAGCCAGCTGACATATGTAATACTTTTAGCTGGGAAGTGGACAATGGGTAGTTGACAAGGAAAATTATTGTGGGTAAACTCCTAATTGCTATCATGGGACCTTACAAAGTTACAATGGCTTACAAAAGGTAGTTTAGGTGAAAGATTAGTGTAAATAGGAGGAGAAAAGGGGAGAAAGGCTTAGGTTTGCGTGCTGATAGAATGAGAGGGTGACCTTTTAACTGTTGCGAATATAAATTTCTAATGCCTTAGTGCATGCCTGCGTACCCCTTGGTATATTAAACATGGTATGAGGCAGCAATGGAACGACAGGGTTACGTCCTCCTGTTCGATCAGCATGCAAACAAAGTCCTTCTTAGGGAAAGGAAGGTGATGCAGGACGAGATGTAGATGGATCTAATCACGATTAAATAAACAGGGATTTGCAGAAGCCTAATTACCAACAGTGATATCACTAATCTACCAATGACCAAAAAGGTCAAAGCACTCTTTTAGAACAAGTCGAATCTTGCTCCAAAAATGACTGTTCCAGACGTTCAAGCCTTCATTTAGGGCTCCAATGATTGGGTATTGGTAGAGAATAGAGTTTTGTATTTTTAAAGAAGAAGAGGGTTGAGGGATGGATTTTAGGTTTATAGTTTGTGAAAACAGTTAGAAGAAAAAGAAACCTACTATGAGCAAGACATGAAATCCATAACTCAAATAATTTATAATCTCTTAAGTGTATAAAAACGTGTAGAGCACATGAGATTATAATATTATATAGCTATAGAAGTCCCGGCCTCCAAGTAATACTAGTATAATAGTCATCTAGTATGTTTCCAAATTTAATCAACAACAACAAAGTCTTGATCCCAAATTTTTGGGTCGCATGATGTTCCCAAGATCTAATTAATCATATAATAAAAACTACTAAATATTACTAATTTTGAAATCAACATGTGCATTCGTGTGCAAATTTAATTAAGAAAAATGTGCAACAATGTGAATAAATAATTAAATTAAATGCACACAAACACGTGCACCAAAAAATAAACCAAGTCCGAAAATCCTATCGATTATCAGAAGGGGAGGTGTTGGGGTCTCTGTGTACCCCCATAAATGACTTTCTTGGTAAATGGAATACTTAATCTCCTTGGTTTTAATAATTACAATTTATGAAAGTTGTCAAAAAATTATAGAAACTAGAATCCTAGATATCAGATTTGAATCAACAAATAATATAGTCATTGGATCAACAAAATACAAACTACTTGAAAAAAAAAGTTGATATCTCTTCCTAAAACAACCGTTTTTTAATAAATATATTGAAAGTGACTAAATCTATTGGTATTACATTCTCATACCCTTTTTTTTTCCAACTTCGCCACATCTGCTCAACACAAGTTATTTAATAATGTCTCATTACCAATACTATGTCATCATTTCCTATCTTTATTGTTACATCTTGGCCATGAGCTCGCTAGGACGTGACCGTGCATAGGCTACATGTACATATCACTTGGTCCAACTTGTTGAAATGGTTAAATTAAATGTACAAATAAGACTGTGGAGCTAAATCTTGGGGTTCACAATCTACCTACTCAAAGATGTGGCGTTCTCGTCGGAATCTAACCTCACACTAGTCGAACACCATCAGTCTACAAGCCTGACAGGACATGAGTCGTGCATGGGCCACATGTGCACATCATTTGGTCCAACTTGCCAAAATAGTTATATATATATATATATATATATATATATATATATATATATATATATATATATATGAGCACACCTAAGCCCTCCACTATAAACCAATCAAATTCCCAATTTCTATCCGATATGGGACTAAATAATAGGGGTTTCACATTATCAACATTGTGAAACATCGTGAATTAGTGCCACATCGGTTATACGATGAGAATTTGATTGGTTTATATTGGAATGTTTGGATCTTTTGTATACATTTGGGTTAACCATTTTGGCAAGTTGGACCAAATGATGTTTCCATGTGGCCCATGCACATGCACATGCACTGGCAGGTCGTGGGCTGAGGTTTGACAAAATGATACTAGAGCTACCCAGTGGATCGTGTTCCACTAGGACGAGGTTGAGTTATTAGCATGGACTGCGACGATGACGTCATGTCTTTGAGTGGGGGAGAATGTGAAATCCCTATATTTAGTCCATACCGGAAAGAAGTTTGTTTGGTTTAGATTGGAGTTTTTGGGTCTCATACGTACATTTGAGTTTAGTATTTTTGCAAGTTGGGCCAAATATTGTAAACCATGCACAGGTCTTGTGGGTCGGGATCGCAACATTTACAGCCTAATCCTATTTGTTGGACAGGACACTATTTGATAACCAAATTAATTCATCTACTATTGAGTTGTTATTATTTAAACTGTTTAAAAGAGCAAATTTTTTGGGGACCCTTTCCCTTCCTCTGTGACTATGACTACACAGAACCTCACTTGCTTTTTTCAAATTGGAAGTTGTTCACAAGTGTATCATACCCTAGTTAGCACAGACACTCCAAAAATTATCATTTTGTCCGTGACTGACATGACATGGCCTTGACACTCAAAAAACACTAGGGCACACCAATACTGGTGTCGCGTACATGTGTGATCTTGTCGGATCTGTATCCGTGCAGCATAGATCATACCATAGAGGGGGAAAAAAACGTGATTCTGATGGTATGGTATTAAAAGGGAAAAAAAAAACATTCTCAGTTTCTCTGGCCACATAAGTGAATCTCAAGGTAACAAACTTGCCTCACCTCAAGGAATTCGATATGAACTCTCCCTGTAGACTTAACGGACAGGCCAGTCCCAATATTAAACATTTACTCCATCAAGCATTATTGCAGATTAGCAAAGAAAAAAATTCAGTTTGTTACTGGTAAGAAATTTTATATATACATTTTGCAAAAACAGTGTCATACCATCAGTCTTTTGACTATTAACAATATTTTCCAGGTATACCAAAGTCAGGGCTGCATAATCTTCGAGACCCGCCCATGAGGTGACAATAAATGATTGATCCTTGTAATCTCAGGAGAATTTATGCCGTGTATTGCTTGAAGGAAAGATGCTACCTAATGGTATCAACCTCTTGAGAGTGATGGTTGAAATGTTGAACCTTATTGGTAAAAGTTAAAATGGTTAAACAGTTCAGATACAGTTTTTGTGACTGGTTGCATTGAGCATTCTAATGTTGCATTTTAGCAAAGTTATTACGAGAACCTCAATTTTTGAATAAAAATAAATGCTTATGGTACCTACCCTGGAATATTTAGTGACGGGATTCGTGAGTTCTTCCACATGTACCTTGAATAGAAGTGGAACTATAAGAAAGGTTATTGTCTCTAAATATTCTTATAATTCTTCACTTTTGGTTACATTTCTATGGCAGCATTTTTATCATATAGGGAAAACATGGCAAATTTAATGTTCATTCCAAGCTGATGACACATCAAATCCTAAAAAACAGACTCCGTGATGGTCGGTCAGCTGGACTGCATATATTGGTGATTTTTTTACCAGAGAGCACGGATCCTTCTCCTTGCCAAAGAGAAGTTCTTTGAGAGCACCAATAGTAAGGCTCGGCTCAATTTCTAGATTCTAGATTCAGAATGTAGGAATCTATTTCGTAGAACAGTAAGGTGCAATCCTATAATGATCCCATCTCAGTATAGGAGCTACAGTTTGGATCTCAGAATTTATACATTCAGGTTGTAGGAATTTGTTTTGTAGAATAGTAAGGCTCAATTTGGAACCCCAAGTTCTAAATTATAATGTGTATATTATTTTTTTTTAAAAGGAAAAAATGATGACATATGAGTTTATATCCATTCATCTTATTTGGATATCAAGTTAAAAAATAGTGATAGTTGAAAGTATCAAATTATAATTTAGCCTAAAATATATTGTTGAATTCCATTTACTATTCTTGATGCGACCGAGTCGCTTCTTGTTTGGATACACAAATGAGATTGTCACGCAAGACTTTGTTGGATATATTTTGTGGGCAGCACCCCCAGCAGAACCCTCGGTTTCTAGTACGCTGATTTTAAGCAAAACCAGCACTCCTCAGGTTTTGTATAAACTCTTCTAATCATCCGACTTGTTTTCTTGTAACAAGCAGCAGCCCTGCCACTGGTTTTTAAAAAAGGAAAAGAAAAAAAAAATGAACGAGGAAAAGTTGTTGGTTTGCTTTTCATCTGTGTTTATACTTTGAGCAGTACTAAGTTGTCTGTGGGTTTCGACCGCAGTTCCAATCCGCGGACCACGTGTCTAATGCTCATTGGAGTAAGGGCAGGGTGGGCCTGATGCGGTAAAGGGAGGCCAGTGGAGGGGTGACACGTCCGCGAGCAGTCACCCCCTGCGGTCCAAAAAGAATTTCCGTTCTACTTTCCTATGTATATATAAATCCATCAATCCAGCCCTCTCTAATCCAACCAAGCTACTCTAAAAACTTTTCCTTCTACTGCTGCTGTTAGCCATGTCAAGCTTGCTGGATAGGTGGAGCGAAGAACTCGCAAAGCTGAAAGCAAAGGGCCGAGGCTACCTCTCCTCGGCCCGCGGCTCGAACCCGAGAGCCGAACCGGATTCAACTCGTGGCGTCGAGGGGGAGTCTTCTTGGATCAAGCGCCTACTGGCGGCACCGCTCCCCTCTGAGACTGTTCTGTCCATACTGGTAGACTGCTCCGGCCCCTGAGAAGTGGAGCGGAGGAGAATTGTGGATGGTTCCTACTACATATGATGTTTCAGTAAGCTTTATATGAGCAAGTATAGTGTCAACCACAAACACCTGTGTTATTGTTATGTAACATAATAGCATCACTGCTAATCTTTCTCACAGAAGAGATCCTTAGGCCATCTATCTATGTAGAAATCATTTTTAGAAAGAAAAGAAAAAAAAAAAGTTCATCTTAATATTAGGTCCCACATTCAAACTAAATTATGAAATTTTCTATTTATATTTTTCATGTTAATATTAGACATCATCATTCATGTAGGATAGAAATTGAGAACCAACGGTGAGGTTTTTTTTTTTTTTTTTTTTGTGTGTGTGTAATTTCTATGTAGAAACACTGCGTAACTAGGATAGAAATTTTCTTAGTATAGTACCAATTACGATAGAAAGTCAGTTTTAGAAATCGCTATCGGAGAGAGCCTTTCTAGGTTTCTACATGCAAATTGTACCCCAAAAAAAATACTCTTCAATTATTCTTAATTTCTATCTCACTTGGCACTGCTTCAAAATATTTAGGTGATGCCATCTCCCATTATGTGGCATCTGACATGGCAGATGACATAACAACTGACATGGCAAATTTTAACCCAAAAAATTAATTACCCAAAATTTTTTAATGTTAATGTTAATGTTAATATTAATGTTAATGTTAATATTAATATTATTAATATTAATGTTAATTTTAATGTTAAGGTTAATTTTAATGTTAATTATCATGTTAATTTAATGTTAATTTATTAATTTACTACTAAATTTAATTTAATATTAATTTTATTGTTAAATTTTGCCATGTCAGCAGCCATGTCATTTGCCACATAATGGAAGATGGTATCACCAAAAAATTTTGGAAGCCAAATAGCATTTTTTTTTTTGAGAGTTTCTACATGAAGAAACCCTTGTAGAGATTGAGAATCATTGGAAAAAAAATCCTTATATATATATATATATATATATATATATATATATATATATATATATATATATATGAAGCAATGGGTAATTGTGGCGAACTCACCTTCACTGGGGCTCGAACTCCGAACCACTTGGGCCGCATGCATCTCTCTTAACTACTAGGCTATATATATATATATTTTTTTTTCAGAATCTAATATATATATATATATATATATATATATATATATATATTAAATTCTGAAAAAATTTACCCAAACTCTTCAACTCCTTAAAATCTCATTTCAATTTGTATTTTGTAATAATTGAGACAAGGTTCTATTTGATTACATGTTTTAATATTAAACTTGTTTAAAATTATTTTAATAATCATGTTAGAGTCCGATAAAATCGATTAATCCGACCCAATTCGAGGAACTTTGTTCATTTTATAAACTTGGTTCATTTTCTATTCGTCCGGGCTCCGTCTTGGGCTTCATATATTGAACTTGAAGTCGGGTTGGACTTGGGCTCGGATTAGGCTTATGATTCATCGGATTTGGCTCGAGTTGAGCTCAAAATTAACCCAACCCATCCGAGTTGCACCCATATCAACACTTACCATCCTTCCATGTCAGTTCAACATATAACATTTGTAATATAAGTTTGTCAGGATATGTGTCTCTGCACCATTCGTTAGTCTTCATAATATATATATATATATATATATATATATATATATATATATATATATATATATATATATATATATATAATGCAAATGACCTCTAGCCTAGTGGTTAAGAGAGATGCATGCGGCCCGAGTGGTCAGGAGATTGATTCACGATGGGAGCGTTCGCCACACTTACTTATATATATATATATATATATATATATATATATATATATATATATATATATATATATATATATATATATAAGTAAGTGTGTGTTCGCGACCAAATAGCTAAGCCTGCAAGTAGATGACATTATCATGCAGCCTAACTACCTAACTATATAAAATCATCGGCTTAATAAGCCATATTGGACGATTCATCTCAATATGCGGCGATCCGTCGTGTCTAGGTAGTGTCACGACCCGCACCCTTATGAGGGGCACGAGCACGTGGGTACGTCCAGCCTACGTTGCAGTATCGGCGGTAGAACGCTGTATATAAGGTCTGTAAATACTACGACTAACAGTATAAAGGTACCTGTACAGTATATACACTCCGAGTGGAGGTGACATAGCAATACAGTCTCAATCACAGAATAAAACTAAGGTAGATAGCACAGAAGGAAACATATGATAGATGAAAAGGGAATAAGTCCAGGATCCAACACAAGCCCAGATATATATACATCATCCCAGGGTCTCAAAATATAACATAGGAGCTACAGTCTGATAATGCTAGCTGGATCGCAGTCCAGGCAACCCAACTAATCTACACTACTCTAGGAGTACAAAGTCTAGTGGCTCTACTATAAGGCCACGGTCCTGGACTACTCCATCTAGCTCGAGCCCATAATAGGTCGAGCAGTCTGCCTCAGAGTCATCTGTAATATATCATAACGGTATCCTGTCAGGAAAATGAGCAAGTACAAGCACTAACAGCAGTTCCATGTGAATTGACAAATTCTATAAGAGACAGTATAATGAACTACAAGACAAAGATATATGAAGACTTGGGAACCGTTCGGAAGCTGAGCTACAACCCTTAAACCAAACAAGGACCGGGGTTGTAACCCTTCTCCCGAGCAGAACTTAGTCTCCAATCAAGGTACAATATAAAGGCATGTATAACATGTGAGTAACTGAATATCATAGCATGGTGAGAAAGTACTGAATGTAGAACAGAACAGGATATATGATAAGATAAGTAAATATAAAATGTGCCTTAAATTATTAAAGCGTTATGTGATCGGCAAGGGAATCATGGTAGGGTTATCCACTTGGCCCGGCAATCCGTGGTGACCTCAACGGAAAGTCATGCCGGCCAACTTGGATAACATGGACATGGAGGTATCTGCTACACCCTACGTGAGGTGAGAGTGGCGCAAGCAAAATAGTGACATGGGGCTTTGATCACATAACCCCTAATAATTTTCCATTCCCGAGTAGTATAATGGACCTGGACATGACACATCATGACACGGGATTCCCTAAGAGGATAGCTACTTCCTCTCAGGAATCGGTGTCTATACAAGTACAGGAAACAAGACAGGAAATGTACATATATACCAAGAAAATCCAGGAACAATATCTCATGTCATGATCCAACGTATACTAGTCCGTGAACTATCGTGACTGGAAATCGAGTAAGACACTACAACTGAATCGGATATAGCAGATATCAAGACAATGAAAACTATCAATGAATGTACTCGTCTGCTGTCCTGAGCTGTAGGGTATATCAATGCTCAGAGTGGTAATCAGAGACCTAAAGATGAGATATTTGCATGTTAATTTAGGTTTAACAAAGTTAAGAATGATTTATGATGAATGATATGAATTCTAGGTCAAACTAGGTCTCACTGAGTCACACTAAGTCCTGTCAAGTCAATCTAGGTCAATTCAAGTTATATCAAGTCAATCTAAGTCAGACTAAGTCAACCCTAGGTCATACCAATCATCGCAAGTCAAAACAAGTTGAAGCAAGTCAAACGGGGTCAAGAGTTGGCCTACAGTTGACTTTTAGTCAACTGGTCCACCCCGGTCAACTCTGGTCCACTCTAGGTCAACCCTAGGTCAAAATGGTCAAATGTTGACCAACAGTTGACTTTTGGTCAATTGGTCAACTCTCGTTTGAATTTGGTCAAATTTAGACAAAGTGTTGACTCATCGTTGACTTTTGGATAAAAAGTAAACTCTGGGTCAACCGAGCCAAAATTGGTTCAAAAAATGATGTTTGTAGGGTGTACCTAACAAGTCACCTAAGTTTCAAGTCAATCCGAATACCCGAACCCCGTATCTTGAAATTATCCGATTACCCCTTAATACACTTACCCTTAAACCATTCTAACTTGACGCCAAGTGGCCTTCCCTTAGGAATTTCACTTCGGGCTTCCTAGGGTAGTAGGGTACTAGCCTATACAACCATTACCTACCAAGTTCCCTAGGTATAGTAGACATCCAGTCCATCTTACGGTCCGTATCGCCCGTTTACCCGTTATCTTGAATATCTCAAGATACACAATGGTACGGTGCGATACCATTCTCCTAATTCCACACGAAGTCCCGATTTCCATCTAGGAGCCTACCCACAAAATCTAATTCACATTAGTTAGGCCCCCTCCAAGTTTCGACGCATTCCGAAACACGGAACTCAAAATCACCCCTTCACCAAAACCTACCTAAACTATTCACTCACTCATTCACTCACTAAATCTCACTTTCTAACCTTCACTTAGGACTAACTTTAGGGGGTTATTTAGTGGGTTAATTTGGTGTATATATAGCTAATATATAGGGTATATATATGTATATATATGGGGGTATATAGGTGGGCTCATGGGGGATCAAATGGGGTCAAATGGGGGTGGTTTGGGGGTGCTACTGCTGCTACCTACTGCTGCTAATGCTGCTGCTACTGCTGCTGTTTCTGCTGCAGCTGCTACTGTTGTTTGGGGGGTGGGGGGGGGGGGGGGGGGGCAGCAGCCCCTTGGCCCCCCCAGCTGCTGCCTACTGCTCTCCTCTTTCCCCCTCTTCACTTCATCTAATTCCCCTCCATTCTCTCACTCTTTCTCCCTCATTTCCCTTCTCTAATCCTCTATTCTCTCTCATATATATAAATCACACACACACACATACAAATCTCATTCCCTCCCTTCTCTATACATAAATACACACTAATATATAATGAGACACACACATGTATATATATATAAACACACACACACACACACACACACACACACACACACACACACATATATATATATATATATATATATATATATATATATATATATATATATTTTAATATATATATATATATATATATATATATATATATATATATATATATATATATATATATATATATATATATATATATATATATATATATAAACACACACACATATTTTTTTTTTATATAGACACACTCTCATATGGGTATCTATATATGTATGGACACACACACACTCCCACAAATGGACACACACACACACACACACACACACACACACACACACACACATATATATATATATATACATATATATATATATATATATATATATATATATATATATATATATATATATATATATATATATATATATATATATATATAGACACTCTCATATGGGTATCTATATATGTATGGACACACACACACTCCCACACATGGACACACACACACACATACTAAATAAATATGAATTTAAGAGTGCCTAACCACTTAGACACAAATTCTAATTTAGTCTAGAAGTGTCCAAATTGGGGGAAACTCAAGGACACAACCACAAATCCTAACTTCCCCTAGGACACTCCAAATGGACTCAAATTTGACACGATTAGGGACACAAATACGGGAATAAATCCTACGGGGTTCAAACTAATTATCATGGTGAAAAGAATATATTAGAGGATAGGTTGTACCTATCGGGAGATGGATTTCCGATTCGAAAGTCCTCCGACACGGCTCCGACACAACGAATTGTTTAGGACACACCCTTGCACTTCTTGCTCCCAAAAGCTTGGAGAAGCTTCACTTGGGGTAGAGGAAGAGTTGTATGGAAGAATATTGGGAAGAAGAGAATTATTTAGAGATGATTTCTAGGGAAAACCTATTCTTACTTTTGAGAAAAAGCTTGGAGAAGAAGAAGACTTGAAAATTTTGAAGTGGAAGAAGAAGAAAATGGGGAGGGGGTGGCCGGCCAATAAAGGGGGTGTGGGGCTTCTTGAAATTACAAGTTTGCCCCTCCCTTTACTTCTTAGCTAAGTTAAGCTCCTAAATTGGTTTTGGAAGTTAGTTTAGACCAAATAAAAATCATACTTAAGTCTAAACACTCATGTGGGATTAGTCCAAACTCCTAAACCTAAAAGTTAAGTTTGGTGGACCATGGCTAATTAAAGTGTTAAACACAACTCAAGTCAAAATTCTCCGGAGTCCCGAATTAACTCGGAATGCGATAAAATTTGAACCCGACTCCTATAATCATTAAATATTAATATTCATGAAATAAAAATTCCCAAAAATATTCAAAAGTGTAAAATTACCATTTTATCCCTATCTTGGAAAAGTGAGGGTGACGAGTCTATCCACCTTAAAAAAATTTCGTCCTCGAAATTAAAACCAAACAATAGTAAAATATCAAAATCACAAGTCATGGCTAAAAATTTAAAATGATTAAAATCTCAAAAATCAAAGCATGGATTAAATGACTAAAATTATAAAAATTTAAAATTACTCTCAAATAGAAACTGGGTGCTATCAGTCTATCCACCTTAAAGAATCATCCTCAAAAATTAAAACAAGTAAACATACAAAAAAAATCATGCAAATCGATAATCGTATGCGTCAGTCCAATCATCATGATACTCAGAATCTCCGTCATGCCAGTGAGCAAGGCTACGATAATCACAGAGTCCTCAACTACGGTACATACCTCTAGAATTATGGTATTTAAAATTTTTGCATTGCCGTCTGCTTGGCAGCAAAAACCTTAAATTCCCACACCCGAGAAATACGACAATAATCCGACTATATGTCCTCACTATGCCTGCTAGCATGACGCTAGAGTATTTTAAAATCTCATAATCGAGACGACCTAGCCCATACGACTTATCTTAGAAGAAAATCATATCACAAGAACAAATTTTCATCCAACGATCAAAGAACAGATAGAATCGAAGTTCAAGACAGTTTATAAGAAGACAATTGCGGGAAGGAGATTTAAAATATCGAAACCTGCTATCTGCTCTGCTACTGCCTGAGTGGGCTCAACTGTCATGGCAAAAGCACGCCCCTGCTGGCCTCCTCTAGCCTGCTGCACTCTGTCCTGGTCTCTTCGGATTTCACTAGCATGGAAATCCCTCAGCTGGTGGTCAGGCGCCCCACAGTATAGACAGACGCCCAACCTCTTCCTATAAGCCTCTCTAGTGTGCCCCGGCTTCCCGCAGAAGTTGCACGGAGTAACCGGTCTCTGGCCCTGTCCCTGGTGCTGCTGGACACGCGCTGGTGCCTGCTGAATCTGTAACAGAGGCTGCTGCTGAAATAGCCTCTGCTGATGCTGAATATGGGGGTGCTTGGCCGGTCCCGCACTGGAACTCGCCCCCATGGTATCACCGCTCCTCTTCGGCTTGAGGCCAAAGTCCTCCTCTGTAATCTGTGCGTCCATCAATATCTGATCGAACGTCACGTCACGGCGACCCGAGGTGCGGGTGCGCACTGCATGAATAAGTCCCCTACGAAACTTACGAGCCTTCTGCCCCTCATCCTGGATCATATCGGGAGCGAACCTGCTAAGACGAAAGAACTCTGCTGCATACTCGTCCACCGACAAGTTCCCCTGCACTAGACCCACGAACTGGCACTCCAATGCTGTAAGAGCCACGTCCAGGAAGAACTTCTCCTTGAAGAGCCTCCAGAAGTCCTCCCATGCTAGCCCTCTCACCGACGCACGAGGATCCGTACGGTACCATGTCAGTGCGATGTCGAAGAATCGGCTGGCTGCGGCTGAAATCCAAAGTCCTCTAGGAACCTCTGCTAGCTCCATACTCCGCTGCACGTCCTCTAGCCAGTCGTCTGCATAAGGGATGCCCTTCGTGCCCGGGAAGTCCCTGGAGCTCATCTTCCTAAAGCCTAATACTGTCTCCGGCCTAGACTGCTGCTGGTACGACTGCTGGCCAGTAGGGCCCTGCACCGTACCCGGTGCCACTCTCTCCACGGCTGCCAGTGCAAGTTGATGCAAGTTCTCCATGCTCTGCCTCAGCATCTCAATCTGACGATGCGACGCCTCCGACTGGCGCTACGACGCCTCTGCCTGGGCCCGCTGTATCTCCATCATCTGCTGAAGGAGAAGGAACATATGGTGTGTATCCGTCGGTATCGGGGGTGGTGGCAGCAGTATCTCGGGAACGGCGACCGAAACCCTCTGGGGTGGAGGTGGTAGACCTCCCTGTGCAACTGCCAGGGCCTCCGGGATAGTGGAATCACTGGGGGCAGTCTCGTGAACCTCCTCCTCAGCCTGGTCTGATCTTTCGGGTAAGCTACTCGATCCAGTGGCCTGCGGGTGCGTCTTCGTCATCCTGGAGACGAATTGAAGCAAAGAGATCAATATGGCACATGAGAAAACATTATCAAGAAAGGACAGTTAATTTAATACAAGGGGAGTAATCATGATAATCAAAAGATCGGAAATTTTTTCCTAGGTGTGATTGAGAAACTCCTATCATATCCTAGGTCCTACGTCCTAATTGCAGGCTCGTAATTAGTACTCTAAGTCGAGCACCATTACGAGATCGTACTAATTGCGATACTGGACCTGCGTGGGCCACCACAAAAATGTGTCACGACCTGCACCCTTATGAGGGGCACGAGCACGTGGGTATGTCCAGCCTACGCCGCAATATCGGCGGTAGAACGCTATATATAAGGTCTGTAAAAACTACGACTAACAGTATAAAGGTACCTGTACGGTATATACACTCCGAGTGGAGGTGACATAGCAATACAATCTCAATCATAGAATAAAACTAAGGTAGATAGCACAGAAGGAAACATATGATAGATGAAAAGGGAATAAGTCCAGGATCCAACACAAACCCAGATATATATACATCATCCCAGGGTCTCAAAATATAACATAGGAGCTACAGTCTGATATTGCTAGCTGGATCGCAGTCCAGGCAACCCAACTAATCTATACTACTCTGGGAGTACAAAGTCTAGTGGCTCTACTATAAGGCCACGGTCCTGGACTACTCCATCTAGCTCGAGCCCATAATAGGTCGAGCAGTCTGCCTCAGAGTCATCTGTAATATATCATAACGGTATCCTGTCAGAAAAATGAGCAAGTACAAGCACTAACAGCAGTTTCATGTGAATTGACAAATTCTATGAGAGACAGTATAATGAACTACAAGACAAAGATATATGAAGACTTGGGAACCGTTCGGAAGCTGAGCTACAACCCTTAAACCAAACAAGGACCAGGGTTGTAACCCTTCTCCCGAGCAGAACTTAGTCTCCAATCAAGGTACAATATAAAGGCATGTAGAACATATGAGTAACTGAATATCATAGCATGGTGAGAAAGTACTGAATGTAGAATAGAACATGATATATGATAAGATAAGTAAATATAAAATGTGCCTTGAATTATTAGAGCGTTATGTGATCGGCAAGGGAATCATGGTAGGGTTATCCACTTGGCCCGGCAATCTGCGGTGACCTCAACGGAAAGTCATGTCGGCCAACCTGGATAACATGGACATGGAGGTATCTGCTACACCCTACGTGAGGTGAGAGTGGCGTAAGCAAAATAGTGACATGGGGCTTTGATCACATAACCCCTAATAATTTTCCATCCCCGAGTAGTATAATGGACCTGGACATGACACGGGATTCCCTAAGAGGATAGCTACTCCCTCTCAGGAATCGGTGTCTATACAAGTACAGGGAACAAGACAGGAAATGTACATATATACCAAGAAAATCCAGGAACATGAACAACATCTCATGTCATGATCCAACGTATACTAGTCCGTGAACTATCGTGACTGGAAATCGAGTAAGACACTACAACTGAATCGGATATAGCAGATATCAAGACAATAAAAACTATCAGTGAATGTACTCACCTGCTGTCTTGAGCTGTAGGGTATATCAATGCTCAGAGTGTTAATCAGAGACCTAAAGATGAGATATTTGCATGTTAATTTAGGTTTAACAAAGTTAAGAATGATTTATGATGAATGATATGAATTCTAGGTCAAACTAGGTCTTACTGAGTCACACTAAGTCCTGTCAAGTCAATCTAGGTCAATTCAAGTTATATCAAGTCAATCTAAGTCAGACTAAGTCAACCCTAGGTCATACCAATCATCGTAAGTCAAAACAAGTCGAAGCAAGTCAAATGGGGTCAAGAGTTGGCCTACAGTTGACTTTTAGTCAACTGGTCAACCTCGGTCAACTCTGGTCAACTCTAGGTCAACCCTAGGTCAAAATGGTCAAATGTTGACCAACAGTTGACTTTTGGTCAACTGGTCAACACTGGTTTGGATTTGGTCAAATTTAGACAAAGTGTTGACTCATCGTTGACTTTTGGGTAAAAAGTCAACTCTGGGTCAACCGAGCCAAAATTGGTTCAAAAATGACGTTTGTAGGGTGTACCTAACAAGTCACCTAAGTTTCATGTCAATCCGAATATCCGAACCCCGTATCTTGAAATTACCCGATTACCCCTTAATACACTTACCCTTAAACCATTCTAACTTGACGCCAAGTGGCCTTCCCTTAGGAATTTCACTCCGAACTTCCTAGGGTAGTAGGGTACTAGCCTATACAACCATTACCTACCAAGTTCCCTAGGTATAGTAGACATCCAGTCCATCTTACGGTCTGTATTGCCCGTTTACCCGTTATCTTGAATATCTCAAGGTACACAATGGTACGGTGCGATACCATTCTCCTAATTCCACACGAAGCCCCGATTTTCACCTAGGAGCCTACCCACAAAATCTAATTCACATTAGCTAGGCTCCCTCCAAGTTTGACGCGTTCCGAAACATGGAACTCAAAATCACCCCTTCACCAAAACCTAACTAAACTATTCACTCACTCATTTACTCACTAAATCTCACTTTCTAACCTTCACTTAGGACTAACTTTAGGGGGTTATTTAGTGGGTTAATTTGGTGTATATATAGCTAATATATAGGGTGTATATATATATATATATATATATATATATATATATATATATATATATATATATATATATATATATATATATATTATATATATATGGGGGTATATAGGTGGGCTCATTGGGGATCAAAAGGGGGTCAAATGGGGGTGGTTTCGGGGTGCTACTGCTGCTACCTACTGCTGCTAATGCAGCTGCTGCAGCTGCTACTGCTGTTTGGGGGGGGGGGGGGGGGGGGGGGGGGGAGCAGCAGCCCCTTGCCCCCCCTAGCTGCTGCCTACTGCTCTTCTCTTTCCACCTCTTCACTTCCTTTAATTCCCCTCCATTCTCTCACTCTTTCTTCCTCATTTCCCTTCTCTAATCCCTCTCTAATCCTCTATTCTCTCTCATATATATAAATCACACACACACACATACAAATCTCATTCTCTCCCTTCTCTATACATACACACTAATATATAATGAGACACACACATGTATATATATATATATAAACACACACATATATATATATATAAACACACACACACACACACACACACACACACACACACACACACACACACACACACACACACATATATATATATATATATATATATATATATATATATATATATATATATATATATATATATATATATATATATATATAAACACACACATATGTGTATATATATATAGACACACTCTCATATGGGTATCTATATATGTATGGACACACACACACACACACACACACACACACACACACACACACACACATATATCTATATATGTGTTCATGTGTGGGAGTGTGTGTGTGTCCATTCATATATAGATACCCATATGAGAGTGTGTCTATATATATATATATATATACACCTATGTGTGTGTTTATATATATATATATATATATATATATATATATATGTATATATATATATATATATAAAATAAAAATAAATATATATATATATATATATATATATATATATATATATATATATATATATATATATATATATATATATATATATATATATATATATATATATATATATATATATATATATATATGGGTATCTATATATGTATGGATACACACACACT
Source organism: Iris pallida (assembly GCA_029216955.1). Taxonomy (NCBI): domain Eukaryota; kingdom Viridiplantae; phylum Streptophyta; class Magnoliopsida; order Asparagales; family Iridaceae; genus Iris; species Iris pallida. Next base: position 13,443,099 of record JANAVB010033820.1, on the reverse strand, counting down.
CCCACACATGGACACACACACACATACTAAATAAATATGAATTTAAGAGTGCCTAACCACTTAGACACAAATTCTAATTTAGTCTAGAAGTGTCCAAATTGGGGGAAACTCAAGGACACAACCACAAATCCTAACTTCTCCTAGGACACTCCAAATGGACTCAAATTTGACACGATTAGGGACACAAATACGGAAATAAATCCTACGGGGTTCAAACTAATTATCATGGTGAAAAGAATAGATTAGAGGATAGGTTGTACCTATCGGGAGATGGATTCCCGATTCGAAAGTCCTCCGACATGGCTCCGACACAACGAATTGTTTAGGACACACCCTTGCACTTCTTGCTCCCAAAAGCTTGAAGAAGCTTCACTTGGGGTAGAGGAAGAGTTGTATGGAAGAATATTGGTAAGAAGAGAATTATTTAGAGATGATTTCTAGGGAAAACCTATTCTTACTTTTGAGAAAAAGCTTGGAGAAGAAGAAGACTTGGAAATTTTGAAGTGGAAGAAGAAGAAAATGGGGAGGGGGTGGCCGGCAATAAAGGGGGTGTGGGGCTTCTTGAAATTACAAGTTTGCCCCTCCATTTAATTCTTAGCTAAGTTAAGCTCCTAAATTGGTTTTGGGAGTTAGTTTAGACCAAATAAAAATCATACTTAAGCCTAAACACTCATGTGGAATTAGTCCAAACTCCTAAACCTAAAAGTTAAGTTTGGTGGGCCATGGCTAATTAAAGTGTTAAACACAACTCAAGTCAAAATTCTCCGGAGTCCCGAATTAACTCGGAATGCGATGAAATTGGAACCCGACTCCTATAATCATTAAATATTAATATTCATGAAATAAAAATTCCCAAAAATATTCAAAAGTGGAAAATTACCATTTTACCCCTATCTTGGAAAAGTGAGGGTGACAAGTAGCTAACCTAACTGAAGATCCCGTCATACCTATATTGCGATGCGTCCTTCCAGTCGGGTAGCAAGCCCTACTATAGGTCTCGCAATACCACGTGCGTAAAGCACGTCTACATAATTTTTCTCCTATGCCAAATCGGTTCCAGTGGTCCCCGGAAGCAGTTTGAGGAAAAGTATTACCTTGTGCACAAGTTGTCTATCACTATGCAATATGCGTGAACAGTTAAGAAACTCTAAAACATATACATGTTCTAAAGTCCGAATACATAATCATACATCACACTCACATTTTCGTACCATTTTCATGTTCCTAATGGCGACCCGTTGGCCCCAAACATACCGTGGCACCATGCCCAGCTTATCCACTCCGATCAATGTTTTGCTCGGCAACCCGTAGGCCCCAAACATATATATCGTGGCACCATGTCCTACTCATATCAAACTTGTCGTGGCACTACGCCACACCTACATACCTGTTGTGGCACTGCGCCACACATACATGCATGTCGTGGCATCATGTCATACATCCTTACATTTCCACTTACAGAAGCAATAGAATACACTAACCATATGCGTCACAACACCATGATACACATAGTAACATACACAATATTTTCATATTTTCATGTGATTGTATCTAGCAACAATCCTTATTAATCTCTTGGTTCATTTTATTAGCATACAACACAAGCATAAATGACTACACAAACGACATCAATTCATTAAGAGTGAAGGTTAAATGATCGAAAGATCATCAAAACCACCCACTACGAATAAACTCATATGCGAACAGATGCCGACCCATGCCTCAAACATACGATCTCATGTGATGCACGGACTTCTCAATAGATACTCATCCATGCTAGCTAAGCTCGAGCATTGGTCGCATGAGAAAGATGGTGATGACAAAGAGGATATTTTGGTCCTCAAAGTTTGGTCAAAGGAGTTGACAGTCGGTCATATACGATTTCCGTCAAAAGTGAGAAATTTCATACATTATGATAATTAGATGAGGTACACATTAAATTATGATAATAAAAGTGGAGTGCAACTCAAATTTTTTAAAAAAAAACTTTTCTAACGACATATTTTCAATCTAACTAAACATGGATATAAAAATATTGACTTCATTTTCATGAAAAAACAATAACAAATATATTACTAGAAATACCAAATTTTTATCCAAAACAACACCTCAAATATTTTAGAAATCAAATCGGGGCTCTAGAAGACACCAAGAAAGTCTTGGTACACAAAGAACACAACCTCATTTGTGTTAATTTTTTCTTTTGTTAGTACGAAATAGGAATGGTAATTTTTTTCAAACCGACGGATACCTGATGTTTTTTCTCGAACGGACGTGGATTTGGAGATTTAAAAATAGGAATGGACGTGGGTATGTAAACTAAAATAATTTTTCGATCGGGTTCGGGACCATGTATGAATATAGTACTCTTTATCCAGATAAATCTTCGACCCCCGATTACTTATACACATATGTGCAATCCATTGGAACGGATTCAAGATCTATCTAGTAGTATAAATATATATATATATTTATAAAATCAGTTTTTATTAACTTGTCTTGTATTTTTGTATACAAATATTTTTTTAAACATTACTGTACAGGAAAAAAAATTTAACGGGATGAAGGACAGGTAAATTCCGTCCATGAAGTGTTAACCGGACGGAAACGAAAACGAAAAGTGAATTGTTTAATATGATGAAGATTGAGATAAAAAAATGAAGAAAAAATTTGAGTGACACCCCACTTGGATGGTCTATTTATGCGGTGTACCCCACATTATTTGCTATATGTATAAGTAGTCCCACATCTGACGAAAGACGTTACTTTTGACGGTCAACGATGTTTGACCATTAAAAATGACGAAAATGCCCATCTTCCTCTTTGTCTTCGTCTCCGAACCTAATTTTTTTTTCTCCCCCTCCTCTCCGACGAGCGCCCCCCTCCTCTCCGTTGAGTGCACCCCCCTCCTCACCCCCGCTGCCCGCCACCACTGCTGCTGGCTGCCGCCGCCGCCGCTGCTGCTGCTGCTGGTGGTTGTCGCTGTAGTACCCCGTCCCTACATCGTGCCCCGTTCTCCATCCAAGGGGTGCGCGAGAAAGGAACACTGTCGCTATCGATTCGGTCGGGACCGATAGGTCGGGATCGATCGAATCGGTCGAACGGGAACTGTTGAATTAAGATCCATTCTCCGTTATGGAATGGTCTGGTTTTCCTAGATAGGACACACTTATGGCTGGGTCTTCCATACTATGGCTAACCCATTAGTCAAAGCACACAACTACGATATCCGTGCCATGATTCTTGGTCACCTTGTACTCCAAATCTTAACCATGGCTAAGGTCATCTATTGTAATAATTAACTAATTATTTATAAATTCTAAAAATCACCATTTAAATCAAATAAATAATAAAAAAATAATATTTTAAAATTTTTGGAAAGAGGAGTTACAAATCTGCCCAGCTTAAAAATAATTTTCTCCTCGAAATTCTATTTCAAAACTATTCCTTAAAATTCAAAAAAAGGAAGTCTACTATTACCTAAATCTCCTTAAATTTAATTCCTCAAAAAAAGTTTACAACCTTCCCTAGCCATTTTATAACTCCGAATACTTGAGGACTTCTACCCACCTTTGGTCACACTACTCCCTCGAAACACAGGTCACTAAAACCTTATAACCTTCTAACTAGTTGCTAACAATTCTACCAACAGATATCTAGGGCATATAGCACCTATAATCCCTCATATCTATAAACAACCAAAAATTCAATAATCAGGCAATATTATACTATAACTTAAGAATTTTTGATGAATTCTAGACAGCACGATCATTCGTCACCCCGAAATAGGAAGGGACGAGAATTAAAAGTACAGAAAGGCAAGGAAGAAAAATCGAGAGCGAATACGAAGTTTCAAGGACGTAGAAAAATTTCTAGAAGAATTTTCAAGGCAGTGTGGATTGAGATTCCTAAGGTTTAGTCATAATTGCAGGCTCGTATCAGTAAAGTTACGTAACCGATACGATATGCTCTGACCTGCATGGGCCACCAAAAAAACTTATCATGACCCGTACCCGCTTTTCGGATGCAAGTATGTGCGCAAGCCAGCTACGCACCAAGCGGACTCCAGCCCGACTCGAATACGTAAACGATGTCAAGAGCATGGTAAACTGCCAAATCATGGCAAACAAATCTATATCTCAATCCACAATAAGAGTATAAATCACGAATGAACACTATGGGTCGTGGTCTGCAGCCCACTAGTATAAATGTTCGATAAGACTCCAAAGAATATAACAAGAGTCTATAAACCACTACAAAAATTTGTCAGATTAGCGACGTTCCAAAATATCGCTAATCTCGGCCAAAACGTCGCTAACTTAAATTAGCGACGTTTTCAAGGACGTTTTGGAAATGACGGAAAAAAGCGTGTCGCTAATCGAGAAAACGTCGCAAAACGTCGCTATGGCGACGTTAGTTAGCGACGCTAATAACGTCGCTAAATAGCGACGTTATTTACGATATTTTCTTGTGGTCGCCGATTAGCGACACATTAGCGACGTTTTTGCGACGATGTGGTGGCATCAGATTGTTTGCCACGTCAAAAATTTAGCGACGTTTTTTGCGACCTTTATATTCGTCGCTAACAGTTAGCGACAAATATAAACGTCGCTAAAACATCGCTAAATTGAAAAAAATTCAAAAAAAAAATCCAGAATGCAAATGTAAAATCCAAAATACAGAATCCAATCTAATCCAAAATACAGAATCTAATCCCTGGGTTTGCCGACCCCTTCGGTGGAACACTCAACACCGGCACGCACAATACAATCCAGAATAGACCAAAAATAATTGGTCGTCTCCTCAAGCCTCTCGGAACATCACAATATGCATCACACATCACAAAAACCAATATACATCACAATATGCATCACACATCACACAGACCAATGTACATCACACACCAAAAAACAAATATCCATCACAATATCCAAAGAAGATATATCCATCAAAATAAATATCCATCACAATATCCAGAGGAGATATATCCATCAAAATAAATATCCATTAAATATCGGTTGTCAAAAATAAGTCTTCTGGAAACAAATCCAGTCAATATATGTATCTACTGTCGTCTATGCTGGGGCAGATAGAACTCCCTCAGCCAGCGCACATAAGTAGGATCTACGGCAGCCAGATCAATATCCAGAAAAGATGGATGACTGGAACTCCCGGTGGAACTGCCCTCTGGTGCGACCTCCTCTTTCACAGCTCTCTCGGCTTTAGGAATCACTTCTGGAGCACCTCTCTCGGTGGAACTGCTCTCTGGAGCAGCCATCTGTGCCTCCCTCAAGCGAGATCTGGGTCTTAGGTGCCATTTGTGAGAACGGGTGCCATCCCGTTTGAGTACATTTTCGAAAGCATATAAAATATAGAATATTTGATTTTTTGCCTAGTGTGAGAACGGATGGCTCATAACACAATCCAAAATTTATTCTAGCATACATTAGTGTGAATCATCTATGTTCTGTACATATGGTGTAGTATATGTTCTTATCGAATCTAGTATCTGAAGGATATAACAGAATCAAGATGAACCCACATAATGTAATACTAAGACATCATCTACTACTAAAAGATATAGTGATAGATTGTCGTCTCATCATTGCCGAGGGATGAGGGTCGGAGGAAAGTCAACTTTATCTAAGGCTACATAGTTTCTGCCTCGCCAGTCGAATGGCTGCAGGGACTATATGTCATGATCACCATGTTACCAATTAACCAACCAACAAAACTACTTGTTACAAATATCGGCACTATCGGTGCTTTCGAATCGGAGTATCACATTTTTTGGTGTCGAAAAACAAATAATTATTACTAAATTATCAGATTTTTTGGCACTATCGGTGCCCCTGTGTCACGCCCCAGAACCAGAATACTAGAGAGCGGGGAAATGACTCAGCCAGCTACGTATTACGGGTAGATGAATACCGAATAATACAATCAATGCTGTCTAAAAGACGAGGGGGTGCATACTACATGAAAGTCTCACTATGGTCACTTTACATCTATTGTCTCAATCATTCAAACAAGAAACAGTAATAGAGAACATGTAAGATAAAGCAGTAAGGCATTCCAAACGTTCAGTCAAAATGTTCTTAAGATCTGGCTTTACAAAACATAGCCAGATGATGTAGCAAGGTATACACAATTGTTATCAGCTGCAGCCTGACTTAGTTACAATTATGTACAAGTAAATACAAGACGATCCGACTAACATGTCGGTGCCAAACGGCAAAGTGTAAAGTAAATAACAAAAACGAGTGAAGAAGTAAGGAACCCACTCGAGTCCTCCTACGATCATCCCTCTAGTATTGACCATCTTGGAGGTGGAAGTAAGCTGAGTCCTCGGGGACCGGCTCTAAATCTGGCCATGCAAAACCAGAGAGGTTAGACCTCTAATAGCAAGTACCACAAGGAAGCATGATATGAGAAATTAGAACCAGTAATAAGAAAATATGATAAATAGATCTCTGTTGCTACTGGGATTCTCATAACATTACGACACTTCGAACCAACTTTCCAACCAAATAAGGACAGAAGTTGACCCGTCACGTCCTGATATTCCGATCATCTCGGTAGTTAACAGAGTAGGTACAGTACACAAACAAATCAATTTAAACGGCCATTCAACTACTACGGCTTGCTACTGTGAGTTCCAAGTTACCCTGAAAATATGTAATAAGGATTCCTCAATTCTTACTATGTACAAGCAAGGCTAGTCTACCCAATCAATCAATTGCACAAACCATGAATTAGACGAGTCCCAGCGGGATGCCCGTCATCAATATATAATAAATATATAAGAAAATACCGCTTCCTGCCCGTGTGACAGATTTGCAGTATCTGTGGGAACCAGCCGGCCTGTCGGACACTAATAGTCCCAAGGAGGGCTGCCATGTAAGAACTCGGGAATCCATTCTCTCCATGCAATCATTATTTTATTTAACTTAGTAGCCTTTATGTTAAGTGAAATCACATGCCGTGGATCATGGTCATTCAGAATGAGTACTTTCGTACAAAGTACGATATGCCCAACTCCACAACGATACCCGTGCTGTTATGTTGTAGGTCTTACATAGCATAATGCAACAATCAAAACTAACCACGGAATAATCATGCCTTGACCATAAAGTACACATGCTACTTTTGTAAAGTAAATAAATTGAAGCCTGCACGTGCCTGTATGCCAATATTCGGGATCGGCCAATCGATTGCAATAGTTCATAATTAATGAACGTGTCTCATTCATTCAATTCAATAAGACGACTAGCCAGTCTCTTAGTTCCAACTAGGAACGCATGATCAATTATTAATCAAGATAATAATCAATGTTAATTAATACCAAGATAACAATCAATGTTAATTAATACCAAGATAACAATCGATGTTAATTAATGTCAACTCGGGACAGAATCAGCCCAAAGGCATTATGGGCTAGAGTTTATGTGACCGAGCAAATAGGGTATCATGTGGCTCAATGACATGCGGTCAAGAATCGGGTCTCATGCAGCTCAATGCCATGCGGCCAAGAAGTCACGAGCCTTATGCGGCTGGGGTTCAAGCTCAGCCTTGCGGCTGGAAAGGTCAAGCCTTATGCGGCTAGAAAAGTAACTCTCATGCGGCTCAAGATAATTAAGTCTATGCGGCTCTAGATGATTAAATCTATACGGCTGAGCTGCGGCAAGGAGAACAATCTTATGCGGCTAGCGGCAAGTAGAAGTATATGCGGCTGCGGCTACTAAAGCCATACGGCTAGAAAAGTGCCATGGGCCAGAAAGTGCCATGCGGCCAAGATTGCTCATGCGGCCAGGATTGCTCATGCGGCCAAGCACTGTTCTTCTTCTCCACTTTCCAAGAACAGAACCATGGAAGCCATTGCTTCCAAGCTCTCTAAATCCATCATTCCAAGTCCAAATATGGACTTCCATAGGTCGAAATGGGGTAGAACGAAATTCTCTAAATCATAGAACCATCAAAACTTGAAAATAACAAGGTTAGTTAGATCAAAACCCAATAATCCAAAAAATACAACAAGTTTAGATCTACCCAAAATGAGCCATGGAAATTGAAAATGCTAAGTACTAAAGAGACTTAAGATCAAGTAAGGAAGATGATGGAACAATAATACTGGGGTTCCATCATGAAGCAAGTTGGCACTTGCATATGCGGCTGGGTAGGTGGGGTAGAGTTATGAAGGATAAAGAAGAAGAGTTAATGAGAAAGAGAAGTAATGAAGAGAGAGAAAGGGTTTGGAGCTTTAAATGGGGGTGGTGGTAGGTGGGTTCATGTTGAACCACCCAAGGCTAGGAAATAAACCAACTCAGGCCGAACCCAAAAGCAAAGTAAAAGCAGAAAGTAAAATACAGAAAAATAATTAGCGTAAAATTAAAAGAATTTAAATACAGAACAATACATGATAAATATTAAATAAATACATTCAAGCAGTACACGTATTTAAAATATGTATTCTGGAAACGGGAAGTGACATCTCTACCCTCCTTAGAAAAATTCCGTCCTTGAAATTTCAAATCCAAATAGGATAGAAACATCAGAGCTAAACTAATCTAAGTATAAGCAATTTGAGCAAGCAATCATTTTATAATGACAATAACAAGTAACATATCTATATTTGACAATCTACAACATCAAGCAGTTCTATCCATAAGGTGACAAGCATGAGGAGTTGAGACCATCAAGGTATACGGGAAGAAATATACCTTGTGAGTCAAACAGGTGTGGATACCGTGATCGGATATCATCCTCACGTTCCCATGTTGACTCCCCTAAAGAGTGATGACCCTAAGCAACCCGAACAAGGCTTATTGTTCGGTTCTTGAGTATCTTCTCTCTTCGGTCCAAAATAGATACAGGCTGTTCCTCGTAAGATAGGTTGGTACCAACAATCAGTTCAGAATGATCGAGGATATGGCTTGGGTCCGATACATACCTACGCAAATGAGATACATGGAACACGTCATGCACCTCTCGTAACGAAGGTGAAAGGGATAAATGATAAGCAACATCGCCTACCCTATCAAGGATAGTAAATGGGTCCACGTATCGCGGACTCAACTTCCCGCGAACGCCAAATCTATTGACCCTACGGGTAGGTGAGATCCGCAAGAACACGTGGTCCCCAACAGAAAACTCTGGCGGTCTACGATGCTGGTCCGCCCAATGACGATGCCGATCCTGCGCAACTCGAAGTCGCTCTCTAATTCCCTTAACCACTTCAACTGTCTGAACAATCATTTCTGGGCCTAGTATCTTCCTCTCCCCGATATCATCCCATGCTAGTGGCGACCTACACTTCTTACCATATAGTACTTCAAATGGTGCCATCTGGATACTGGCTTGATAACTGTTATTGTATGAGAACTCGACTAAGTGCAGGTGACTCTCCCATGATCCTCCAAAATCCAGAGTGCAAGCTCTCAACATATCTTCTAAAGTCTGAATTGTTCTTTCTGATTACCCGTCCATCTGTGGATGATAAGCCGTGCTAAATCTTAACTTGGTACCCAGACTATGATGTGAGCTCTTCCAGAAATGTGATATAAAACGGATATCTCTGTCTGACACAATACTGATAGGGACTCCATGCTGCCTGACTATTTGTTGCATATACAACTCCGCCAACTTTTCTGTAGATTTTCCTACTCTGAAAGGAAGAAAATGTGCCACCTTTGTAAGCCGATCTACTATCACCCAAATAGCATCTTTACCACTTGGCGATCTCGGTAAACCGGTCACAAAGTCCATTGTGATGTGTTTCCACTTCTATTCCGGAATAGGAAGCGGTTGCAATAATCCAGCTGGCCTCTGCTGTTCTGCCTTCACTTGCTGACATATCAAGCAACGGAAAACGAATCTAGCTATCTCCCTGTCACGACCCGGACCCTGTATAGGGGCACGAGAAGTGGGTACGTCCAGCCTACGCCGCAGTGTCGGCGGTAGTAAGCTGTCCTAGGTTTCTAACTAATCTCATGCAGTGTATATAATGTACTTGTCCAGATATCAGCTCCGAATGGAGGACAAGTAAAGGATAGGATATACTCAATCACAGTCTAAAACACAATAAGATAACACAGAAGTTATACCTAAGGAATTAAAGACAACAACAACAAACTACTAAAATAATACAACAATGTCTCAAACCAACTTAATACAAACTCAATAACTTAACTTTAATACAACAAGTCAAAACATGAAAGCTAAAGTAGTCTACTAGCTAATCTCCTGAATCACTCCTGAGAGTCGGGACCAAAGGTAGCTAATTCCTCGCCAGGTCTATGGTAAGTAGGGCATGTGTCCTCAGGATTATCATTTGTAATATTTTCAACAGGTCTAATCAGGACAGGAACGAGTACAACTCATCTAGAAAATCTAAGTAAATGACAAAGAACTATAAAGCAGTTATAGACAGTTTTATTGATAAGCATGGAAGTTTTATACAGGTAATGATGGCATAGAAAAACAGTAAGATATAAGAAAAAAAAGGTAACTAAGCCAAGAGAAGAATCATGGCAATAAAGACTGTAATAAAAGCTAACTGAACTAGAATAACATGTATGAGTCCAGACAGTACGATATAAGTCTAATGTAATCCCGGTGTGAGTCCAGTCCATATAATCTGATACCAGATGATTTTCGGTACATGATGAGTCCAACAGTGATCAATGAATCCAGGGTGAGTCCAACTATGATCTAATAGTGTGTTTTAAAATACCGAGGTCAACATGTAAACGGCTGTAGGTATCAGGCACATCTCTCACTGATCAGGCAAGAGATGGCTATGCTTCCGGTAGATTCTACTAGAAGATTCCGGATTTGGGGTATGTCTACATGTCTTACTCAATATTTTTCCGTCCAGCAAGTGAATCCAAAATCGACAAAAGAATCGAGATGAGTCTGGCCAATACATGATGATTCCAGAAATGATTTCGGAATGATTCTAATGACTCCAGTAATAGAGGCCAGCAAGTAAGGTATGTGTCGATACATGAATCCAGAAATATCCATACATATTGATACAGAGAATCATATAGAACTAACTAGAACTGAAATACAGTAATTGACAAATAAATGAGAGAACTATCAGAGAATGTACTCGCCTGATACTCTGAAAAGAGTAGTATAATATCAGATGTCTGTACCAGGGTCACAATGTCCTAAAATAGAGCAATACAGTTACGACATGTCCAAAATGAAGGTAAATAAAATCTACAATGCAATCTATATGAATTCTAAGCCAATCTAGGTCAAAGTCAAACTTGGTCAACTCTACAGTCAAACTAAGTCAAATTAAGTCATACTAGGTCACAAGAAGTTAAACTAAGTCATACAAGGTCAAACAAGGTTAAACAAGTCTAATTTGGGTTAACGTCAACTCTTGGTCAAACATTCTAGCCAAACTAGTCAAGTTATCTAGGGTTTAGTCAATAATGGTTAAACTAGTCAATATGGTCAAACTAGGTCAAAGTCTAGACTAACTAAGATTTTGGTCAAACATAGACTAGTCAACAGGGTAATTAGGTCAATGGTTAACTATCTAAGTCAAACTCTATAAGGCTAACTCAAAACCAAACATAGGCTAACATGTCTTAGGATACCTAAGATACTATACCACAATGTTAAGGTATAACCAATTATCTATACAAAGTATATCACACATAAATACATATATATAATACCAACCTTAATCCTATATTCAAGCTAATCCCATATTCCAATCTCAAGTCATGACTCAACTCTAAGTATTCCACTTAACCCCATACATATCTTAATCTACATAGGATTATCCTCATAATCCATATGGTTAACCTAATCATCTAGTTAGGGTTTAGTCAAACCTTAGTCAAATAGTCCTTCTATGTTCATCCAAGTCATTTCTAGGTCAATTAGGTCAAGGTTTGACCTATAGTTGACTTTGGTCAACAATGGTCAACAAGGGTCAACTTGCTAGTCAACCTAGGTCTATTAAGCCTATTGGTCAATTTCAAACTTACTAACTATAGGCTATAGGCTAGTGTAACTAGATACCATGTATAGGTCTCTCATATAGGTGTCTATAGCCATACATCTATACAATATATATCTAATACCATATATTCTCACCTATATATAACCTACATATATACCCAACTATATACATAATACCCACAATCTAATATATATATATATATATATATATATATATATATATATATATATATATATATATATATATATATATATATATATATATATATATATATATATGTACCCATACACATCTATATAACCCTATATAGCCAAACCTACATGATACCCACATATAACCCCTCTATATATATAATACCTGTATATATGTAACCTACATATATATATAATACACTATATATATAATACCCTATATATATATATGTATACTACATATATATAGAGAGAGAGGGAAAGAAGAGTGAGAGTGTGACAGTGGCAGTGGTGTGTGTGTGTGTAGACACAGCAGGGGGGATTAATCTCAGAAATTCTGAGAAATAGGGCACATAACACACACACACACATATATTTATACCTATTTATATACACACACATATCTACATATATACATACATATACACACTCACACACTTACATACACATATATATACTTATATACATATATATACATTATATATACACACAAATATACGTATATATATACATGCAAATCAATTTGAATCTCAAATAAATACTGAAACTAACCAGGGATCACTGTTCATTACTGAACATAAAGGTAAACCCAAAATCGACACAAAAACCTAACTAAGACTCGAGTGCAGTGGTTGGTAAACGTGCCCCCATGTGTGTACGTGTCGTAGGTATCCATAGGTGTCCACCACGACACGACACAACGTGTCCAAGAGTGAAAAATCCCAATCGGGTAAATTCCAGACACTGCAGTGTCACAGCGTCGTACAGAGATGCACACGCGTGTAGGATACGACACACGTGTCCATGTGTCTCGTGGTCGTGTCCCTAGGTTCTCCTAGGGTTGGTCTAGGTGTCCCACAGCCTAAAACGTGTCCAAGTGTCGTACAGTGTCGTGTCCAAGCCCGTATCAGAGCCCAAATTCCCCGTGTGCGCTGTCAGTACAAATTCGATGCACACACGAATTCGTGTCCGACACAACACTAGAAGACACAAAACTTGGGGGGCATGTTCGCAGACATTGCCCCCTCGTGTCCACCAAGTGTCACCCCTCCATGTGTCCTGCGTGAGCCCCGAACAGCAGGGGACTGAACGCGGGCATGGTGCGGTCTCGTGCAGCGAGGACAGAGCCTCGTGGACACGACACATGCATCGATACGTGTCGTGCTTGTGTCAGGGTGTAGCCTAGGTCTAGGGCTAGGGTTTAGGCCTGACACTTTGTGTCCATGTCGTGTCTAGACACGACACGAAGGCCGTGTCAGTGCGTGTTTAACACTGTGTGCAGTATAGTGTGTGGTCAGTGCGTGTCGGATTTCTCACTCGACACGATACGAGGTGTCACGAAACTCGAGGGGGGCTTGTCAGAGGGTGCCCCCACCTCTGTGCCAAGTGGCACGTATCCACGTGTCCAATTCGTGGAGAAAACATTGTCGGGTAGCAGGGGACAGTGCACTGTGTGTGCACAGCGTGTTCGTGTCCATTTTGGACACGGACACGACACGATAACGTGTTCAGTCATAGGATTTCGTGTCTAGCATGCTAAGGGCTACCCAAATGTGTAATTTGTTTTGGAAAATAACAACTTTCAAACCATAGTGACATTTCACCAAACACTTAATTAAACACACAGATACGTGTCCGATACGGACACCAAACCCAATCCATATCCTACCAAACTTGACCCACAGTTAGGGTATACCTATATGCATGCAACCATGAAGAGAAAATACAATATTAACTAGGTTTGAGGGTGTTTACCTATGAGTGCAAAATCCTCAATAATAGGCCTATTTCAATGAAAACCTCCTTCAACTCCCAATGTCCAAAGCTCCACAATTTCCTTGCTACCAAGACATAACTGGTATCCTCTAGTGTAGGGGGTTCCAATGCAAAAAACTAGGCTCAATTTGGAGTCAAAATGATTAAATGGTGAGGGTGTGAAGTTGTAGAAAAAACTAGGTTTTAAGTGTAATGAAAAGAGGCTTGAATGAAGGGGGGGTGTGATTATATAGAGGGGGTTGGGTTGGGTTGCCATAGGAAGGGTATGGGTAGATATTAGGGTTCCTTTCCACCTAGCTAACTTAGCCCTTAAGGTTTTGACTAAGGGGATAGATATTTCTAGGTTTCTAAAATATCTAAAAAGTAACATATCTAGATATTATCTAACTAGATAGTTACACATAAGCTAACATTCTCTACTTAGTCTTCTAGGTTAGTTGCTAACCTCTAGATTAGTGCTAAACTAGGTTAGGAGCCAACATGGCACTTAACAACTAATTAAATAATAATAAATTACATAAATCCAAATAAATTCTAATAAATTACCAAAATACCCTTTTGACTAAAAAGTGGTAATTTGATATCCTAATCACATGGTTAGGCTCATACGGTCATAGTTAGTCTCTAAGTCATATAATCTCTAGGGTTACATTAGGGTTACACTAGTAGTTAACCAAATTCATAAGCCATGACTTAGAAAATAGTTTTAAACTATCTAAAAATTACCAAAGTTCATAACATGACTAAATCACCATTATTTAATAATAAAAATAATAAATTTTTAAAATATCCCAATTTTAGAAAACTGGGTGTTACACTCCCTCTTCATTCCGTTCCATCAGAAGTGCTACTTGATATCTTGGTACATCTTGGTCCCTCCAGGGTGTATAGAATACTGAGAACTGTGAGCTTCTGTCATAACCTCCTGTCTGGTATCTCCACTAGGCACACATAGATGTGATCCAAACCTAAGTGTACCATCTTCATGAATCTTTATCTCCTTTTCGAGTCCCGACTCACATTCTGCCCTGAGCTTCTGAATCCTTGGGTCCTGTGCCTGAGCTGCCTTGATCCTGTCTACCAAGTCGGATTGAACTTGTAGACTTGCTAGAATTCCTACATCACTAGGAAGTATAACTTCGATGCCCATCTCCTGAAGGTCTTCTAAGATATGCTTCTGTGTTGTCAACATAAATGCGCCGCCTCTCCTGCTAAGAACATTTGCTACCACATTAGCCTTGCCTGGATGATACTGAAACTCTACGTCATAATCCTTGATCAACTCCAACCATCTTCTCTGTCTCATGTTCAGCTCCTTCTGAGTAAAGATGTACTTCAGACTTTTGTGGTCTGTGTACATGTCCACTCGATCACCATATAAGTAATGTCTCCATAGCTTCAAAGCAAATACTACTGTCGCCAACTCCAAGTCATGAGTTGGATAATTCTTTTCGTGGTCCAGAAGTTGCCTAGACGTGTACGTTATTACCTTCCCATGTTGCAAGAGGACGCACCCAAGTCCTTTTTCTGACGCGTCATAATATACTGTAAAACCTCCGGGTCCAACTGGCAATATAAGAATAGGCGCTGATATTAACTTTTGCTTCAGATTCTCAAATAATGACTGGCATTCTGCCGACCAGTCGAATGGTACGTCCTTCCGTGTCAAGCGGGTCATGGGTGCTGAAAGTCTTGCAAAATCTGATACGAACCTTCTGTAATATCCTGTCAATCCCAAGAAACTTTGTACATCTGCTACGGTCTTGGGTACTGGCCAACTCTTTACTGCTTCTACCTTCTTGGGATCCACTGCTACTCCAGCTCCTGATATGATGTGCCCCAAAAATGAAATATGATCCGTCCAAAACTCACACTTGCTAAGCTTGGCATACAACTGGTTCTATCTCAGAACCTGTAACACTTTCCGGAGGTGGTCTTCATGCTCTTCTTCACTGGCAGAGTATACGAAAATGTCGTCAAGAAACACAACGATAAACTGATCCAAGTATGGCATAAAGATCATCAAATCCATAAATATTGTTGGAGCATTGGTCAAACCAAATAGCATTACCAAGAATTCATAATGCCCATATTTCGATCTGAATGCTGTCTTGGGAATATCCTCCTTCCGAACCGTCACTTGATGATACCCTGAACGAAGATCTATCTTGGAGAATACTCTAGCCCTGCTCAACTGATCAAATAAGTCGTCGATCCTTGGTAGTGGGTACTTGTTCTTTACTGTTGCCGTATTAAGCTTCCTGTAATCGATGCACAATCTGGATGACCCATCATTCTTCTCCACAAGTACCACTGGTGCTGCCCATGGTGATATGCTAGCTTGTATGAACTTCTTCTCCTTCAATTCCTCTATGTGCTGATATACCTTGGCCTGCTCTGAATCCGCCATTCTGTAAACTCGATCTGATATCGGTTTAGTTCCAGGTGCCAATTCTATACTGAACTTAATATCTCTAATCGGTGGTAGACTTGGAAGTTCTTCGGAAAATATGTCTAAAAACTCATCAACTACCTTCGGAACCTGAACTTCTTCCATTGCCGTTACTACTCCCTGCTCTTGTTGAGTTGCCACTGATCTGACTAAGGTGAACCGCTTCATGCCTGGAATATCAAAAGATACACTCCCTCTACTACAATCTATTGTCATATGACTGTCTTTCAGCCAGTCCATACCTAAGATAATGTCGAAATTTCTAACAGAAAATTCTATCAACCTGACGGATAAGGAATGCCCGTAAACTACAACGCTACACGCTAGAATAACTCTACTAACTCCTACGAGCCTATTACCAGTGAGTATATTCAACCTCCCTGGCAATGCCTCGAACTCCATTCCTAGTCGTGTCGTAAATTGTGCAGATATAAATGAGTGTGATGCTCCCGAATCAAACAATGCTACTGCGGGATATGAGGCGACAAGAATGTTACCTGCCACAACATCTTCCGATGCCAATGCCTCTTCCAAGGACAGAGTGAATGCCTGCCCTCGACCTCCTTGTTGGTTCCCATGTTGCGGCCTAGCCTGGTGTTGCTGCTGGCCCCTGTCTTGGTGATGTTGGGGTGGTCTGTACTATTGTTGCTGCATCGGCGGTCCCTGCTGCCGAAACATCTGAGCCTGCGACATGAACGGACGTTGTGCCAACGGTCTTACTGCTACCGCTGACCCTCGATGCTGGCCTGCCCCTGGTGCTGACAGAGCACGAAATTATTGTACTGGTCCTCCTGACCTCGAATTCATAGGACATGTGGTAACCCGATGACCTGGACTTCCACATATCAAACACTGCCCGTTCAATGTCCGACACACATCTCTAGTGTGCCCTACCTTCCTACAATAAGTGCAGTCCACTGGGGGTTGCTGGCTCTTCTTCTGATGTTGTTGCTGCTGCCTTGGTGGTGGTGCTGGCCCTCGTATTGCCATATCGTGAATACGAACGCCAAGGGACGGTGCTGTTGTTCGGGGCGCTACTCCCCCTCCTCCTTCAATCTGACTGTGGGATCTCTTCTGACCTCCAGTCCTTGTCGTGATCCTCTGAATGGTGATCTCATGCCTTCGGGTTGCCGTCAACACTTTATCAAAAATCTGGTAATTGTGCCCCTCTATCAATTGCAAGATCTCAAGATGAAACCCTTGCTGGAACCTCATAGCCCTCTGGCTCTCCGTTGCTACCATCTCTGGGGCAAACCTACTCAATCTGCAGAACTCCGCTGCATAAGCATCTACTGTCTTGCCGGCCTGCTTGAGGTTGATAAACTTCTGTTGTAGCTCAAACTGCGCCACAACTCTATAGTACTTCGTGTTGAATCTTACGGTAAAATCGTCCCAAGCAACAGGACGTCTGATGCCTACTTCCTCTGATTCCCACCAATCACGTGCGAGATCCTGAAGTAACAACTTCACTAGATCTACACGTTCTTCTGCCGGCACCTTAGCCGCCGTCAGAATAGCTTCAATATCCTTAAGCCATGCATCCACTGAGATGGCATCTTCCATGCCCTCAAAACGACGGGGGTTGTACTTGCAAAATCTGGTTGATGCTCCTAAATCTGTCTATGCCCCTCTTTCCAAAGCCGTCTGCAATCCTTGGTTGAGTAGTACATTCTGCTCTTGCAACTGAGCATGCATGCGCTGCTGGCCAACATCTGATGTTGCTGAGTAGCCATCATCCCTCTCATGATCTCTAGAAGGGCCGGTGTGTCCACTTTCACAGGGCTAGGTAGAACTATTGGCGGTGTTGGAACCTTCGGATATTGTGGTCCAGCTGCTGGTTCCACTATTACTTCTTCTTGGCTAGCCTCTTGAGGTAGTACTGGCCTTTATTGCTGACCAACCTGGTCATGTTGCCCTTGTTGTTGCTGTCCAGTCCTGACTGATGCGGACGAGGTGCCCCTAAGGAAAGGGACAAGAGAGCAATCAAACGACCGGACATGAAGGATCAATGAAGTCGAAGATACCAAAATGTCAAGCTAGAGTCGAGAGTAACGAATCATGAGATCAAGGGGAAACATGTGTGATTGAGACATCCTATAAATCAAAATACCCCACGAGTCTAAAATCAGACCTGCATGGGCCACCACTAAAACCTTGTCACGTCCCAGAACCAGAATACTAGAGAGCGGGGGAATGACTCAGCCAGCTACGTATTACGGGTAGATGAATACCGAATAATACGATCAATGCTGTCTAAAAGACGAGGGGGTGCATACTACATGAAAGTCTCACTATGGTCACTTTACATCTATTATCTCAATCATTCAAACAAGAAACAGTAATAGAGAACATGTAAGATAAAGCAGTAAGGCATCCCAAACGCTCAGTCAAAATGTTCTTGAGATCTGGCTTTACAAAATATAGCCAGATGATGTAGCAAGGTATACACAATTGTTATCAGCTGCAGCCTGACTTAGTTACAATTATGTACAAGTAAATACAAGACGATCCGACTAATATGTCGGTGCCAAACGGCAAAGTGTAAAGTAAATAACAAAAATGAGCGGGAAAGTAAGGAACCCACTCGAGTCCTCCTGCGATCATCCCTCTAGTATTGACCATCTTGGAGGTGGAAGTAAGCTGAGTCCTCGGGGACCGGCTCTAAATCTGGCCATGCAAAACCAGAGAGGTTAGACCTCGAATAGCAAGTACCGCAAGGAAGCACGATATGAGAAATTAGAACCAGTAATAAGAAAATATGATAAATAGATCTCTGCTTGCTACTGGGATTCTCATAACATCACGACACTTCGAACCAACTTCCCAACCAAATAAGGACAGAAGTTGACCCGTCATGTCCTGATATTCTGATCATCTCGGTAGTTAACAGAGTAGATACAGTACACAAACAAATCAATTTAAACGGCCATTCAACTACTATGACTTGCTACTGTGAGTTCCAAGTTATCCTGGAAATATGCAATAAGGATTCTTCAATTCTTACTATGTACAAGCAAGGCTAGTCTATCCAATCAATCAATTGCGCCAATCATGAATTAGACGGGTCCCAGCGGGACGTCCGTCATCAATATACAATAAATATATAAGCAGATACCACTCCCTTCCCGTGTGGCAGATTTACAGTATCTGTGGGAACCAGCCGGCCTGTCGGGCACTAATAGTCCCAAGGAGGGCTGCCATGTAAGAACTCGGGAATCCATTCTCTCTATGCAATCATTATTTTATTTAACTTATTAGCCTCTATGTTAAGTAAAATCCCATGCCGTGGATCATGGTCATTCAGAATGAGTACTTCCGTACAAAGTACGATATGTCCAACTCCACAACGATACCCGTGCGGTTATGTTGTAGGTCTTACATAGCGTAATACAACAATCAAAACTAACTACGAAATAATCATGCCTTGACCATAAAGTACACATGCTGTTTTTGTAAAGTAAATAAATTGAAGCCTGCACGTGCCTGTATGCCAATATTCGGGATCGGCCAATCGATTGCAATAGTTCATAATTAATATGAACGTGTCTCATTTATTCAATTCAATAAGACGACTAGCCAGTCTCTTAGTTCCAACTAGGAACGCATGATCAATTATTAATCAAGATAACAATCAATGTTAATTAATGCCAAGATAACAATCAATGTTAATTAATGCCAAGATAACAATCAATGTTAATTAATGTCAACTCGGGACAGAATCAGCCAAAAGGTATTATGGGCTAGAGTTTATGTGACCGAGCAAATAGGGTATCATGCGGCTCAATGACATACGGTCAAGAATCGGGTCTCATGCAGCTCAATGCCATGCGGCCAAGAAGTCACGAGCCTTATGTGGCTGGGGTTCAAGCTCAGCCTTGCGGCTGGAAAGGTCAAGCCTTATGCGGCTAGAAAAGTAACTCTCATGCGGCTCAAGATGATTAAGTCTATGCGGCTCTAGATGATTAAATCTATGCGGCTGAGCTGCGACAAGGAGAACAATCTTATGCGGCTAGCGGCAAGTAGAAGTATATACGGCTACGGCTACTAAAGCCATGCGGCTAGAAAAGTGCCATGCGGCCAGGAAGTGCCATGCGGCCAAGATTGCTCATGCGGCCAGGTTTGCTCATGCGTCCAGGATTGCTCATGCGGTCAAGATTGCTCAGGCGGCCAGGATTGCTCATGCGGCCAGGATTGCTCATGCGGCCAAGCACTGTTCTTCTCCAATTTCCAAGAACAGAACCATGTAAGCTATTACTTCCGAGCTCTCTAAATCCATTATTCCAAGTCCAAATCTGGACTTCCATAGGTCAAAATAGGGTAGAACGAAATTCTCTAAATCATGGAACCATCAAAACTTGAAAATAAAAAGGTTAGTTAGATCAAAACCCAATAATCCAAAAAATACAAGTTTAGATCTACCCAAAATGAGCCATGGAAATTGAAAATGCTAATTACTAAAGAGACTTAAGATCAAGTAAGAAAGATGATGGAACAATAATACTGGGTTCCATCATGAAGCAAGTTGGCACTTGCCTATGCGGCTGGGTGGGTGGGGGAGAGTTATGGAGGATAAAGAAGAAGAGTTAATGAGAAGGAGAAGTAATGAAGAGAGAAAGGGTTTGGAGCTTTAAATAGGGGTGGTGGTAGGCGATTTCATGTTGAACCACCCAAGGCTGGGAAATAAACCAACTCAGGCCGAACCCAAAAGCAAAGTAAAAGCAGAAAGTAAAATGCAAAAAAATAATTAGCCTAAAATTAAAGGAATTTAAATATAGAACAATACATGATAAATATTAAATAAATACATTCAAGCAGTACACGTATTTAAAATACGTATTCTGGGAACGGAAAGTGACACCTTGACCAAGCCCCCCACCCCCTCCCCCCGTACCCCTTCCTCCCTACACTACCCTTAACCCAAACCCGAACCCTATCCCTAACCCCTCCCCCACCAACCCCTCCTCCCCCACCAGCCCCCCTCTCCCACCAACCACCCCTAACCCTAACCCGAACCCTAACCCTAACCCTTCCCTCCCTACAGCCCCCCTCCTCACCTCTACCCCTAACCCGAACCCTAACCCTCCCCTCTCCACTTGTTCCCTTCCCCCAGCCGCCCCCACCCCCACTGCTCTGCTCCCCCAGCTGCCCCCACCCCTCCCCCAGCCGTCTTCACCCTCCCTCCCCTTCCCCCACACACCCACCCCTAACCCAAACCCTAACCCTAGCTCCCCTCCCTCCAGCCCCCCTCCTCACCTCCAGCCGCCCTTACTGTCACGCCCCGATCGATTACAAAGGCTCTGAATAGCCTAACTTAATATGCCAATTGGCTACAACGCCCATGATCTCTCTTGCTCACAAAGGATTTCATTGTTCCATACATTATGCCTCATTATAGCCAACAAGTAGTCTTCGGCCGAACATCTCCATGTTGCAAGTCCGAACGCCTATGCGGTAGCTCCTCTTGAAACGCTAAGGACTATGCCTCGACACGTCCAAGCCAAGCCCCGTCTCGAGCCGATCATAACCTGAACCTGCACACAAACTAGTGGGAGATTAGTGCTTTCATCCTTGCTGCACTGATCAAGACCCACTCGCACCCAAACCAAGCACTAAGTAAATTTAGTGAACATGCATCTTAATTTGGTGATCTTTCTAATTAGCCTTAGGATCAGTTTCATGGAAATATTCAACATGGTAACTTAATATGATTGTGTCTCATATCGTGTTCCTGCAGCAGATACAGTTAGACATAATATGAACATAAACATAATGAATTGTGTATAGCTCCGTCTCTTTCTGCCTAGCCTGCAATGGTTAGAACTCGAATAAGCAATCATACATTTCACGTAACTAGCCGACCATAAACTTAGACATATGCATAAGGGCGGTAGGCCCTGCGCCTGTACCCAACTCTCATCTTAGTCCACCGGCCCTATCTATATGAAGGTCACGGTGTTTCGTACCGTAATGGACTTGGCATCCTTATGTGTAAGCCTATGATCGCTTCGATACGGGTTGCTAGCACAATATCCGAAGGATCCCAAACTTACTGATATCATAGCTTATCACAATACTGGTCGGTCGCAAACCGTCCGAATGATGTGCACCATAAATACTATACATAATTCCCTCCTAGGTCGAACGGTCCCGGTGCCCCGGTCGTAATCGTACGAGGGAAGCCGCACCCGTACACGGGCCGTCCGAGTCCATTGACCATACAATACGCGCCATAGCATACAAGTCATACATTTCAACCCATCTCGTGTTCCATAAACATAATCCATAATCTCTATCTCAAGTTCCGACGACATTATGCCCCAACACATCCGTATTGATGCACGACGCCCAACGACTTAGACTTCTCGTACTTATTTTTAACGCGTTCCGTTTATAAGTTGTTCTCATAGCCTAGTTCCGTAGTTACTTAGTCATTTCGTAGATTTCGTGCACGAGGGCACGCCTAACGCCATAATTAATGTTCAAGACCTAGTGTTCAATGTTCTCGGAGTCGTACACGTGATGCACATCTCGATATTACCTTTCAATATTCTACCACCATTGCCCTACTGCGACCAGTACACTTGATGCACGTCGCTTCAACTGTTCAATATTCAGTGTTCTATCTTAATGTTCGACTCATACTGAAACCTTAAATTGCCTGAGCCATGCTCGCTAACTCAATAGCTACTTACGTGTCACGACCCGTACCCACTGTGAGGGTACGAGTTCGTAACAGCGCCCAGCCTACGCCGCAGTGTCGGCGGTAGAATGCTGTCCTAGGTCACATACATCTAACAGTTTATAAGGTACCTATACAGTTTATACACTCCGAATGGAGGTGACATAAATAAGTACAACTCAATCACAGCTAAGGAAGATAGTACTGAACGATAGAATAGATAAACTCAGAATCCACAGATAAATATACAAGACAGAGAGATAGCTGAAACTAAGATAACATCTCCACTAATCCAGAGTAAAACTCCAATAAATAGAAATGTAACATAACATGAAAGTAAATAGAACTAGCCTAGCTAACTAGCCTAGTCTATAGGGGTAGTGTCCTCAGTAAGTACTGGGTCCTCCTGAGAGTCCAGCTCAAGTGTATCGTCTAAGCCTGCTCCGTAATAGGCGGGACACAGCTCCTCGAAGTCATCTGTAATATTTCAATAGGTCCAGTCAGGACTGGAGCGAGCACAGTATATCTCACGCAGTTTATATTATGACAGGAATAAAATACAGACAATAGAGTAAAATATGTAAAACGCTGAAGAATATACATAAGAAAAAGAGAAGACTATAATGAAATATCTACTATAAGTAAAGAGCTACAGTGAACTAGTGATTTAGAGTACAAGCTAGCCATGTGAACGGCTCGATAATAAACATGAAAGGTTGCACATGACTACACTACTTTGGAAATTGTCCACATGACTATTTATACTCCCCCGTACCCCAATCAATACACAAGGATCCGTTCAAGTTATGTTATTGCACATGATATTCACATGGGAGCCCATAAATGGGTGCACATGAATATAAACATGGAGGCTCCGTGATCATGAGAGTACATGAATCACGAGAGTGCACATGAATGGTGAAAGCACAAGAATACATGACGAAAGTGAAACGCACATGACATGATGTATCTGATGCTCCTGAGGGAGATAACATCGTATGAAAAGATCCATATAGTACTAATCCGTGTTTCCATCGTGTCAGCATCAAGTAAAGTAATCTAGAGCAAGAAAATACTCCTAGCAAGTATAAAACGGTCAGAAAATGTACTCGTCTGATATCCTGAATGTTCGGAAGAAGACTACTGCCTGAGGAGTGGTGTCTGGCTCCTAATCAGAACAGCACAAATCACAACATGTCCAGGTAATAAAGTATGATACTATAATGCAGTCTACATGATACTAGGTCACTCCTAGACCAAAGTCAACCCTGGTCAACTTCAGTCAACTAATAGTCAAAGTTAGGTCAACTAGGTCAACCTGAAGTCTAACTAGGCCTAAACAGTCTGCCTTAGCTAGTACACACCATACACAAATCCATAAGACTCTACACATGTGTATATTCCATATACACAGGACCACACAAGGATACCATAGGCTATGCTACCTAGACTATAAGCTAACACAATAATATGGCCCACACACACACAATTTCTGCATACCTATATACACATTTATCTATCAATGGGCAATTTCTATTTATCACATAACACATTTGCTATATATTACATATATGTATATAGAGAGAGAGATATAGGGAAGTATGTATGTGTGTGTGAGAGTTCAATTGAATGTGACAGGAAAGTGTTCCTGTGTGTAGCAGGAATAGGAGAGTATGTACATGAGTGTCAAATGTCTTAGAGGTTGTGTGTGTGTATGTTCAGGCTTAGTGCACTGTCAGTTCAGGATTTGGGTAGTGTGTGTCTGTGTACATGAGAGTATAGATGCCAATATGAGATTAGTGTGTGTGTGTGTGTATCCCTAATTCTCAGGTTTCAAAAATGAACCCAGGTTCCAGTTTTGTACAACAGTTTGAATCTCAGGTTCTAGGGAACCAGTGTGGGTGAGTGATACATGGTTGTGTCAATACATAAGTGTGTAAACATATGTGAGTTCTCAGTTTTTAGTGTGTGTGTCATTGTGATGAACTCAGTTTCAGTGATTGAAATCAGTGAATGGGTGTTTAACTCAGGAAATTAGTAAATCAACAGTAGTGCAATCTGTTCTCAGGAAGAACAGTTCCCAGGTTGTGAATGTCAATCAAATGAAATTGAAACTCAGGAATCAGTCCCAACCATGAGCCTAGCATGATCATCAACCTTACCTACATAAATTTAACTAATCATGGTAGTTAAAACTTTAACAGACAGTTTAGAAATTCAATCTAAAATATCAGATTTCAAGTTCAATTGACAGTTTCATATAATTAGTTAACTGTTTAACAGCTAACACATTCAAACTCATTCGAAAACTGATTTTTGTGTTAACATCAAACCCAAACATGTAACTAAT
This sequence comes from Iris pallida, assembly GCA_029216955.1. Taxonomy (NCBI): domain Eukaryota; kingdom Viridiplantae; phylum Streptophyta; class Magnoliopsida; order Asparagales; family Iridaceae; genus Iris; species Iris pallida. The sequence goes on along the minus strand of JANAVB010033820.1, from coordinate 13,417,665 downwards.
GCTCAGACATGTGGGGAGTAGGGATATTGCAATTTAATCATGGGAATTCAGTTTCAGTTTTAAGGATTTAAGATCAAAGTGAAGATTAAGTGACAGTTCTAAGAAATTCAGCAGTTAGCCAACCAAAAACCAAATTCGAAACCCCATTCCTCAACACCAATCATAACCCGTATCTCAGCAACCTAATACATATGTAGGGAGTCTAGATTAAACATTTAACAGCGTTAACATCAGTAAAATGCAATCAAAACTGAAGAACAGTGCACAATTTAGGGAGTATCAATCCACATTGGGAATCAAGGAATTCGATCCTAAATTAATAATAAAAATCACAAATAAGAACTGGTAAATAGTGTCACATATGTACGCGTGTCTTGAGAGTCGTTTCGTGTCCAGAAAACACGACACAGGTGTGTCCAACATGTTGCAAACACGTGGGGTGTACCCAGTGTTGCACAGTGTCGTGCACGCGTGCACACGCGTGTAGGACACGACACACGACATGTGGGGTCTCGTGGTCATACCCACGTGTAGCCCATGTGTCAGGCTACACATATGACACAATACGACATGACCACGTCATGTCCAGAGTGGACATGACTCGCGTATCAGAACGCGATTCTGTCTGTACGCGCGCGCGTGTGTGACCAGTGCACGTGACCTCGCGTGTCCGACACAACTCCGTTAGACACAAGACTTGGAGGACAGGTTCGCAGACACTGCCCCCTCCTCAGAGTCCAACCACAGCTTGCCACATGGCCTGTGCAATGAGCACGAGGCCTCGAGCAGCAGGAGAAGCCCTAGCCACACGCGGGGCTGTGTCCACGAGTCCAGTGTGACTCAGACTCGACACAAAATCACCTCAGTCGAGTAGAAACCTATAAGCAACATGAAGACCTATTTTTCTATTCAAATACATTTTGAAAATAAGATCGAAATGCCCATTGTGGCATTTCGTCGAACACTTAGAACCCTACACTGATACATGTCCGATACGGACACGTAAAGGACACGAAAAGACACAAAATCTATTCCTATAGTTAGAGGACACCTAGGGCTATGCATCCATGCCTAGAAATCGAAAATCTATGGAGGGAATAGGAAGTTACCTGTAGGTGCTCTTCCTCAATGAAAACTTCAAAAATGGGGATTCCTTCTAGCTAGCTCCAAGCTCCAAATTATCTCAAACCTGTCATTACTCTCCACCAACAGTAGAAAAATACAATTTAGGTCACCATGGAAGAAGTTTGCAGGAAATGGATCAATATTGATCAAAATAGGAAGAGTTTCAATGAAGAACAAACCTTGCTCTCTAGAAAAATGAAGGGATGGATAAAAAGAGGCAACTAAATTTGAGAGGGATTAAATAGTGATGGGGGGATCCCTAGGATGGCCATAAAGTTAGGGTTAGGGTTTTTGGGGAATAAATCTAGGGCTCTCATTCCATCTAGCTAATCAATGGCCTAAAATCTAGGTTTACTTTCTAGTCAAGTTGCAACCTAGTTTGTTTTAACTAATCTCGACTTAACCAAACTAACCAATACTAACTAATACTAACCATGGCTAACTAAGACTAGCTATGACTAATCTAGGTTAGGTCCAATCTAGGTTAGGGCTAATCACAACACATGGCAATTAATTAAATAATATTAAAATCATACCATTCCTAATAATATATATTAATTCCAAATAATTATAATAAATCACAATAAGCTCAAATAAATTCACAAATGACCAAATTACCCTCTAGGCTAAAATGATAAATAGATATCCCAATCACAGGGTTAGGCTCTAGGTCAGACTGTCTCTACGGTTTCACTAGCTGCACATCAAAATCACAAGTCATGATTTTTAAAATAGTTTTAAATGATTAAAATTCACCAAAAATCATATTATTATTTAAATATCATAATTAAATAATTAAAAACACAAAATTTCAAAATTACTCTTATTTAGAAAACTGGGTGTTACATTACGCATACAAGGATATATTTTATTAGACGTGAAAGAATAGGAAAAGAGGGTCAAGAACCCGTCCACCTTAAGTCGATACGTCTTATTGTTTCGTCGAGCTGAAGCGGCTCGATTCCATAACTTAGTTGCATAGCTAACTCTCGGACTTAGCCATTCCTTTGAACTACTCGGTTGATTTGGCCTATCGTGCCCATGCCACCCTCTGTTGCAAGGCGATGATTTGGTTTCGCGGACACTTTACTGAATAAGGTAAAATGTCGACCTCTTATCGTCCAACGTAAAAGCATAGCCTGTACACCAGATCAACTAAAATCAGTACTTGCTCAAATGGGACTTATCCTTTGCATCGATTCGATTCATAGATTCCAATCGACTCAAAGCTTACCTTTGGCCAACATAACTCTTGCATCGATTCGTATCGATACTTCATCGGGTCAACCAACTCTTCGAGTCAACGACTCATTATAATGCACCGTACGGAGCGGGACATTACATAATATACCACTCAAAATAAGGTTCGTCCTTGAACCGAAACCAAACTTAATCCAAGTGTCTCGCTAGATCATTTTACGATCTCGTGCTACTATCGTCGGAATCGTACAACTTAGTTTGGATCGTACACATATTTTAGGCGTCCCACCAATATATGTATTTCAGCCAAGCTCAGTTGTAGGATATTGGGACAACTAACATGCTCAACTTAAATCCTCAAGCACCAAATCATTCCGTACTCGACTTAGTCAAATCTTAGCACCTATTTCTAAAATACTTCTTGTATGCATTATCATATAACATACGATCATCTTCCAAGCATCTCTGTACATAACTTAACTCAAATTATTAGTTTGATCTTATAAGTTTCTCGCTGGCCATCTAACACTCGTACTGTATCAAGTCATTGCGCATCCGATCGCAATAATTCTACGTAACGCCTATTCGCCCAACCGTTGTCTATCTCTCACATAACTCAAGTCTTTCATCCAATCATTCATAACATTTAGCCTTAACGACATGAACTAAGTCCAACATGTCCAAATTTCCTTGCCTACAATCCGTACTATGTATCGCACACAACTATTCTAATACGATCCACGTTCTCGAACTGTAATGCCTGTGGTTCGTATTACGTATCTTGGTATACGTGTACGTATTCTTGACTCGTATTGCGTATTTCCCTGCAAGGTTATTTTAGCATGTCATTGGTTATGGCTTAGCTTGGTTCGGCTTAGCTTGGTTTGGTTTGCTTTTGGGTTCATCATGAACCAAAAGAAAACCCCCACCTACCACCACCACCCTCATTTATATTTCCACCTAACTCTCTCTCTCTTTATTTATTCTTCTCCTTCACTTCTTCTTCTCCACCATTACTCTTCTACCTACCAGAGAAGAGAGCTAGGCAAGTGCAAACTTGCTTCATGATGGATCTCAAGTTTTATTGTTCCATTCTCTTCCTTACTTGATTCTAAGACTCTTTAGAACTTGGCCTTTTTCATTTTGATGGATAATTTCTTGTAGATCTAAGTTTATAACTTTTCGGTTTTCTTGGTTTTGATCACTAAAACTTAGTTATTTTCGAAAACTAATGGTTCTATGTTGTAGAGAATTCAATTTCATGCAGTTTTGGCTTTTGTTTCACTTGATTTCGACTTCGGATGAGGAAGTTATGGCCAAAACAATTTTGGTCAAACTTCTATGTTCATCTGCAGCATGAGGCACATATCGCAGTTGGCCGCATATGATGTCGCTGTTGAACCGCATGAGCCGCATGTCGCAGTTGGCCGCATATGATGTCGCTGTTGAACCGCATGAGCCGTATGTCGCAGTTGGCCGCATATGATGTCGCTGTTGAACCGCGTGAGCCGTATGTCGCAGTTGGCCGTATAGCATGTCGCTGTTGAGCTGCATGAGCCGCATGTCGCAGTTGGCCGCATAGCATGTCGCAGTTGGCCGTATAGCATGTCGCAGTTGAGCCGCATGAGCCGCATGTCGCAGTTGGCCGCATAGCATGTCGCAGTTGAGCCGCATGAGCCGCATGTCGCAGTTGAGCCGCATGAGCCGCATGAGCCGCATGTCGCAGTTGGCCGCATAGCATGTCGCAGTTGAGCCGCATGAGCCGCATGTCGTAGTTGGCCGCATAGCATGTCGCAGTTGAGCCGTATGAGCCGCATGTCGCAGTTGGCCGTATAGCATGTCGCAGTTGGCCGCATAGCATGTCGCAGTTGAGCCGCATGAGCCGCATGTCGCAGTTGGCCGCATAGCATGTCGCAGTTGAGCCGCATAGGTCGCATGTCGCAGTTGGCCGTATATGGTGTCGCAGAATAGGCCGCATAATACATATTTCGACTATTTCTAACTGTTATATGTCCTAATTGACCAAATTGTGGCTCGAATTTCTCCCAACTCCCAACGTGGAAGTTGTAGATCTTTTTCTTGGCATCAAGAATATGTCACTAGTTATTTTATGCAAGTTTCTCTCATTCATAATATTGTAAGGATAGAACACGATAATGGCCCGTTGTGGCGCACTCTTGACAAGTAAACTGACATGATATATCTCGACATGCTGTTACGACAGCTAGCCTGTCATGGCAAGTATGAAAGACTTGGACACCGTGGGCGATTGTTTTTATACAAATAAACTAGTACTGTCTTGCATCATGTCTAGGATGGGGACCCCTGAGTACCACGGTCAGGGGTACCTACTGAAATTGACTAAGGCTAATTAACTAGAATGATTCATTAGTCATGAAGAGATTTCCAGCTACAGGCAATCCCATTATTTGGGCGCATTCAGTGGACTTGTAGCCTACCGACGAGTAGGGCACATTTCCAGCACACAGTCATGTGTTGCATTCTTCCTAAACGGACATTCGACCTGGATAACCGGATGGTCTGCAGGGCTTGTGGCTGTTGGGATAATCTTATTGCATCTTGCTAGTAGCTAGGCTTGTGATAACCCTAGTTAGTTAAAAGTATCAAACCGTACTCTTGATTGGCCGTGATTGATTGGATGGAGTTTATTCCAGCTTGGTCTTATCCTGATTCTGTGCAAGATTGTGACATGATATGATTATTGATGCTTGCCTTAACAATAACGATCATGGGACCAGTCCTGTTCAGGCAAAGGGTTACAACCCCGGTCCTTGTTTGGTTTAAGGGTTGTAACCTGGCTCCCGGAGCAGTTCTGTGTTCTCTCTTCGTTTATTGTCTTAATGCAATCCCATGTCATGTTATGTTTTATCTTACCTTAATACCATGATTAATTATGCTGGCCTTAGCAATAAAGATCAGGGGTCCAGTTCTGTTCAGGCGAAGGGTTACAACCCCGGTCCTTGTTTGGTTTAAGGGTTGTAACCTGGCTCCCGGAGCAGTTCTGTGTCCTCTTTTCGTTTATTGTCTTCACTGTACCAATAGTATTTGAGACGGGTTTCTATTCAGGTGAAGGGCTGCAACCCCGGTCCTTGTTTGGTTTAAGGGTTGTGACTTGGCTACTTGAATAGTTTCCTCGTACTTAGTCTACTGTTGTTATCTCTATTATTATCAGTTCTTTATTTATTATCTTTAATATTCTATTGTGATATGCTGGTTTTAGTTCCTAAGTGAAGCCTCCTTTGTGGCACTTGCTCTTTTTGGGGTCTGACCCAGCTGGTTTTGTGTGGCCAGATATCGGAGCAGCACCAGAGGATCCACCTGTCTTCCAGCCCGATGGTGACCACAAGGCGTAACCAGGGCAACGAGTGGGTTTCTTTTGTCCTCCCACTCTATTTGTAAAATAATTCTTTTGAGGCGTTTAGCCGGCGATCACGTGTTAGCTCGTATTGCACCTTTATTTACTGTCTTCCTACGGGCTGTAACATGATTGACAAATCCTAGGGTTGATCATGTATTGACTAAAACTCTTGCTAGTCCTGACATTTTGTACGACTAGCTTCATGATCATCCAATATGTAATGTATGGGACGCCTTACTATTGTATATTGATGCTCTAATATCTTGTGACTGTTACTACTTGCTTGTGATTGAGACAATAGGTTTGTTCTTGACCATAGGAGACTGATGGATTGTAGTTAAACCCTCATATATCTAGACAGCCGTGACCGTATAGTGACGTGGATTCTATTTCATTATACGTAGCTGGCTATGTCTGCCCCCGCTCTCCAGTATTTTGGTTCTGGGGCATGACATGGTTTAAGTGGTGGCCCATGCAGGTCTTGTAAATCAAGATATGTGAGGGATTACCGAATAGATGTCTCAATCAGTATTCGTCCTTGATCTCTGCTCGTATCTTCAAATCCCTGAGAATCTTGACCTGATCACATGCTTGTATCGTTGATCTGTCATGGTCCTTCCTTATTGTTTCCTATGTCGTCTTCTTCAGCGGCATTGTTCCTGGACCTGCCGATCAGCAAGGCGGTGCACCTCCCGCGGACCAGCCGCAACCTGGAGATCAAGCCCAACATTCAGGAGTAGCCTCCAGAGTCATGCCTACCGAAGGAGAACCACCAGTTCAGCCTGTCCAGCCTACAGAGCCTGATGATGGCACTTTGGTGGGTCTCATCAGATCATTATTAGCTTCCCAAGATCGTTGAGGAGATGCCTTGCACCAGGCGGTGGCAGACGCTTTGACCAGGGGAGGTCATCAGGGTAATAGCGCGGCCAATAGCTTCAAGCGCTTGAACCCTCCCTTCTTCGACGGCAGTGAAGATGCGATCGCTGCAGATGCATGGCTTCAGGACACAGAAGTGATTCTAGAAGCAGCTAGGACTCCAGAGAACGAGAAGGTGGCCGTAGTGTGCCTGCAGTTACTAGATCTTGCCCGCAGCTGGTGGGCAGCGCAGGCCGATGGATTAGTGGCCCCTATTTCATGGGTAGTATTCAGGGAGAGATTCCAGACCAAGTATTTTGATACTGTAGCTCGGTATGATCTACAGACGAGGTTCACCAATCTGAAGCAGATGGACAGGACGGTCGATGGATATGCGGCCGAGTTCTCCAGGCTTAGTCGGTTTGCTCCCACCTTGGTGGCGACTGAGTTCGATAGAGCCTAGCGGTTCCAGCAGGGGCTCCACCTAGAGATTTTATTGGCGGTGGAGCAGTTTGAGCATCAGACTTTTGATGCAGTGTTGAGAGCAGCCCGGAGGCATGAGTATACCTCCCAGAGGATCGTAGATAGGACCGAAGGTCGAAAGCGATCCCACGGTCAGATGAATCAGTCTTCGGCGCCAGCCCCGACAGCCAGGGCCTTGACTATTAGAGCTCCGAAGCGGGCAGTCTCAGTGACGTCGGTTCAACATTCAACCCCGACGTACCCTCAGCAGCAGAAGCAGAAGCAGTCTTCCACAGTGGGATGTTCACACTGCGGGAAGCCAGGACATGTGGTATCAGAGTGTCGCAGAGCACAGGGTTTGTGCTTGGTTTATGGTGCCCCGGACCACAGGGTTAGGAACTGCCCGAACAGGGGGAGTTCGTCGGCCTTCTTTAGTCCTTCAGTTAGAGGACCAGCACCAGTCCAGCCGCAGCAGCAGCTGCAGTACCCGTTTCCGAGGCCATTGCCGACGCAGGCCCAGGCATTCCAGCAGCAGAGACCGCAGCAGTATGCCCAAGCCCAAGCCCTGATCCAGAGCAGGTAGAGGAATTTTTAGCAGAGGGGACCCGCACCCAGAGGACATGGTCAAGTGCTGGCTTTGACCATGGGAGAAGAAGGAATAGCACCAGGTGAGGTGGTGGCAGGTAATATTCTCGTCAACACCTTTCCAGCTTCAGTATTATTTGATTCTGGTGCCTCGCATTCATTTATGTCTGCACGATTTGCGACACGGGTAGGACTGGAGCCCAAGTCATTATCAGTAAGGCTCAATATACTTACTGGTAATGGACTTGTGGGAGTAGATAGAGTATTTTCCTCGTGTCGGATCGTAGTTAGCGGTAGAGAATTCCCTGCTAGATTGATAGAATTCCCGATGGCCGATTATGATGTGGTCTTAGGGATGGATTGGTTGAGGGATCAGTATACTAGGATAGACTGCCACATTGGTAGGGTTATTTTTAGCATTCCAGGCGAGCCGGAGTTTTCTTTCTCCCGAGATGAAGTTGAACCTTCTCCTCCAGTATTGCGGATGGCAGTAGCAGCAGTGCAGTTGCCTCGGATAGTCGAGGAGTTCCCAGATGTTTTCCCAGAAGAGCTTCCAGGGATGCCGCCAGAGCGAAAGATCGAGTTTACCATCGACTTGATTCCCGGGACAGCCCCAGTGTCAGAGAGAGTCTACAGGATGGCGCCGTCAGAGCTAGAGATATTGTACAAGATGATTGAAGAACTCAGAACCAAGGGATTCATTCGTGCTAGTGGATCGCCTTGGGGAGCTCCGATGCTTCTTGTGAAAAAGAAGGATGGTACGTCCAGATTGTGTGTTGATTATCGTACCTTGAACTCAGTGACAATCAAGAACAGATACCCTCTCTCGAGGATAGATGACTTGTTTGATCAACTCAAAGGGGCATCTGTATTTTGGAAGATCGACTTACGGTCAGGATACCATCAGATCAGAGTCAGAGAGCAGGACATCCCGAAGACAGATTTCAGATCTAGGTATGGGCATTGGGAGTTCCTTGTGATGCCATTTGGAGCAACCAATGCGCCGGCTGTATTCATGGACCTCATGAATCGTATCTTCATGCCTTATTTGGATCAGTTCGTAATTGTGTTCCTAGACGACATCCTGGTCTACAGTAAGAGTGAGGCGGAGCATAAGTATCATCTCAGAATTGTCCTCCAGATTCTCCGAGAGCACCAGTTATATGCCAAGTTTAGTAAATGTGAGTTCTGGCTCGATCGTATTTCGTACTTGGGCCATATTATCACCAGAGGGGAGTAGAAGTGGATCCCCAGAAGATCGTGGCCATTGAAACATGGCCGATACCTAGCACAGTGGCAGAAATTCGCAGTTTTCTTGGCTTGGCCGGCTACTACCAGCGATTTGTTTTAGACTTTGCTCGAATTTCCGTACTATTGACCCAGTTGACCCGCAAGGATGTGCAGTTTTCTTGGACAGCAGAGTGCCAGGATTCTTTTGAGAGATTGAAGCGAGGCTTGATGACGGCTCCTATTCTCACGCTTCCAGATGGAACTGGAGGATTCTCAGTGTATTGTGATGCTTCGGGCATAGGTTTAGGATGTGTTCTGATGCAGCATGGGAAGGTAATAGCTTATGCGTCACGACAACTTCGTGATCATGAGAGGAATTACCCAACTCATGACTTGGAGCTGGCAGCAGTAGTGTTTGCACTTAAGTTGTGGAGGCACTACTTGTACGGAGATAGGGTGGAGATCTTTACCGACCACAAGAGCCTGAAGTATGTTTTCACCCAGAAGGATCTTAACATGCGTCAGAGGAGATGGCTAGAGCTGCTAGTAGATTATGATGTCAACCTGCAGTATCACCCAGGGAAGGCCAACGTTGTTGCAGATGCATTGAGCAGGAGAGCCGGAGTTTATTTCCTGACAGCGCAACCAGAGCTGTTGGCCGATCTTCAGAAGATGGGTATAGAAGTTGTCCTCCCTTCCAGTGTGGCATTGATGGCCAGCATGCAAGTTCAGTCCACTACAGTCGAAAGGATTCGGATGGCACAGTCAGCAGATTCCAAGCTTCAGCGACTCAGAGCAGAGTGTGAGGCAGGATGAAGACCAGAGTTATGCATTCATGAAGACGGTACCCTTCGACATGGTAAGCGTCTTTGTGTACCCAGTGGAGATATCAGACAGGAGATCATGGCAGAGTCCCACAGTTCGCAGTATTCCATTCATCCCGGTGGCACAAAGATGTACCGTGATATCCGTCAGCACTTTTGGTGGAATGGCATGAAGAGGGAGATATCCCGGTTTGTCTCTCGTTGTTTAGTCTGCCAGCAAGTTAAGGCTGAACATCAGAGACCAGCTGGACTACTTCAACCATTGCCGATTCCTGAGTGGAAATGGGAGCATATAACCATGGACTTTGTGACTGGATTGCCTATATCCCCGGCGGGCAGGGACGCTATTTGGGTTGTCATAGACAGGCTCACGAAGGTGGCTCACTTTCTTCCGTTCAGAGTTGGTCAGTCGACGGCTCAGCTAGCAGAGATGTATCTCTGACAGATTGTCAGGTTGCACGGTGTACCAGTTAGTATCACTTCAGACAGAGATTCAAGATTTATATCGCACTTTTGGCGTAGCTTGCAAGAAAGTTTGGGAACTCACCTCCAGTTCAGTTTAGCTTATCACCTGCAGACAGATGGCCAGTCGGAGCGTACGATCCAGACTCTTGAAGATATGTTGCGGTCATGTACACTCGACTTCGGTGGTTCGTGGGAAGATCACGTACACCTGGTGGAGTTCTCGTACAACAACAGTTTTCAGGCCAGTATCCAGATGGCACCGTTCGAGGCACTGTATGGTAGGAAGTGTAGATCCCCGCTAGCCTGGGATGATGTTGGAGAGAGGCAGATGCTTGGTCCGGAAATGATTGCTCAGACCGTTGAAGTGGTCAGAAGGGTCAGAGATCATCTTCGAGTTGCCCAAGATCGCCAGCGTCATTGGGCCGATTCTCATCGGCGCCCTCTTGAGTTTTCTGTCGGCGACCATGTATTCCTGAGGATTTCGCCTAACCGCGGCATCATTCGTTTCGGCGTACGAGGAAAGCTTAGTCCTAGGTATATAGGGCCGTTCGATATTCTGGAGCGAGTAGGTGATGTGTCCTATCGTCTCTCTCTTCCACCATCCTTACGTGAGGTGCATGACGTATTCTATGTATCCCAACTGCGATGGTATATTCCGGACCCGAGCCACATCCTGGATCATTCAGAATTGGTTGTTGGTACCAACCTTTCGTATGAGGAGAGGCCCGTGTCTATATTGGACCGAAGAGAGAAGACACTCAAGAACAAGACTATCAAGTTAGTCCGAGTTGCTTGGGGTCATCACTCTTTGGATGAGTCGACGTGGGAGCGTGAGGATGATATCCGATCGCGATATCCCGACCTGTTTGACTCGTAAGGTATAATGTCTTTCTTATGCCTTATGCTTTCAATTCCTTGCTTGAATAAATGACTGCATGATAGACTGCTTGTTATAACTTACGATTAGTATAGCTTGTCCTTGCAATTCTAGCCTCTTGATTAAATTCCGAGGACGGAATTCTTTTAAGGTGGGTAGAGTTGTAATGCCTGTGGTTCGTATTACGTATCTTGGTATACGTGTACGTATACTTGACTCGTATTGCGTATTTCCCTGCAAGGTTATTTTAGCATGTCATTGGTTATGGCTTAGCTTGGTTCGGCTTAGCTTGGTTTGGTTTGCTTTTGGGTTCATCATGAACCAAAATAAAACCCCCACCTACCACCACCACCCTCATTTATATTTCCACCTAACTCTCTCTCTCTTTATTTATTCTTCTCCTTCACTTCTTCTTCTCCACCATTACTCTTCTACCTACCAGGAAAAAGAGCTAGGCAAGTGCAAACTTGCTTCATGATGGATCTCAAGTTTTATTGTTCCATTCTCTTCCTTACTTGATTCTAAGACTCTTTAGAACTTGGCCTTTTTCATTTTGATGGATAATTTCTTATAGATCTAAGTTTATAGCTTTTCGGTTTTCTTGGTTTTGATCACTAAAACTTGGTTATTTTCGAAAACTAATGGTTCTATGTTGTAGAGAATTTAATTTCATGCAGTTTTGGCTTTTGTTTCACTTGATTTCGACTTCTGAGGAAGTTATGGCCAAAACAATTTTGGTCAAACTTCTATGTTCATCTGCAGCATGAGGCACATGTCGCAGTTGGCCGCATATGATGTCGCTGTTGAACCGCATGAGCCGCATGTCGCAGTTGGCCGCATATGATGTCGCTGTTGAACCGCATGAGCCGCATGTCGCAGTTGGCCGCATATGATGTCGCTGTTGAACCGCATGAGCCGCATGTCATAGTTGGCCGCATAGCATGTCGCTGTTGAGCCACATGAGCCGCATGTCGCAGTTGGCCGCATAGCATGTCGCAGTTGGCCGCATAGCATGTCGCAGTTGAGCCGTATGAGCCGCATGTCGCAGTTGGCCGCATAGCATGTCGCAGTTGAGCCGTATGAGCCGCATGTCGCAGTTGAGCCGCATGAGCCGCATGTCGCAGTTGGCCGCATAGCATGTCGCAGTTGAGCCGCATGAGCCGCATGTCACAGTTGGCCGCATAACATGTCGCAGTTGAGCCGCATGAGCTGCATGTCGCAGTTGGCCGCATAGCATGTCGCAGTTGGCCGTATAGCATGTCGCAGTTGAGCCGCATGAGCCGCATGTCGCAGTTGGCCGCATAGCATGTCGCAGTTGAGCCGCATAGGTCGCATGTCGCAGTTGGCCGTATATGGTGTCGCAGAATAGGCCGCATAATGCATATTTCGACTATTTCTAACTGTTATATGTCCTAATTGACCAAATTGTGGCTCGAATTTCTTCCAACTCCCAACGTGGAAGTTGTAGATCTTTTTCTTGGCATCAAGAATATGTCACTAGTTATTTTATGCAAGTTTCTCTCATTCATAATATTGTAAGGATAGAACACGATAATGGCCCGTTATGGCGCACTCTTGACAAGTAAACTGACATGATATATCTCGACATGCTGTTACGACAGCTAGCCTGTCATGGCAAGTATGAAAGACTTGGACACCGTGGGCGATTGTGTTTGTACAAATAAACTAGTACTGTCTTGCATCATGTCTAGGATGGGGACCCCTGAGTACCACGGTCAGGGGTACCTACTGAAATCGACTAAGGCTAATTAACTAGAATGATTCATTAGTCATGAAGAGATTCCCAGCTACAGGCAATCCTATTATTTGGGCGCATTCAGTGGACTTGTAGCCTACCGACGAGTAGGACACATTTCCAGCACACAGTCATGTGTTGGATTCTTCCTAAACGGACATTCGACCTGGATAACCGGATGGTCTGCAGGGCTTGTGGCTGTTGGGATAATCTCATTACATCTTGCTAGTAACTAGGCTTGTGATAACCCTAGTTAGTTAAAAGTATCAAGCCGTACTCTTGATTGGCCGTGATTGATTGGATGGAGTTTATTCCAGCTTGGTCTTATCCTGATTCTGTGCAAGATTGTGACATAATATGATTATTGATGCTTGCCTTAACAATAACGATCAGGGGACCAGTCCTGTTCAGGCGAAGGGTTACAACCCCGGTCCTTGTTTGGTTTAAGGGTTGTAACCTGGCTCCCGGAGCAGTTTTGTGTTCTCTCTTCGTTTATTGTCTTAATACAATCCCATGTCATGTTATGTTTTACCTTACCTTAATACCATGATTAATTATGCTGGCCTTAGCAATAAAGATCAGGGGTCCAGTTCTATTCAGGCGAAGGGTTATAACCCCGGTCCTTGTTTGGTTTAAGGGTTGTAACCTGGCTCCCGGAGCAGTTCTGTGTCCTCTCTTCATTTATTGTCTTCACTGTACCAATAGTATTTGAGACGGGTTTCTATTCAGGTGAAGGGCTGCAACCCCGGTCTTTGTTTGGTTTAAGGGTTGTGACCTGGCTACTTGAATAGTTTTCTCGTACTCAGTCTACTGTTGTTATCTCTATTATTATCAGTTCTTTATTTATTATCTTTAATATTCTATTGTGATATGCTGGTTTTAGTTCCTAAGTGAAGCCTCCTTTGTGGCACTTACTCTTTCTGGGGTCTGACCCAGCTGGTTTTATGTGGCCAGATATCGGAGCAGCACCAGAGGATCCACCTGTCTTCCAGCCCGATGGTGACCACAAGGCGTAACCAGGGCAACGAGTGTGTTTCTTTTGTCCTCCCACTCTATTTGTAAAATTATTCTTTTGAGGCATTTAGCCGGCGAGCACGTGTTAGCTCGTATTGCACCTTTATTTACTGTCTGCCTACGGGCTGTAACATGATTGACAAATCCTAGGGTTGATCATGTATTGACTAAAACTCTTGCTAGTCCTGACATTTTGTACGACTAGCTTCATGATCATCCAATATGTAATGTATGGGACGCCTAACTATTGTATATTGATGCTCTAATATCTTATGACTGTTACTAATTGCTTGTGATTGAGACAATAGGTTTGTTCTTGACCATAGGAGACTGATGGATTGTAGTTAAACCCTCATATATCTAGACAGCCGTGACCGTATAGTGACGTGGATTCCATTTCATTATAGTAGCTGGCTATGTCTGCCCCCGCTCTCCAGTATTTTGGTTCTGGGGCGTGACACGAACCATCAACGTATCGCATCTGGGGCTACCCCCGCTAGGTAACTTATCCAGACATCGTGCTTAATCTTTTCCGACACAAGAGGTCAACTTGAGTCTACGATGCTCAAAGGCAACAATCTTTCCGATCCAAGGTCTCTTACGATACGCCGATCTCCGATTCTTGATCGAATAGGAATTACTTACTCAATCTTTGAATCAATCCCAACTAGTTCATTTCGTAACATAAATCGCGCGCTCATCACACATATCCTAACTGTTACCCAAACTAATCTATGACACAACTCTTAGGGTCATTCTACTATTCGTCACTCTCGCGCATTGCAGAAATCTTGCAATCGCCTTATCGCACTATTATGCTAAGTATGTTCCTCAACATCTATTCAATTATCGACCAACCAAGTCTTATTACGTACTCATTCGATCGATCATAAAGTTTCTGACTATATCGATCTAGTCGAAGGATACTCGCTAACTTCCGAAACACGATACTCAATCTCTTAGACTTATCCTCAACATGCACTACATCATCTCTCATCCTCGACAAAATTTCTCATGCGACTTTTATTGGGTCATCCTATGGGACTTCAACATTTACTTGATTTGGCGGTCAAGTCTTCTAGGGTCATCTGCCCCGAAACTACGCTCGATAATTGAAGATCATCAACGAGGGACAGTTGCTACGAACTATGCTATATCCTATCGCGGAGCCAAATCAATTCTCGACAATTCCTATGAGACTTTATGCAATCTAACACATCTTACCAATCTATAATTTATCTGTCTCCCGCGCAACTGATGCGCCGTTAACTACTTGAATCACCTATGCACATTGTATGTCGTTACTACTCGAATCACTCGTGTATTACCGTCGACTGTTTTTGCGAGTCGTATGACGTTTACTCGCCTCAAGTCTGAGTTTACCTATTCGTAATCATAGTTCGACACAATCCATACTCATCAAACCATCCTCGAACAACTTTTGCATCAAATCACAAGTCTGAATCCAATTTGCCATGCCTTGCAAGTTTGATCATCCCTGCTGTATGAATCACCATACCAGCGCTCACACGGAATGATCGCCCTAATTTGGCGTGACGCATGTGTGATACTGGAGTTGCACTCGCATAAGACAAGAATGTCAACATAGTGGTTATCAACGTATCAATCCAGACACTTTCGATCTCATCCAAGTAACATCCATCCACTCTAAAAAAAATTCGATGCTTTTCCACGGTTATCATCCGAACCTACATCAACTTAACTTGCATCTCATTCATCCAACAATAATTTTCAACATAATTTTCGTTCATTCGATCAGAATATCCCCGAATTATTACATATCGTCTTTGATATGCCTCAATACTATCGTCGATATGCATAACTTGAACGTCTTTCTCTCTTATAAGTTCCAATTCGTTGTAATCACTGCCATTATTCGAACTCGAATACGAATCAAGTCTTGCACGTATCAAGATCCATTCGGTTGTAACTAACTACCATCATTGCGACACAAGTTCCAATTCACATATCATTTCCTAAATCCCTAACTCGCACTTCCAAATCGTGCTACCGAACCGTCGCTCTAACTCAAATTCGTTCGTACGACTTCTTCGTACCTACTCAACTCGTTCCGAGTAAGTCTTCGTACTAACTCAACGTAAATTCGACCGAGTCAATTATTTCCTCGACGTAAATTCAATCGTCGCTCTAACTCAAATTTGTGCATAATTGTTCCACTCAATTCATCGAAGCATACTTGTATTGAATTCTATCGAGTCATTCCCGCTCGAGTCTCGACACTATTTCATCCGTTGAGGACAAACCTATCATAATGACACAATCGTCTCGACGTGTCACGCCCCAGAACCAGAATACTGGAGAGCGGGGGAATGACTCAGCCAGCTACGTATTACGGGTAGATGAATACCGTATAATACGATCAATGCTGTCTAAAAGACGAGGGGGTGCATACTACATAAAAGTCTTACTATGGTCACTTCACATCTATTGTCTCAATCAATCGAACAAGAAACAGTAATAGAGAACATGTAAGATAAAGCAGTAAGACGTCCCAAACGCTCTGTCAAAATGTTCTTGATATCTGGCTTTACAAAACATAGCCAGATTTGATGAAGCAAAAGTATACACAATTGTTATCAGCTGCAGCCTGACTTTAGTTACAATTATGTAAAAAGTAAATACAAGACAATCCGACTAACAATGTCGGTGCCAAACGGCAAAGTATAAAGTAGATAACAAAACGAGCGGTGAAGTAAGGAACCCACTCGAGTCCTCCTGCGATCATCCCTCTAGTGTTGACCATCTTGGAGGTAGAAGTAAGCTGAATCCTCGGGGACTGGCTCTAAATCTGGCCATGCAAAACCAGAGAGGTTAGACCTCTAATAGCAAGTACCACAAGGGAGCACGACATGAGAACTAAAACCAGTAATGTGAAATATGATAAATAGATCTCTGCTTGCTACTAGGATTCACATAACATCACGACACTTCGAACCAACCTCCCAACCAAACAAGGACAGAAGTTGGCCCGTCATGTCCTGACATTCTGATCATCCCAGTTAAGTAACAGAGTAGGTACAGTACACAAACAAATCATCTTGAACGGTCAATCAAATCCTACGGCTTGCTATTTTGAGTCCAAGTTATCCTGAATTTATGCAAATAGGGATTCCTCAGTTCTTACTATGTGCGAGCAAGGCTAGTCTATCCAGTCAATCAATTACGCCAATCATGTAGTTAGACGAGTCCCAGCGGGAAGCCCGCCGTTAATATAGCATGTACAATAATATAAGCAGATACTGTTCCCTGCCCGTGTGACAGATTTACAGTATCTGTGGGAACCAGCCGGCCCGTCGGGCACTTAATAGTTCCAAGGGGGCTACCATGTAAGAACTCGGGAATCCATTCTCTCCATGCCATCATTATTTTATTTAACTTAATAGTCCCTACGTTGAGTGAAGTTCCATGCCGTGGATCATGGTCATTCAAATGAGTACTTTCGTACGGGGTACGATATGCGCAACTCTACAACGATACCCATGCGGCTAGGTTGTAGGTTTTACATAGCGTGATGCAACAATCAAATCTAACCACGAAGTAATCATGCCTTGACCATAAAGTACACATGCTATTTTTATAAAATAAATAAATAATTTGAAGCCTGCATGTACCTGCATGCCAATATTCGGGATTGGCTAATCGAGTACAATAGTTCATTACATGAACGTGTCTCATTCATTTCATTCAATAAGACGACTAGCCAGTCTCTTAGTTCCAACTAGGAACGCATGATCAATTTTAGTCAAGATAACCATTATCATCAATGGTGACAAGGCATGAAAGTCAAATAGTATTCAGTGGAGTCGAGTCTACGACTCTCAGGGTTTAATTCCAGTCAATCGGGGTATCTATAACTCAATTCACGACACATGGTACATCTCACGTAACAATCTATATTTAACAGGAATATTAACATATCATGATTATATCAAGTTTATGCAAAAAGGCGTAAGGATATAAAATGGACGTTAAATATCTAATAAGATATCAATATACAGGGCTATAGAAGATCCAGGGTAAGCAGGCTACTCTCATGTCAGCCTACGCTCATGTCAGCGTACGCTCAGGTCAAGCTACGCTCAAGCCAGCGTACGCTCAGGTCAAGCTACGCTTAAGTCAAGCTAGCGTATGGACTCCATACGACCCCTAGTCACCCAAGTGAGCGTATGCAAGACATACGCTCCAAAAAGGCAGCGTATGAACTCCCTACGACTCCTCACTATCCAAGTGAGCGTATGCAAGTCATACGCTCCCAAAAGGTAGCGTATGAACTCCATACGACTCCTGACCATCCAAGTCAGCGTATACAAGTCATACGCTCCCAAAAGGTAGCGTATGAACTCCATACGACTCCTGACCATCCAAGTCAGTGTATGCAAGTCATACGCTCCCAAAAGGTAGCGTATGAACTCCATACGACGTACGCTTCCAAAAGGTAGCGTATGCAAGACACACGCTACCTAAAAAGGCAGCGTATGCACTCCATACTGTGCTGCGCTAAAGAGCGTGCTCAGCTCAGTGACGCAAGCTAAAAAGCTAGCGTACACTGCTCACTGTCTTCTCCAAACAGGAAGAACTCCATGGTTGCACCCCAAAGCTTCAAAAGTCCATAACTTGGTCAAAACAAGTCCAAATCCAACTTTCCAAAGGTCAAAATTGGGTAGAATAATCTTCTCTACAACATGGAACCATCAGAACTTGAAAACAAAGAAGTTCGATAGATCAAAACCACCAAACTTCGAAAATAACTCATTTCTAGATCTATAAAAATTAAGACTTCGAAATAAAAAATGCAAAGTTCTAAACTCTCTTAGGATCTTGCTAGGAAGATAAATGAACTACAAAAACATGGGTTCTCATGGGGAGCAAGTTGTACTTGCCTACGGTTTGGTAGGTGGAGAGAGTAATGAAGAAGAAGAAGAGGAGTAATGGTGAGAATGAGTAATGAGGAGAGAGAATGGAGAGGGTGGCTTTAAATATGGAAGGGGTGGTAGGTAGGAGCTAATGGGCCGGGTCCAATGGGTCGGGTTGTAGGGGATCCAACCAAAGCCAACCCGAACCCAAATAAGCAAGACTAAGGCAGAAAATAAAAGCAGGAAATAAAGGGCAGAAATAAAATTGCAGAAATGTAATTGCAGGAAATCAATAAACATAAAAATTTAAAGAGCAGATTAATTGATTAACATGAAATTAAAGGAATTTAAATACAGGATAATACATGATAAATATTAAATAAATACATGATAAATACTAAATAAATACACATGAGTTGTACATGTATAAAAATACGCATTCTGGGAACGGGAAGTGACATCTCTACCCTCCTTAGAAAAATTCCGTCCTCGGAATTTCAAATCCAAGCAGGATAGAAACATCGGGGCTAAACTAATCTAAGTACAAGCAATTCAATCAAGCAATCATTTTACAATGTCCTTAGCAAGTAACATATCTATATTTAACAATCTATGATATCAAGTAATTCCATCTATGGGATGACAAGCATGAGAAGCTGAATACGATCAAGGTATACAGAAAGAGATATACCTTGTGAGTCAAACAAGTACGGATATCGTGATCGGATATCATCCTCATGTTCCCACGTTGACTCTCCCAAAGAGTGATGACCCCAAGCAACCCGGACAAGGTTAATTGTTCGGTTCTTGAGTATCTTCTCTCTTCGGTCCAAGATGGACACAGGCTGCTCCTCGTAAGACAAGTTGGTACCAACAACCAATTCAGAATGATCGAGGATATGGCTTGGGTCCGATACATACCTTCGTAACTGAGATACATGAAACACGTCATGCACCTCTCGTAACGAAGGTGGAAGGGACAAACGATAAGCAACATCGCCTATCCTATTAAAGATAATGAATGGTCCTACGTATCGCGGACTCAACTTCCCGCGAACGCCAAATCTAATGACCCCACGGGTAGGTGAGATCCGCAAGAACATGTGGTCTCCAACAGAAAACTCTAGCGGCCTACGATGCTGGTCCGCCCAATGACGATGCCGATCCTGCGCAACTCGAAGTCGCTCTCTAATTTCTTTAACCAATTCAACTGTCTGAACAATCAATTCCGGGCCTAACATCTTCCTCTCCCCGATATCATCCCATGCTAGTGGCGACCTACACTTCTTACCATATAGTGCTTCAAATGGCGCCATCTGGATACTGGCTTGATAACTGTTGTTGTATGAGAACTCAACTAAGTGCAGGTAGCTTTCCCAAGATCCTCCAAAATCTAACGTGCAAGCTCGTAACATGTCTTCTAAGGTCTGAATCGTTCTTTCTGATTGCCCATCTGTCTGCGGATGGTAAGCCGTGCTAAATCTTAACTTGGTACCCAGACTATGATGTAAGCTCTTCCAGAAATGTGATGTAAAGCGGGTATCTCGATCCGATACAATACTGACAGGGACTCCATGCTGCCTGACTATCTGCTGCATGTACAACTTCGCCAACTTTTCTGTAGATTGTCCTACTCTGAAAGGAAGAAAGTGTGCGACCTTTGTTAGCCGGTCCACTATCACCCAAATAGCATCTTTACCACTTGGTGATCTCGGTAAACCGATCACAAAGTCCATTGTAATATGCTCCCACTTCTATTCCGGGATAGGAAGCGGTTGTAATAATCCAGCTGGCCTCTGCTGTTCTGCCTTTACTTGCTGACATATCAAGCAACGGGAAACAAACCTAGCTATCTCCCTCTTCATCCCGTTCCACCAGGAGTGCTGCTTGATATCTTGGTACATCTTGGTCCCTCCAGGATGTATAGAATACTGAGAACTGTGAGCTTCTGTCATTACTTCTTGTCTGATATCTCCACTAGGCA
The DNA here is from genome assembly GCA_029216955.1 of Iris pallida. Classification (NCBI taxonomy): domain Eukaryota; kingdom Viridiplantae; phylum Streptophyta; class Magnoliopsida; order Asparagales; family Iridaceae; genus Iris; species Iris pallida. The sequence continues at coordinate 13,397,014 of JANAVB010033820.1, read as the reverse complement.
CACATAGACGTGATCCAAACCTAAGTGTACCATCTTCATGAATTCTCATTTCCTTCCTGAGTCCTGACTCACATTCTGCCCTAAGTTTCTGAATCCTTGGGTCTTGTGCCTGGGCTGCCTTGATCCTATCTACCAAGTCAGATTGGACTTGTAGACTCGCCAGAATTCCTACATCGTTAGGAAGTATAACTTCTATGCCCATCTCCTGAAGGTCTTCTAAGATATGCCTCTGTGTTGTCAACATAAATGTGCCGCCCTTCTGCTGAGAGCTGTAGAAGCATGGAAAATACTAAAGAAAATGACTCATGTGGCCAAGAAAGACCCATGCGGCTCAGAAAACGCATGCGGCTCAGAGAGTCATGCGGCATAAAGAGCTATGCGGCCGGAGGCATTCCATGCGGTTCAGAAGACACGTGGCGTGACAGTGCTCCCCTCCGATCCATGCTGCATTAATTGCTTTGACGGCTGACCCCTCTGAAAAGTTGACAGACCTGACACCAAAGCAGGTAATTATGACTCTGTCATGATGATGAATCTCTAGGGAAGAGAAAGAAATCTCTGACACGATCCCCCGAGAGCAACAAAATGCCACGTGGCCCTGCCACGTGGGTGTGCTTATGCGGCTCGAAGTGAAGACTTCCCATGCGGTTCAGAGTGAAGCTGTCCCATGCGGCTCGAGTGGAATCATCCCTATGCGGCTCAAGAAGATCATGCCCATACGGCTCAAGCAGACACACCATTATACGGTTCATGCGGCTCATCATATGGTTCAGAAGTCTGAAGGAGGGGGCCACTGCCCAGACAGCCCTGACACGTGTCCCAAGTCTTATGCGGCCCAAAATTCATGCGGCCCAAATCTTATGCGGCCCAATCTGCATGCGGTTTAAGTCTCACCATTGGCTCTCAGGACACGTGTCCTTAGCCGATCAATCTCCCAGATTTATGGCAATCCAAGATCGGGTCGAATCCCAATGATCTGGGGCACGTGGCAGGAGAATAAATTTGATTTATTCGCAGATATGAGAGAATCATTATAAGGAAGATTTATGCCAATCAGCATTAATTGCTAATGGGGATTTGGTGTAATCTACCCTTAATGGTTCTGATTCGTCACAATCAGAAACGAACGGCCTAGATTGATCAATCCCCAGGCCGCCGCCATCTCCAATAGCTAATCATTGGCAACCCTAGCGATCACATCCCACTATTATAAATAGCAAGGTGCCATTCCCTTGTGAGAGATAGGGAGATATACAAAAAAAGAAGCCAGAGAAGAATACGTATACACAGAGAGACTTCCCCCATAGTCAGAGAGAGAATATACACAGAGAGAGAGAAGCCAGGAGAGCAATCAGAGAGAGAGCAAGAAGGCATTTCTTCGTCAACGACCAAGCAGATCTTTCCCGAGTCAAGGCTGCGTACCGATCGTCCAAGGAGTAAGGCAGAGCGGCCGTCGCTTTCCCGAGCCTCTATCGTCACCCCCCAGAATCTAAAAATAAACAATCGTACTTAGACTGCTGTACCTAGGTTTTCGTCCCTAGGCTTTCTTTGTACGAGCGAGTTTGTATTGTGAGTCTAAGTTCAGTCCTCCGATAATTGTTCTGTACTTTTACAATCAATGGCAAACACGATGGCGACTCTGCTGGGGACTAACTTCTCCACGGCCGAGGAGTTGGTGACGCAATCGGACGCAGCCAAACTTGGCTCTACACAACAGAAGATGGTCGTACGCTTCAACCAACAGGCGTTCGAAGAGATGCTCTCTGAAGGTAGCACTGGCCCGGCCCAGAAGCGCACCCGCACCATAAAGGCTCACAAAGAGTGGAGGCCAAAATCATTTGCTCCTCCGCAAGCCCTTGATGAGGTGCTCTCTATTGCTCAAGATGGCGAGAAAGACTCCCCTGCGGCCCCACTTCAGACCGTAGACAACTCTGCTGTCCCCAAGTCCGGCAGAAGAAAACACTGTGATGCTGGACTTGCAGGGGCAAAGAGGAACTCTACGCGATCCGAGCCGCAGAAGAGTATTAACCGCAGGGAGAAAACCCATGCGGCTACAACCGCAGACCGCATAAAGAAAACTCATGCGGCCACATCTGTCAGCCGCATAACTTATGCGGCTACAGTTGCCAACTGCACGGATGAGACTCATGCGGCTATTAATGTCAATCGCTTGCAGAAAACCCATGCGGCCACAGATGCCAACCGCATACGGTCAGCCTGCACGGTCGTGACTCCTAACCGCATAAAGACTCATCCTACAACAAAAGACAACCGTATGCAGACAGCCTGCACGGTACCCAATGCTAGCCGCATAGCATCCGTCCCACGCTTTTTTCGATCAGTCTTCGACCGGCTCTCATGCGGTCCTGACCCTGATCATTATCTGGATGATAATCCAGACTCTGTGGTATTCGACTTAGACTCCTCCTATTACGCACCCACAAGTGCTAAAAGGAGGAAGTCTAGGGCAGCGCGGGCTCATCAAGTCCAGACGACTGCCCCAACCTCTGACTATCGGGGCGTCCCGCTGATTATCACACGGGCCTCTGATGGAAAGTTGTATAAGACCACTCAAGCCCAGCCCCCGGCGGCAAACAGACAAAGTGGTTCCTCTGACCTGCGTGAGGTTATCCTCCACAAACGCAAGGAAAGAGAAGGAGCTTCGGGGTGTAAAGAGCCCTCACACGGACATCAATACACCCAGATCATCGTCAACTGCTGTTGCAGCAACGCGGCGGTGACGGAAGACCGGCCATCCATCTTCTAAAGACTACATCACCCGAGCTCAGAAGACGAGGCACCTCCTGTTGTCTCCTGCAAGTCCGTACAGAAAGTTCTCGCCAAGGAAAGAGGGAAGAAAACGAGCATCTCCAGCCCAAAGGTGTCAACTACTGCAGCTAAGAAACCGTTGTCTAAAGGGTTGTCCTCCACTGGAGTATTTCAACACACCCGTTCGAAGACAAAAACTGCTGCAGTAGGAAGCTCGTCGTCTGCAACATTGGGGGTCGTCGGAACTGGGGTAGCACTCCTCCAAACATCTACGACAATCCGACATTCCAAGAATACGGACTGGAGGAAGCAAATCCTCCGACGGATACAACAGATACCGACATCCCCAAGGACATCCTAGACGAAGCAAGCTACGAAGCCGGGGGTAGTGTTCCTTCCGAGTCTGAACCTGAAGAGAACATCCCCACATATCCTGATGATTTCTCGATGCACGGGTACGACTCAGAGGGTACATCCTCTACCACTCCTTCCGTCACTCCTCATGTGAAGACGGTGTTCATGACAGACAGCAATCAAGGCGGTTCCGGTGATCGCCAGCGCATCGACACTTTGGAGGCCATATTGCACGCCTTGGTCAAGTCTGTAGACGAGATCAAAGCGGCGCTTCCTAATCTACAGGGGGTGACACCTGGCCAGACAAGCACGGGTCCCCCAATCAACGTAGATTCAAATTCGGCGGCACCGAACCCGGGCAATAATCCTCTCGAAGTAACGGCTCCGACTGCGACAGATGAGACCCGAGAAGTAAGGAGAGAAGTTCAAGAGCTCCGAGCCATGTTCCACGCCAGAGAAAACTCTCAAGACTTCAGAATACGGCAACCATATCCTGCTGAATGGAGGGACGTTCCATTCCCACCAAGATATAAGCCATTCAATATCAACCCCTATGATGGCAATACCTCAGCAAGTCGGTACATCACTTACTTCGAGGTCACTACCGACCATCTGCCTCATGATGACGCTATCCTGACACGGTTATTCATTGGGGCATTGGAAGGAGTCGCCTTCGATTGGTACCGCAACCTACCGGACAATTGCATCCATTCCTTCGCTGGCTTCAAATGCCTATTCTTGGAGAGGTTCTATGAGGTAGGGCAAGACGTCACGATGTCTACCCTCATGGACGTCATTCAAGGAGAGAAAGAGCTGACGAGGAATTATATTGAGCGGTTTCGTCAAACCGCAATGAAGTTACCATCTGGCAACCCGGACTCCTCCTTGATCGAAATTTGCCAAAAGAGACTACTCCCAACAATCAGTCTCTGGATGGGCGAGAGTCAATTCAAGGACTGGAAGGCTTTTATCATTAGTGCTACAAGTGCCGAAGAACGATTAAAGAAGGCTCGCCAACTGGGATTATATATCTCAGAGTGAGAGAACAAGAGCAAGCGTCCCAGCACCACCAACGACAATGGGGGTAGCCCCTCCAACAACCGGGACAACAGAGGCAAGCAGGCTATGGTGGCCGATACAGCCCAGAAGCCTGAGTCGCAACCTGCGGACAAACAATGGCCTCAAATCACTTACTCTTTTGATGACGGTCACGTCAAGCCTATCTTGGACATGCTCATACAAGGAGATAGGATTCAGCTTCCTCCACCAAGACGGGAGCCTCGGCCGGCTGATCTGGAGAACCCAAAGTTCTGCCATTACCACCGCTACGTCCACCATGCTACGCACGACTGCTACCAACTGAAACGATATATCCAGAACCTCATCGATTCGAACGCTCTGGTCATCGATTTCGAGGAGGTAACCATGGCAGCCAACATGGTGTCCGTACAATTCGGCAGCTTCCCTCCAAAAGAGACCCAGGACGGGGTTATACCCATTCCTCTGGCAACGATAGAGATTGCTAATCTCCCGCCTGCTCAAGCTGCTGGTCTAGTACCCCTCACCACATCACGAGGGAAAATTATGTGGGTCCATCCGGACCTAGTCCACGAGGTAACTCAGTCCACACCATCTTCTAAAAAGAAAAGTGGAAAAGTCAGATCCTGCCGCACCACCTCAGCAGATGAAGAGGAAGTCACGGCCGTTGTTACTCGATCCGGAGCACAATCTCAACCTGTGGCTGAAAACTCGACTGATGATCATCCGCCCAGTACCACGGATGCTCCGGGACTGGCTCAGCCTTCGACGACCGACAAGCCTAGGCCGAAGGAGACTCGCTTCGACAAATCCCTCAGAAAAAAAACATCTCAGGGGCTGGAGAGGCCCTACAACTTCGACATCTTGGCGCAATTGGCCAATACACCGGCCAAATTGTCCTTATATGAACTCCTGAGGCTCTCGAAGGATGTCCGCACAGTTTTGAGCGATGTACTTCAAAATGCCGACGCGTACCTAGCTCAGATCAACCTCACGGGAGAAAATCAGCCCGCAGACCTCCAAGACAGCGCCTGTATGGGAGCAATGCCCAACATCGTCTTCACTCCATAAGACATGCTCATCAAGACTAATCTGCACGATCGTCCATTATACTACACAGGCTTCATCGGCGACATAAAGGTGGACAGGATGCACATTGACCCTGGGTCTTCCATAAGCATCATTCCAAAAGGATTACTGCATCATCTTCGCATCCCGATGCATCGCCTGACCCCTACAAACACCGCCATCAGCGGGTTCAATTCGGGCAGGAGCTACCCAATCGGGAAGATCCGTCTGAAATGTCAGATTGGCGATCTCCAATCAGAAGTCACTTGCTACGTCATAGATGCTGACACTTCATACAACATCCTTTTGGGGCGCCCTTGGATTCACGATTACATGATCGTGCCTTCCATGCTACACCAATGCTTCAAATATGTCGACAAGCACGGCTTCGTGAGGACAAAATTTACTGACATCGATCCCTTCAAAGGGGTCGAATCTTATTACTCGGACTCCTGCCTATACGAAAAGTCGAAGAGGCACATTGAAGGAGGAAATAAACAAACTGATGTTGAAGCAACCACGGGATCAGCAGAACCTCTGACAATCCACCTCCAGGCTCGCAAACCAGGTAATTTCGCACCCCTTACGGCCACGCTGTGTAAGGACGCGATCAGCCTCTCGGCACAGAAAAAGCAGTTGAGAATCCGGCTGCCAAGATCCGGCCAGGTACCGAGACCCACAACAGGGCCACTTACTATCAGATTGCCGAGAGTCGGTCAATCCCAAACAGAGAAGCTCAATCCCTCCGATGGACCTCTGACGATACGCCTGTCTAAGAAAGGTCGTCACCCCGATGCGAGGTCTGACACCTCAAGCGAACCAGCCACCCCTCGCTCCACATCAAGTGCCGGACTGGGGGTTGCTAGTCTACCAACAACCCCACGCTCCGCTCCGTCAGTCGAACCTCTGAAGATCAAGCTGACTAGGATGCCCTCTCAATCTTCATTCACACAGGGGGTAGCCGAAGAGGAACCAGAGCTAGCCAAGTATGTGGCTGCCCACACTGACGCTCCCTCCGCAGATGATGTAATCCCTCTAGAAAAGATACCTTACTTCATCAATAAAGGGTTATCTTTGAACTACACCGAGCTCAATAGGCTATGTACAATGTATGCTATGGAACACGGTATAGGCACTCACCTACATACACAGGTGACAAATGTGTACACCGCTATCCAACTTACTCCAGTAGAAGATGCTTACCAAATAATCGAGGGAGGGGACCACCCAATCATCTTCGGCCGGACGAACAACCCGCATCCCCTCGCCATGGAAGAAGTCGACTTCGGGTCAGATGCTGGAAGACTGCCTCTGTATCTCTATAGCCCTCAATCCAAATATCTCATGCAGAAACAGGGGTATGATCTAGAGACAACGCCAGGACTGAACTACGGCACTGGACGACGATTACCTTTGAAGACGCCAGCCCCGGCGGGCAAACCACGGAACTACTATAACAAAACTCGATGCGGTTTAGGGTATGTAACGCCTACTACGACCCCTGAAAGCTCAGATGAAGAATGCGACTGGCAGTCACATTCAACCGGATCACCGACTTTCGACTCAGATACTAGCATCGGAGATGTGTTCAGACAAGTCATGTCAGTCAACATGGCATTCGCCGACGCTTACGAGGAAGACGAAGACGTCCCCAAAATCCTTGAGCTAGAGCCATGGGCCCAACAATTAGACGCACAATAGGAAAAGCGGTTCGAACTGAGAGAACCTCCTACTGAAGATGAAGTCATACAGGTGGATCTCGGCAGCGAATCTTCTCCAAAATCGATCTTTATCAGTAGAAGCCTAACTGACGAAGAACGAGAGTCGCTTTTAGAACTTGTCAGAGAATACATTGATGTGTTCGCCTGGAGCTATGAGGACATGTCGGGGTTAAATCCTGACATCGCCCTCCACAAACTCAATATACGGCCAGATGCAAAGCCAGTCAAGGAGCAACAACGATGCTTCCGCCCAGGCGTCATGGACACGATCGAAGCCAAAGTCAACAAGCTAATAGCCAGCGGCTTCATTCGTGAAGAGCAATACCCTGATTAGGTCGCCAATATAGTACCCGTCCTCAAGAAGAATGGAAAGATTCGAATCTGCATCGACTTCCGCAACCTGAACGAGGCATGCCCCAAAGATGAATTTCTCCTTCCTATCACAGACATCATGATCGACAATACATGCGGCTTTGAACGTATGTCATTCATGGATGGATTCTCGGGGTACAATCAAATCAAGATGTCTTCCGACGACGAAAAGCACACTTTATTTCGAACCCCGATTGGCACATACTGCTACACAGTCATGCCATTCGGTCTAAAAAATGCTGGCGCTACATATCAGCGGGCCATGAGTATTATTTTCAGAGAATATTTATGCAAGACAGTAGAATGCTATGTCGACAACATCGCCGTCAAGAGTCGCCGTAAGGAGGATCATCTGCAAGACCTGAGAACGGTGTTCAACTTAATGCGAGCCCACAATCTGAAGATGAACCCTACAAAATCGTTCTTGGGCGTATCCAGCGGGAAGTTCTTGGGCTTCATCATCACTTCACGGGGTATCCATGTAGACCCCGAGAAAACGAGGGCAATCATGGAGATGGGTCCCCCGAGAAATCTCCGTGAACTTAGAGGCCTCCAAGGGAGGCTAACTTATATCAGGAGGTTCATTTCCAACCTCTCCGGGCGATGCCGACCGTTCACCCACCTCATGAAGAAGGAAGTCTCATTCGTATGGGACGAGGAATGCCAGCGCGCTTTCGATGACATCAAAGAATATTTATCAAATCCTCCTGTCCTGGTGGCTCCGGTCCCTGGAAAACCATTCCTGCTCTATGTACGAGCAATTGAACACTCCCTCGGTGCCCTGCTGGCACAAAACAACGACGCAGGCCACGAGAAGGCCATTTACTATCTCAGCCGAATGATGGTCGGGCCCGAACACCGATACACCGCTGTGGAGAAAGAATGCCTCGCTCTGGTATTCGCCATTCAAAAGACGCGACACTATGTCACGGGGCAAACCATACATGTGATCTCACGAATCAACCCTCTCAGGGTCCTCATAACCAAACCAGGAGCACTCAGCTCCCGTCTTGCTACATGGGCGATATTGCTGTCCCCCTATCATATAATCTTCGTCCCGCAGAAGGCTGTCAAAGGTCAAGCCCTGGCAGACTTTTTGGCGGCCCATCCAGGATCGGAATCATCCAGAATATACGAAGAAATCCCAGATGAGGTCGCCGATTCAAATACAACCACCCACGATAACATATGACGGATGTTCTTCGATGGCGCTTCAAGAACCGGACCCAAAGAAAACATCGTCGTCGGAGTCGGAGTCGTATTGGTCTCTTCTATCGGGCTAGTGATCAATCGCGCCTACTCTCTCACGGAACCCTGCTCTAACAATGTGGCCGAGTACAACGCTTTGGTCATTTGCCTCCAACTCGCAAGAGAACTGGGGGTAGAATACCTTGAAGCATACGGCGATTCGCAATTAATCATCAACCAGATTCGGGGGACGTACGAAGTCCGCCATGAAGACATGATCCCCTACCACCAAATAGCGATCAGCATTATCTCATCATTCGAGGGATTCTTCATCGAACACGTCCCCAGACTCCAAAATATCGAAGCTGATGCCCTAGCGGGCCTGGCTGCTTCCCTAACAGTGCCAAACCACTCTCATCATTCGGTCGATGTAATCGGCCGTGAGCTGGTCTGCCCCAAGAACAACGTTCAAGCCATGGCGAGCTATTCTGCTCAGATGATCGACGAAGCGCCAGACTGGAGACAACCATTCATAGACTTCGTGGTCTATGACATCCTGCCCAAGAACCCGAAGGAGGCTACTTCTATCAGACGGCGTTCTCTCAGATTCTTCTACGATACAGAGACAAAAATGCGGTATCGCCGCTCCTACGACGGATTACTACTTCGATGCTTGTCGAACGCAGAAGCTAAAGAAGCCGTACGAGAGGCTCATGACGGTGTCTGCGGGGCCCATCAGCCTGGCCCTAAGCTGTAAGACCGCCTTCGCCGGATGGGCTACTACTGGCCCACGATGGTGGCTGCGACTGATCCTGAAAGGTGATGAATGGAAAAAACAGCATGTCGTAATAATAAGAAAAAAATCGAATTTTTGATGCAATAGATTATGCCCGAAAATGCAAGGCCTGCCAAGTCCACGCAGACTTCATTCACCAACCATCCGAATTCCTACATCCGATAGTGGCGTCCTGGCCATTCGAAGCATAGGAAATGGATATCATTGGTCCAATCACCCCACCTTCCTCCCGAGGACATCGCTTCATACTGGCGATCACTGATTACTTCTCAAATTGGGCAGAAGCTGTCCCACTCGCCGAAGTCAAGACTTCGAACGTAATCAGCTTCCTGAAGCACCACGTCATCTACCACTTTGGACTGCCCCGAAGGATCATCCATGATAATGGTCCGCAGTTTATAAGCCACGCATTCTACCGATTCTGCGACAAACACCGCATTCAGAATGTCGCTTCGACACCATACAACCCGACAGCAAACGGGTTAGCAGAGGCATTCAACAAAACAATCATCAAACTCCTCAAGAAATTTGTCTCCTCCAACAAACGCAACTGGAACGAGAAGCTCGACGAGTGCTTATGGGCTTATCGCACCACGGTTCGAACAGCCACCGGGAATATACCATTCTCTCTGGTGTACGGGAGTGAGGCAGTTCTCCCATTAGAGACTCAGATTCCCTCACTCCGAGTCGCCCTCACTTATCAATTGACAACGGATGATAACTACCGACGTCGACTACAAGAGTTAGAGGCCTTAGATGAAAAACGCCTCCTAGCTCAGCAAAGGATCGAATTATACCAAGCACGCATCTCAGGAGCCTTCAACAAAAAGGTCAAAGTCAGAACATTCCAAGTGGGCGATCTTGTTTTGGCAGTCAGGAGGCCAATGGTCATGACTCACAAGACCACCGGCAAGTTCCAGCCAAAATGGGAAGGCCCATTTATCATCGAGGCCGTGTTCTCCAATGGTGCTTACCGCCTCGCCAAGCAGAACGGAGACTTGCTCATGTTGCCCGTCAACGGCAAGTTCCTGAAGAAATACTATATTTAAACAACATTTTCCAGAGTTTCGAGTTATGTGCCCGCTGGTACCACTGAACTCAACCCCCTAATTTTCCAACTTATTGAGTCACGTACCCTCTTGTACCGCTGAACTCATATCCCAAATTCCCAAGTCATGTACCTGCTGGTACCTCTGAACTTACACTTTGATTCCAACATTCACAGATTTTCGAGTCATGTACCCGCGTGTACCGCTGAACTCATACCCTTCTTCCATAAACATATCACAAATTCCTAAGTCATGTACCTGCTGGTACCTCTGAACTTACACTTTGATTCCAACATTCATGGATTGTCGAGTTATGTGCCCATCGGTACCCCTGAACTTACATCCCGGTCACTCTTTTGAAAGAAAGTCATATATAATCGTACCGCTGAACTTTCTTCCTACAAGAGATCCTCCCTCATGATCTAATACCTGCACTCCCAGTGCACAACAAAGGTAACGGATCCACAAATTTCTAAGACGACCATGTTTTCATCACCTCTGAGTCGTCCCATTTCCGCCAAAAACAAATCACCCCTACATAGAACTTCCATGTCCTTATTACCTCTGAGTTGTTCTATGTACCCCCCTGTCAAAGAGACCCTCATGCTCACCATGTCCTCAGCACCTCTGAGTCAGTATGATTGGTTCCTTTCTTTTAAACTTATTGTCCGTATCCAAAATCAGGATATGTTAGGGACAATGGGTCCACGCAAAATGACCCGATAAAAGGATTATTACAAAGCAAAAGAGTGAAGCAAATATATATTCCATTCAGTCAGAAATCAGTTACATCCACACGGTTACAGGAAAATTCTTCATTACAGACAAGACACCTCAAACCCCTAGTTACAAAAATACGTATACAACTCCTTCAACCACATTACATATGAAGGGTGCAACTGAGGAAGATCCTCGTCCAGAATGGGAGAATCAGGATTCCCAGTGGTGTCACCCTCAGCAGTCTCGACAGTGGAGAGGACGTCGTCCCTCTCAGGCTCCGATTCTTCTTTCATTATCTCCTTCTTAACAGAGGAAGGCCCCTGATTGACGCCAGGGAGCGACGGATCCTCTACCACTGCAATATCAGCACTCGGTGGAGACACTATAAGAACCAAAAGACGGAAAAAAGTGATGAGAAATGATGAAAACAGTCAGGAGATATTCAGAAGTGTTCATGCGGCTCATTTAAAGACAACTCTTATGCGGCTTGGGCATGGAATATATTCCATGCGGCTCATAGGATGTGTATGCGGACCACGTAATCTAAAAAGCTCGCATCAAAATGATTATGCACGAAGCAATGCAGCAGAGCAGCATCTTTTAGGGTTTCAGAGCACCCAATCTTTCGCACAGTCCTTACTTTCGACGACAACATGAACATCAAGACGAACGGGGGGTACGGCAATTGAAGACGAAGCCGACTTCCTGCTCCTAGCTACAACCTTCTTCACTACCTTGGAAGCCCTAGGTGCCATCGTGGTTTGTCAGTTGGAAGAAGAAAGCAAGACAGAAATCTTAATCAGAAAGAGTCTAAGAGAGAAATCCTTCTAAATACCCTTCCATTTATAGAGAAAGGAGGACCAAGACCGACGCTTCGTACAAAGTAGTCGACTCTTCGGCTATCGATACTGACTAGTTAATTAGAGGTCAGAAACTCCTAGGATCCTGCCCCAAAAAGGTTTGCATGCATGACATAATGGCGTGGCGAAAAGCTATGCGGCTGAACAATCTATGCGGCCAAGATCTCTATGTGGTCAGGGTTTCATATGCGGTTAGAAGAGCACGGCCATGCTTCTTATTCAAAGTATTTCAATTTTACAAATTGAAAACTTTGAAGGGGGTCCTGTAGAAGCATGGAAAATACTAAAGAAAACGACTCATGCGGCCAAGAAAGACCCATGCGGCTCAGAAAACGCATGCGGCTCAGAGAGTCATGCGGCATAAAGAGCTATGCGGCCGGAGGCATTCCATACGGTTCAGAAGACACGTGGCGTGACAGTGCTCCCCTCCGATCCATGCTGTATTAATTGCTTTGACGGCTGACCCCTCTGAAAAATTGACAGACCTGACACCAAAGCAGGTAATTATGACTCTGTCATGATGATGAATCTCTAGGGAAGAGAAAGAAATCTCTGACACGATCCCCCGAGAGCAACAAAATGCCACGTGGCCCTGCCACGTGGGTGTGCTTATGCGGCTCGAAGTGAAGACTTCCCATGCGGTTCAGAGTGAAGCTGTCCCATGCAGCTCGAGTGGAATCATCCCTATGCGGCTCAAGAAGATCATGCCCATGCGGCTCAAGCAGACACACCATTATGCGGTTCATGCGGCTCATCATATGGTTCAGAAGTCTGAAGGAGGGGGCCACTGCCCAGACAGCCCTGACACGTGTCCCAAGTCTTATCTGGCCCAAAATTCATGCGGCCCAAATCTCATGCGGCCCAATCTGCATGCGGTTCAAGTCTCACCATTGGCTCTCAGGACACGTGTCCTTAGCCGATCAATCTCCCAAATTTATGGCAATCCAAGATCGGGTCGAATCCTAATGATCTAGGGCACGTAGCAGGAGAATAAATTTGATTTATTCGCAGATATGAGAGAATCATTATAAGGAAGATTTATGCCAATCAGCATTAATTGCTAATGGAGATTTGGTGTAATCTACCCTTAATGGTTCTGATTCGTCACAATCAGAAACGAACGGCCTAGATTGATCAATCCCTAGGCCGCCGCCATCTCCAAGAGCTAATCATTGGCAACCCTAGCGATCACATCCCACTATTATAAATAGCAAGGTGCCATTCCCTTGTGAGAGATAGGGAGATATACAAAAAAAGAAGCCAGAGAAGAATACGTATACACAGAGAGACTTTCTTTATAGTCAGAGAGAGAATATACACAGAGAGAGAGAAGCCAGGAGAGCAATCAGAGAGAGAGCAAGAAGGCATTTCTTCGTCAACGACCAAGCAGATCTTTCCCGAGTCAAGGCTGCGTACCGATCGTCCAAGGAGTAAGACAGAGCGGCCGTCGCTTTCCCGAGCCTCTATCGTCACCCCCCAGAATCTAAAAATAAACAATCGTACTTAGACTGCTGTACCTAGGTTTTCGTCCCTAGGCTTTCTTTGTACGAGCGAGTTTGTATTGTGAGTCTAAGTTCAGTCCTCCGATAATTGTTCTGTACTTTTACAATCAATAGCAAACAAGAGCGTCTGCTATCACATTAGCCTTGTCTGGATGATACTGAAGCTCCACGTCATAATTCTTGATCAACTCTAGCCATCTTCTCTGCCTCATGTACAGTTCCTTCTGGATAAAGATGTACTTCAGACTTTTATGGTCTGTGTATATGTCCACTCGGTCACCATATAAGTAATGCCTCCAAAGCTTCAAAGCAAATACTACCGCCGCTAACTCCAAATCATGAGTTGGATAATTCTTCTCGTGGTCCCGAAGCTGCCTAGATGCATACGCTATCACCTTCCCATGCTGCATAAGGACACATCCAAGTCCTTTACCTGACGCATCACAATATACCGTAAAACCTCCGAGCCCAACTGGCAATGTAAGGATAGGCACTGATATCAACTTCTGCTTTAGATTCTCAAATGATGCCTGGCATTCTGCCGACCAGACGAATGGTACATCCTTTCGTGTCAAGCGGGTCATGGGTGCTGAAAGTCTCGCAAAATCTGATACAAATCTTCTGTAATATCCTGCCAATCCCAAAAAGCTCCGTACATCAGCTACGGTCTTGGGTACTGGCCAACTCTCTACTGCTTCTACCTTCTTGGGATCCACTGCTACTCCAGCTCCTGATACGATGTGACCCAGAAATGAAATATGATCCGTCCAGAACTCACACTTGCTGAGCTTGGCATACAACTGGTTCTCTCTCAAAACCTGCAACACTTTCCTAAGGTGGTCTTCATGCTCCTCTTCACTAGCAGAGTAAACAAGAATGTCGTCGAGAAACACCACGACAAACTGATCTAAATATGGCATAAAGATGCGGTTCATCAAATCCATGAATATAGCTGGAGCATTGGTCAAACCAAACGGCATTACTAAGAATTCATAATGTCCATACTTCGACCTGAATGCTGTCTTGGGAATGTCTTCCTTTCGAACCCTTACTTGATGGTACCCTGAACGAAGATCTATCTTGGAGAAAACTCTAGCCCTGCTCAACTGATCAAACAAGTCGTCGATCCTTGGTAGTGGGTACTTGTTCTTCACTGTTGCCGCGTTAAGCTTCCTGTAATCGATGCATAATCTGGATGATCCATCCTTCTTCCCTACAAGTACCACTGGTGCTGCCCATGGTGATATGCTAGCTTGGATGAACTTCTTCTCCTTCAATTCCTCTATGTGCTGATACACCTTGGCCTGCTCCGAATCCGCCATTCTGTAAACTCGATCTGATATCGATTTAGTTCCTGGTGCCAATTCTATGCTGAACTCAATATATCTAACTGGTGGTAGACCTGGAAGTTCTTCGGGAAATACGTTTAGGAATTCTTCAACTACCTTCGGGATCTGAACTTCTTCTATTGCCGCTACTACTCCCTGCTCCTGCTGAGTCGCCTCTGATCTGACTAAGGTAAACCGCTCCATGCCTGGAATATCAAAAGATACACTCCCACTACGACAATCTATTGTCGCATGACTGTCTTTCAGCCAGTCCATGCCTAAGATAACGTCGAAATTTCCAACAGAAAATTCTATCAACTGGACGGGTAAGGTATGCCCGCAAACTACAACACTACATGCTAGAATAACTCTACTAACTCCTACGAGCCCATTGCCAGTGAGTATATTCAACCTCCCTGGCAATGCCTCGAACTCCATTCCTAGCCGTGTCGCAAATTGTGCAGATATAAATGAGTGTGATGCTCCCGAATCAAACAATGCTACTGCGGGATAAGAGGTGACGAGAACGTTACCTGCCACAACATCTCCCGATGCTAATGCCTCCTCCAAGGACAGTGTGAATGCCTGCCCTCGACCTCCTTGCTGGTTCCCATGTTGCGGCCTAGCCTGGTGCTGCTGCTGGCCCCTGCCTTGATGATGCTGGGGTGGTCTATACTGGTGTTGCTGCATCGGCGGTCCCTGCTGTCGATATATCTGAGCCTGCGGACGCTGGGCCAATGGTCTCACTGCCATTGCTGGTCCTCGATACTGGCCTGCCCCTGGTGCTGGCAGAGCAGGAAACTGCTGCCCTGGTCCTCCTGACCTCGAATTCATGGGACATGTGGTAACCCGATGGTCTGGATTTCCACATATCAGACATAGTCCATTCAATGTCCGACACACATCTCTAGTGTGCCCCATCTTCCCACAATAAGTGCAGCCCGTCGGGGGTTGCAGGTTCTTCCTCTGTTGCTGTTGCTGCTGCCTGGATGGTGGTGCTGGTCCTCGTATCGCCACATCATGGATACGAATGCCAGTGGATGGTGCTGTTGTTCGGGGCACTGCTCTCCCTCCTCCGTCAATCTGACTGTGGGATCTCTTCTGGCCCCCAGTCCTTACTGCAAGCCTCTGAATGGTAATCTCATGCCTCCGGGTTGCCGTCAATATCTCATCAAAAGTCTGGTAATTGTGCCCTTCTATCAATTGCAAGAGCTCAAGATGAAACCCTTGCTGAAACCTCATAGCCCTCTGGCGCTCCGTCGCTACCATCTCTGGGGCAAATCTACTCAATCTGCAGAACTCTGCTGCATAAGCATCTACAGTCTTGCCAGCCTGCCTGAGGCTGATAAACTTCTGCTGTAGCTCAAACTACGCCACAACTCTATAGTACTTCGTCTTGAATCTTGCTGTGAAATCGTCCCAAGCAACGGGACGTCTGATACCTACTTCCTCTGATTCCCACCAATCACGTGCGAGATCCTGAAGTAACAACTTCACTAGATCCACACGTTTTGCTACTGGTACCTTAGCTGCCGTCAGAATAGCCTCAATATCCTTAAGCCATGCATCTGCTGATATGGCATCCTCCGTGCCCTCAAAACGGCGGGGGTTGTACTTGTAAAATCTGGTTGATGCTCCTGAATCTGGCCTCGCCCCTCTTTCCAATGCCGTCTGCAATCCTTGGTTGAGTAGTACATTCTGCTCTTGTAGCTGAGTGTGCATGCGTTGCTGGGCCAACATCTGATGTTGCTGAGTAGCCATCATTCCTCTCATGATCTTCAGAAGGGCTGGTGTGTCCACTTGGGTAGGTGGAACTGTCGGTGGGGGTGGAATGTCCGGATACTGCGACCCAGCTGCTGGTTCCACTATCACTTCTTCCTGGGTAGCCTCCTGAGGGGAGACTGGCCCTTGCTGCTGACCAACCTGGTCAGGTTGTCCATGTTGCTGTCCATGTTGTTGCTGTCCAGTCCTAACAGATGCGGACGAGGTGCCCCTAAGAAAAGGGATAAGAGAACAATCAAACGACTGGATATGAAGGATCAATGAAGTCAAAGGATACTGGAATGTCAAGCTGGAGTCGAGAATCAACAAATCATGAGATCAAGGGGAAACATGTGTGATTGAGACATCTTATAAATCAAAACACCCTACAAGTCTGAAATCAGACCTGCATGGGCCACCACTAAAACCTTGTCACGCCCCAGAACCATAATACTGGAGAGCGGGGGAATGACTCAGCTAGCTACGTATTACGGGTAGAAGAATACCGTATAATACGATCAATGCTGTCTAAAAGACGAGGGGGTGCATACTACATGAAAGTCTTACTATGGTCACTTCACATCTATTGTCTCAATCAATCGAACAAGAAACAGTAATAGAGAACATGTAAGATAAAGCAGTAAGGCGTCCCAAATGCTCTGTCAAAATGTTCTTGATATCTAGCTTTACAAAACATAGCCAGATTTGATGAAGCAAAAGTATACACAATTGTTATCAGCTGCAGCCTGACTTTAGTTACAATTATGTAAAAAGTAAATATAAGACAATCCGACTAACAATGTCGGTGCCAAACGACAAAGTATAAAGTAGATAATAAAATGAGCGGTGAAGTAAGGAACCCACTCGAGTCCTCCTACGATCATCCCTCTAGTGTTGACCATCTTGGAGGTAGAAGTAAGCTGAATCCTCGGGGACTGGCTCTAAATCTGGCCATGCAAAACCAGAGAGGTTAGACCTCTAATAGCAAGTACCACAAGGGAGCACGACATGAGAACTAAAACCAGTAATGTGAAATATGATAAATAGATCTCTGCTTGCTAATAGGATTCACATAACATCACGATACTTCGAACCAACCTCCCAACCAAACAAAGACAGAAGTTGGCCCGTCATGTCCTGACATTCTGATCATCCCAGTTAAGTAACAGAGTAGGTACAGTGCACAAACAAATCATCTTGAACGGTCAATCAAATCCTACGGCTTGCTATTTTGAGTCCAAGTTATCCTGGAATTATGCAAATAGGGATTCCTCAGTTCTTACTATGTACGAGCAAGGTTAGTTTATCCAGTCAATCAATTGCGCCAATCATGTAGTTAGACGAGTCCCAGCGGGACGCCCGCCGTTAATATAGCATGTATAATAATATAAGCAGATACTGTTCCCTGCCCGTGTGACAGATTTACAGTATCTGTGGGAACCAGCCGGCCCGTCGGGCACTTAATAGTCCCAAGGGGGCTGCCATATAAGAACTCGGAAATCTATTCTCTCCATGCCATCATTATTTTATTTAACTTAATAGTCCCTACGTTGAGTGAAGTTCCATGCCGTGGATCATGGTCATTCAAATGAGTACTTTCGTACGGGGTACGATATGTGCAACTCTACAATGATACCCGTGCGGCTAGGTTGTAGGTTTTACATAGCGTGATGCAACAATCAAATCTAACCACGGAGTAATCATGCCTTGACCATAAAGTACACATGCTATTTTTATAAAATAAATAAATAATTTGAAGCCTGCATGTGCCTACATGCCAATATTCGGGATTGGCTAATCGAGTACAATAGTTCATTACATGAACGTGTCTCATTCATTTCATTCAATAAGACGACTAGCCAGTCTCTTAGTTCCAACTAGGAACGCATGATCAATTTTAGTCAAGATAACCATTATCATCAATGGTGACAAGGCATGAAAGTCAAATAGTATTCAGTGGAGTCGAGTCTACGACTCTCAGGGTTTAATTCCAGTCAATCGGGGTATCTATAACTCAATTCACGACACATGGTACATCTCACGTAACAATCTATATTTAACAGGAATATTAACATATCATGATTATATCAAGTTTATGCAAAAAGGCGTAAGGATATAAAATGGACGTTAAATATCTAATAAGATATCAATATACAGGGCTATAGAAGATCCAGGGTAAGCAGGCTACTCTCATGTCAGCCTACGCTCATGTCAGCGTACGCTCAGGTCAAGCTACGCTCAAGCCAGCGTACGCTCAGGTCAAGCTACGCTCAAGTCAAGCTAGCGTATGGACTCCATACGACCCCTAGTCACCCAAGTGAGCGTATGCAGGACATACGCTCCAAAAAGGCAGCGTATGAACTTCCTACGACTCCTCACTATCCAAGTGAGCGTATGCAAGTCATACGCTCCCAAAAGGTAGCGTATGAACTCCATACGACTCCTGACCATACAAGTCAGCGTATGCAAGTCATACGCTCCCAAAAGGTAGCGTATGAACTCCAAACGACTCCTGACCATCCAAGTCAGCGTATGCAAGTCATACGCTCCCAAAAGGTAGCGTATGAACTCCATACGACTCCTGACCATCCAAGTCAGCGTATGCAAGTCATACGCTCCCAAAAGGTAGCGTATGAACTCCATACGACGTACGCTTCCAAAAGGTAGCGTATGCAAGACACACGCTACCTAAAAAGGTAGCATATACACTCCATACTGTGCTGCGCTAAAGAGCGCGCTCAGCTCAGTGACGCAAGCTAAAAAGCTAGCGTACACTGCTCACTGTCTTCTCCAAACAGTAAGAACTCCATGGTTGCACCCCAAAGCTTCAAAAGTCCATAACTTGGTCAAAACAAGTCCAAATCCAACTTTCCAAAGGTCAAAATTGGGTAGAATAAACTTTTCTACAACATGGAACCATCAGAACTTGAAAACAAAGAAGTTCGATAGATCAAAACCACCAAACTCCAAAAATAACTCATTTCTAAATCTACAAAAATTAAGACTTCGAAATGAAAAATGCCAAGTTCTAAACTCTCTTAGGATCTTGCGAGGAAGATAAATGAACTACAAAAACATGGGTTCTCATGGGGAGCAAGTTGTACTTGCCTACGGTTTGGTAGGTGGAGAGAGTAATGAAGAAGAAGAAGCAGAGTAATGGTGAGAATGAGTAATGAGGAAAGAGAATGGAGAGGGTGGCTTTAAATATGGAAGGGATGGTAGGTAGGAGCTAATGGGCCGGGTCCAATGGGTCGGGTTGTAGGGGATCCAACCAAAGCCAACCCGAACCCAAATAAGCAAGACTAAGGCAGGGAATAAAAGCAGGAAATAAAGGGCAGAAATAAAATTGCAGAAATGTAATTGCAGGAAATAAATAAACATAAAAATTTAAAGAGCAGATTAATTGATTAACATGAAATTAAAGGAATTTAAATACAGGATAATACATGATAAATATTAAATAAATACATGATAAATACTAAATAAATATACATGAGTTGTACATGTATAAAAATACGCATTCTGGGAATGGGAAGTGACACGACGCAATCTATTGCAAGTCACCAAGCGGCTTAACATAGCTATAGCTAAGTGGTATTGTATATACCACTCAGAAATCGAGCCTATCGTTATCGATACAATGCTTCGCTACACTGATCGCATAATTGGTACTGCATATACCATTCGAAATTGAGTCATTACTCGATATTACACTCCGTATGGGTCCGACATCTATTCTAACTTAACTATCCCGTGGCGATCTTTCCGATCCCAGCTTTAGCGTTCTTCTTACTCGAGTTGGCACAACAACCGAACCAACATGATAGTCGTTCGCTCAAGTTTGACATACATTCAACCTAATCGTACCACCACGATTATATCGATCATACCCACAACATTCGCTTATTCAAAGCTCAATGCGACATTCGGCCAACATAAACGTTCGTCTACTTAAACTCAACTTAGCGACCAACTCGACTCGTTCAAATCGCATCCACGATCTTCCAATCTCACTCGTTGCAACTCGTACAATGACTTATTCTTGATACTTAAGGTCGTTGCTCTTGTTTAACATATCCTATCCATCCGCATAGCCATACAACATGTATCATACCATGTCGACTCGTTGCATCGATGCAACGAACGGTTCACGACTTGCTGCACTCCGTGCAACCAACAGTACCTAATCATTCGCATAGCCACGTGACTCGTATCGCCTCATATATCGACTCGCTGTACTTCGTGCAACTAATAACACATATCTTCTCGCACTTCATGCAACCAACAACACATAACTCCTCGCACTTTGTGCGATCAATAATACATATATCATTGCACTTCATGCAACCAACATCACCATATTCATTGTACTTCGTGCGACCAACATTCTATAACTCGTTGCACTTCGTACAACTAACATTCTTCGATGGAACCCGGAGATAGCGTGATAGACTTGACATACTTGTGGCGGACGTACGCACTTAATATAGACTTATTGTATGGAACATCCAATGTAGCGTCGAGCAGATCCATGAGCCATACGGTTACGGAAATAACTTAGAGTCAACTGATTTTTGATATTGAAGCAACTGAGGGTCAAAGAGATTCGTTCACGGTCTAGAGGATGGAACCGCTCTGATACCAACTTGTCACTCCCCGATCCGGAAAATCGTTCGTCCTCGCTAGATTTCCCCCGAATCATCGTCTTCGCTGGGACGTGATGCCGCACGAGCCTGGAGTTGCACTCGTGTAAGACAAGATAATAGGTTCACATAGTGTTTATCTCAAATTTATAACATAAGCAGCGAAAGAAAAATAAAGTATACAATAAGAATCTCTTTTATTGATAATGAACTGAAGATTAGAAAGACTCTGAATAGCCCAACTTAATATGCCAATTGGCTACAACGCTCATGATCTCTCTAGCTCACAAAGGATTTCATTGTTCTATACATTATGTCTCATTATAGCCAACAAGTAGTCTTCGGTCGAATATCTCCATGTTGCAAGTCTGAACGCCTATGCGATAGCTCCTCTTGAAACGCTAAGGACTCCATGCCTCGGCACGTCCAAGCCAAGTCCCGCCTCGAGCCGATCATAACCTGAACCTGTACACAAACTAGTGGAGGATTAGTGCTTTCGTCCTCGCTGTACTGATCGAGACCCACTCGCACCCAAACCAAGCACTAAGTAAATTTAGTGAACATGCATCTTAATTTGGTGATCTTTCTAATTAGCCTTAGGATCAGTTTCATGGAAATATTCAACATGGTAACTTAATATGATTGTGTCTCATATCATGTTTCTGCAACAGATACAGTTAGACATAATATGAACGTAAACATAATGAATTGTGTATAGCTCCGTCCCTTTCTGCCTAGCTTGTAATGGTTAGAACTCGAATAAGCAATCATACATTTCACGCAACTAGCCGACCATAAACTTAAACATATGCATAAGGGCGGCAGGCCCTGCGCCTGCACCCAACTCTCATCTCAGCCCACTGGCCCTATCTATATGAAGGTCACGGTGTTTTGCACCGTAATGGACTTGGCATCCTTATGTGTAAGCCTATGATCCCTTCGATACGGGTTGCTAGTCCAATATTCGAAGGATCCCAAACTTACTGATATCATAGCTTATCACAACACTGGCCGATCGCAAACCGTCCGAATGATATGTACCATAAATACCATACATAATTCCCTCCTAAGCCGAGCGGTCCCGGTGTCCCGGTCGTAACCGT
This sequence comes from Iris pallida, assembly GCA_029216955.1. Taxonomy (NCBI): domain Eukaryota; kingdom Viridiplantae; phylum Streptophyta; class Magnoliopsida; order Asparagales; family Iridaceae; genus Iris; species Iris pallida. Next base: position 13,374,742 of record JANAVB010033820.1, on the reverse strand, counting down.
CCGAGGGAAGCCGCACCCGTGCACGGGCCATCCGAGTCCATTGACCATGCAATACGTGCCATAGCATACAAGTCATACATTCCAACCCATCTCGTGTTCCATAAACATAATCCATAATCTCTATCTCAAGTTCCGACGGCATTATGTCCCAACACATCCGTATTGATGCACGAGGCCCAACGGCTTAGGCTTCTCGTACTTATTTTCAACGTATTCCGTTCATAAGTTGTTCATATAGCCTAGTTCCGTAGTTACTTAGTCATTTCGCAGATTTTGTGCACGAGGGCACGCCTAACGCCATAATCAATGTTCTAGACCTAGTGTTCAATATTCTCGGAGTCGTGCACGTGATGCACATCTCAATATTGCCTTTCAATGTTCTACCATTATTGTCCTACTGCGACCAGTACACTTGATGCACGTCGCTTCAACTGTTCAATATTCAATGTTCTATCTTAATGTTCAACTCATGCTGAAACCTTAAATCGCCTGAGCCATGCTCGCTAACTCAATAGCTACTTACGCATACAAGGATATATTTTATTAGACGTGAAGGAATATGGAGAGAGAGTCAAGAACCCGCCCACCTTAAGTCAATATGCCTTGTCGTTTCGTCGAGCTGAAGCGGCTCGATTCTATAACTTGGTTGCACAGCTAACTCTCGGACTTAGCCATTCTTTTGAACTACTCGGTTGATTTGGCCTATCGTGCCCATGCCACCCTCCGTTGTAAGGCGACGATTTGGTTTCGCGGACACTTTACTGAATAAAGTAAAAGGTCGACCTCTTATCGTCCAGCGTAAAAGCATAGCCTGCACACCAGATCAACTAAAATTAGCACTTGCTCAAACGGGACTTATCCTTTGCATCGATTCGATTCATAGATTCCAATCGACTTAAAGCTTACCTTTTGCCAACATAACTCTTGCATCGATTCGCATCGATACTTCATCGGGTCAACGCAACTCTTCTAGTCAACGACTCATTATAATGTACCGTACGGAGCGGGGCATTACACTCACCCCCTGCCCACCCCCCAGCCACCCCCACTCACCCCCCAACCACCCGTATCCCTCCTGCCCCTCACCCCCCCAATCGGACCATTCCTCACCCCCAACCACCCGCACCCCCCTGCCCCTCCCCCCGAGCCACCCGCACCCCCCCATCCACCAACAACCAAAATATATATATAGAGAGAGGGAGGAGAATCACGTACCAGAGAGGGAGAAGAGTCGCCGGAGAGAGTGAGAGCGCCGGAGGAGGGGAGGAGAGAGAGTGAGAGAGTAAAATGGGGGAAAATGAATCGTTAGGGGAATTTAATTAGAATTTAGTGACGTTTATCCTAACGTCGCTAAATTAGTCGCTATTAGCGACGTCATAGCGACGTTTCGCGACGAATAGCTCATGTAACTAATTTACGTCGTTGTCACGTCGCTATTTTTGTCGCTAGTAGCGACTATTAGCAACGTTTCTACTAAACGTCGCTAATGTGCACAATTTAGCGATGTTATACTAACGTCGCTAAATTTATGTCGCTAATAGAGCAGATTTTAGTGAATCAATAAATAGGAGATCGCATGATAATGAAAGGAAAGCACGAGCTGGATAATAAACGTGATATCAATACCTGAATCTCGCAAGCAATATCGTAATCATCTGAAACTCACAAGTGACGTAATCATCCGCCATCTAGAACCGTTAACTAACTCCACGCAATCACTAAACCTGAAGAGATCATCAGGTCCTCAGGAGACATAGCAAGATACATAAAAATATGCCTATTATAGGAGCTTAAAAAGTGCTTCATAGACTGAGTCAAAGAGATAGGGCTTTACACTCAAATGAGCTGTTTTACGCCAACTACTTTACGCCAGGGACAGGCCAACTATTTTACGCCAGAGACAGGTTGTCAAATCATGCATTTAATGTAAAGTGATAATGGGTTTGACATAAAGATCTACTGACAGCGTATAACACAGAATTCGAAGGAATGAGTTTTACATAGAAATCAATATTATCGTTTAGTATGTAGACTGAGCTATTTTACGCTCACAAGATAGCTTTTTTTATGCATGAATACTATATAAGCTTTTTATGCTCAAAGTTGATATGTGCATAAAGTTTATTTGGGCTACTTTTTACGCTCAAGGTTGTTTTATCAACCACTTTACGCGAGAAGTCCATTTTAGGGCTATTTTACGCCTAGTCTACTACTTTACGCTCAGAGTAGATTTGGGTTGTTTTTACGCCCTATCATTCTTGACTATTTTGGAACGTGGTTTACCTACGTGGCTTTCATGCCACATATCTCGAAGAACGTGTGTACGTGCATCATATTCTTATTGAAATAATGGGACACGTGTCAACGTGTGTAGAGTATGACTTCAGTCATGGGTGGCAGTTACTAGCGTAAAGACAGGACTTTGCTGAGTTTTACGCACAAAAAGCCAAGTCTATAAATAGACTTATTTTTATATGGAACACACGGAGAGACAGAGGAGAGAATACAGAAATCAGAGCCCAGAGACTTTGATTTTCGAGAGCATTCTTCTTCAACTTTTCTTCCAGAATAGAGTGAAGCAAAGCAGGAAAGCATTCGACCTCGCCATCAGTGCCCAAGTGCGTCGATACCTTTCTGGTGACTTAGCTCTTCCGGTTGTTCATCTTCTAGTAGTGATCTTCATCATCATCGTATGGTCCAAGGAACAAAGTGATCGCCTTCAGATCAGACTTCTATAGCAATACTTTCCAGAATAATTTGTACTTCTTGTACTTTTTCTCGTTTTATTTTCAAAAGCCAATTTTTAGGCATTTTGTTAAGTAAAACAAAATGGCGACTCTGCTGGGGACGACCTTCTCCTCTGACGAGGAGGCAATTGCTCAATATGATGATGTGTCGATTGGATCGACAAAAAAGACTCTGGTTGTACACTTCGACCAGACTGCTTACGAAGAAATGCTCCGAACTGGGGGTAGCACTCGCTGCTCCAATGTTCAGAAATCGTAGAAGGCACAAAAAGTTTGGGTTCCCAAATCCAAGGCATTCTCGGATCTCCCTACTGTCTCTGCAGGCAAAGGAATCCTTCCTACTCCTGTTGTAGAGGCTCCCATCTGCGATGAGGCAGTCTCTACTTCGGTGATACACCATGCGCGTAAACAAGTCTTCCGTTTGTAATGTGGCAGACTCTCCAATGTTATGCTCTGAGCGTAAAAATCAGGTTTCACGCCCTGGGCATAAAAATTAGGTTTTACGCTCTGAGTGTAAAAACATGTCTCCCTTCTGTAACGTGGCAGACTCCAATGCTTTACGTTCTGAGCGTAACAATAAGTCTTCCGTCTGTGACGTGGTAGACACACAAAATTTACGCTCTACGCGTAAAGGAAAATCTTTCGTCTATGACGTGGCAGATACTCATGTTTTGCGCTCTATGCGTAAAGGTAATTCTCCTGTCTGTGACAGTGTAGATAAAATTCATAATGATACTTCTACATCTAAAGTGAATGTACCTGCACGCATGAAGCATAAAAACATAGTTGGTAAATTTTTTGTTTTCAACCAACAACCTTCTTATACTGCTGTACGCAAGGTACCAAACCTACAAATTACACGCAATGAAGATGGAGTCCTTCGTGCTAAAAAATCTCAGGATTTATGCACGCAACTCCAAGCGCGTAAAAATGTACATTTTGGTTCTGCGAATGCAGCCAGTAATCTTCTTTGTACACAAGGGACTAAACGTTTGTTTACTCCAAATATAATAAAGAAGACTATTCCCTATACTCCTTCTGATTTACGTGAATTGCTAATGCAAAAGCGTAAAAATAGACAATCTTCCGTGACACTCCCCTAACAAGAAAATCATCATTGTGAGTTTCACCAGGTTGTAATTAAATATTGTTGTTCGGCTTCTAAACGATCAGTTTTTGACCGGTTAAGTTTTAATGTACCCCAACAACAAGCTGATGACCAAGAACATGAGTTGTCATATACGTCAGTCAACATGGCATCTCATACCAACAGAGGACGACGGCCTAGACGGAACATGTCCCAAACTCCAGGTCAACAACAATTCAACAGACTTTTTGATTCCTTTGAAGGAGTATATCAGAATACTCGATCAAGAAGACAAAGACAATTACAGACTTCTGATTCAGAAGCTGGGGGTACTCAATCTTTTGAGTCCGAAACTGATAGTGTCAATTCATACTTCTATACTAATTCCTCTGTATCTTCAAGAGAGGTTAAATCCTACGCTATTGGAGATAAAACAGAGACATCATCTGCTAATACAAAACAACGTCTCACTGCCGTTGAGCAATCACTGAAAGACATGCTTACCATGATGCAAAGCATGCACCAGATAATAACGGCTCAGCAAACTGCTCAACCGGCAATAGTAATACCGGTGCAGGTAGCAGCACAAACTCAAGATAGTCAAGGGGCTGATATACCTTTGAATATTCAAGAGCCTGTTGTTAACCAAAATTCTGCATCTCCAGATTCCACCATTCCAGAAGATGTACCATCTCCGGTGGGGGTTACGGTACATCCAACAACCATTCAATCAAATGTGCTTCCTCAAACCAGTAAAGCCATTCAAGCAGTACGTGAGCTCAAAGAACAGTTTGAAGTTTTGAAGCACAAGAATCAGCTCCAGAGGTTAGGGATTAAGCAACCTTACCCTCCTTATTGGAATGATGTACCCTTTCCACCGAAATTCAAGCCACAATCAATGGTATTGTTTGATGGAAAGGCTTCTCCTAGTCAGTATATCAATTACTTTGATATTTTGACTGTGCATCTGTAGAAAAATGATGCTCTTCTCACTCGAGTGTTCATCGGGTGCTTGACGGGTTCAGCTTACGACTGGTATCGTAGTTTACCCGACAATTACATTTCATCTTTTGACGAATTTAAAGCAATGTTTCTCTCCCATTTCTATGAAGGGGGCATGGACATGAACATGTCTTCCTTAATAGAAATCAAACAAAAGAAGAAGGAAGATACTCGGACATTCATTGAACGTTTCCGACAGGCAACTCTAAAAATGCCCCCTGGTATGTCAGATTCAGCATTAATTGATACATGAAAGATGAATCTGCGACCATCCATTGCTGTCTTCACGGGTTCCCAATTCACAGATTGGGCTTCGTTTATTATAGCAGCAGTTTTTGTCGAGACCAATGGTAGGTTGGCTCGTGAACATGGGATAATTTTTGCCTCAGAGGATAAAGGAAAGAAAGGTAATCCTGGTAATAATTCTGGCAATCGTAATACAAAAGAAAAGGACACACTTATGGTTAATCTTTCAAAAACAAAACGATGCCGAATAATCAGGAGTCTTCTAAGCCAAAAGAAGAATATTCTTTTGACGAGAGTGATATCCCAGGGATATTCCAATGTCTGGTGAAGAGTGGCAAACTCCAGATCTCGGAGCCAAAGAGGCTTAATGAGGTGAATCTGACTGACAATCCCAAATATTGTATCTATCATAGATACATAAATCATCCCACCAGGGCTTGTTATGTCCTAAAGAAGAAAATTCAAGAGTTGATTAATGCTAATGCCATCTCTTTAACTAACGATGAGCATACGGTCACAACCAATATGGTTTCTCTTCAATTCAGAGATTTTTCTTCTCAACAAGTACCAGATGGGATTGTCCAAATTCTGAAGGCGACGATGAAGATTGTGAATATCCTGCCTGCCAGGGAGGAAAATAAAGGATTGTTGCCTCTCACATTAAAGAATGGTGAAATTATGTGGGTACATCCTGACTTAGTACCTGAAATGAAAGATGAAGGTAAAACTTCAAAATCCAAGAAAGGTAAGAAAGTCAAAACCTGCAACATGATTTCTCATGTTATTCCAGATCCTGAGGATTTGGATCATCTATGGGATGGCATTCCTTTGGAAGATAGACTGAGTGGATTGAACATATGCCCTCCAGGTCTGGCTTCTCCTACCAAGCTCAAGCTTACTCATCAGCAGTGGCTAGCCATGAATAGTGTTCCCTTATACAGGGCATAACAAGTCTTCGCTGCTTATGAAAAAGCTCCTATAGGGATTTTTTCTCGTATCCCGAATCCTTCTCCTTTCGTAGCTACAGAGACTTCCATTCCTCATTCTCCTGTAGTTACAAAGATCTCTTCTTCTTCCGATGTTGAACCACCTATTAAAAGTCTGCTGCCCACTCACTTGTACAGTCAGCAATCTGTCCTTCTCATGAAGAAGATGGGTTATGACTTTCAAAAGGCAGAAGGTTTAAATTATGATAAAGGAATACGACTTCCTTTACAAATTTAAAGTCAAAAATCTACTGTAGGATTGGGTTTTGAGGTTCCTTATAACAATCCTCGCAAGAAGAAGGCTAAGGGAAGGAAGACTAAATCCTGCAATATGGTACTTCCTTCTTCTGAGTCTGAAGAAAAAACTTTTGCTGGTACAAGATCTAGGAAAGAGTACCACAAAGATTATGAAGGATCCTCCAAAGAAGCAGAGGATATTGAAGCACCACCAACTCAACCGTCTCCTGTTCCTGCTAAACCATCTGTGGTTGAAAAGGGAAAACAGAAAGCAGTACGCTTTGATGTCCCGTTGAAGTCTGCTTTCAGTCAGGGGATGTTGATGAAACCCTATAAATTTAATATTCTAGCCCAGTTAGCTAATACTCCGGCTAGACTATCTATCTTCGAGTTGCTTCACCTTTCTAAAGAAAGTCGCGAAACCTTGAGTGAAGCTTTGCTGCAAGCTGACTCCTGCTTAGCTTAACTCAAGACTCCAGATAATATACCAGTATCATGCCCACAATGCCATAGTGTGATGGAGGTAATTCCTAATATTACCTTCACACAAGAAGATATGCTGTTGAAGCATAACAAACATGACAGGCCTTTGTGCTACACTGGGTATATTGAATCTACTGAAGTTGACAGGATTTACATTGATCCCGGGTCTTCCATTAGCATAATTCTTCAAAGTATGCTAAGACCGTTGAGGATTCCAACTAGTGACTTGACTTACACTAGTACCACAATAGTTGGTTTCAACTCTGGAAAGAGTAAACCACTGGGGAAAATTCGTCTGAAGATTCAGATTGGTGATCTTCGAACTATGGCAACATTCTATGTTATTAATTCAGACGTATCCTACAACATCCTTCTTGGAAGACCGTGGATACATGAGCATAACATCGTGCCTTTAACTCTCTACCAATGCTTCAAGTACGTGGATTCCCAAGGAATTGTGAAGACTGAGTTTGCTGATATCAATCCTTTCAAGGGTGTCGAAGCCTATTTTTCTGATTCAATGCTCTACAAACAAGAGCATGTGAAAGAGATATTAGACATAGCTGAAGATCGATCATCTACCGAAGATCAGTCTATTAATGAAGATCTGCCAGAAGAACAACCTTTGAAGATCAAAGTCAAAGGGCGAATTCAACCCCAACCTGTCAACAATCAACCTCTGATGATCAAAGTCAAAAGAAAAGCTCAAGCTTCATCTGGGGAATCAGTGAATGTTCCTGCTAAGAGCCAAATTCAACCTCTTATGATCAAGGTCAAAGGGTGTACTTCTCGTACGAATGATCCAGAACCACCATTGATCGTCAATCTTGGCAAGTCTACGCAGAAGATGGATGATGGTCCATTAGTGATTAATCTGAAGCATAGCAGTCAAATTATAAATGATGTAAATATTGATCATTCTGTACTTTCTAATATCAATAAAGATTTCCTTTTTGAGTATATGGCTGTCAAATTTGTTGAAAGAATGACTTTATCTTCTGATGATCAAAGTCATCAGTATAAAGACGACATAGACACAGAGGAAACCTTATACATTGACCATAAAGAAAATTCTTTTCCTTCTCATGTCGATGTTGGACCTTATACTCAAAGGTTCCTAACATATTCTCCCTATCTTCTTCCTGTAGTCGCTTCATCGCAAGCTTGTGTAACTTATAGACGTCACGAAGAATCTTATTTCGTGATTCCGTTTGATAAGAAAAATAAGCACCAAATTATGTTTGGCCTGGCTAGAAATATTCCTGTTGCTCAGACAGATGATCTGAGAGATAAAGATAAAAGAAAAATCTGAATTGACAAATATAGTCAACAATCTCTCAAGATTATCCAGAATATGGAATATGATTTAAAGTCTATGCAAGGTCTTAATCAAGGCAAGGGTAGACGATTACCATTATGTGGTGATCCGTTTTACCAGAAAACTCATTATGGGTTGGGATATGATCCGTCCTACATGTTTAATGACAATATACAAGAAGAATTCTCTTCTAGCTCTTCACAATCATCAGATTCGGAAGAAATCCAATTCATTAAATCCGATACGTCTTACTCCTTATTTGTTAGAGGAGGTTATTATGAAGAATCTGAGCAAATGTTCTCTGTCAACATGGTTCAAACTGATGGTGAATCTGAACCATTTGAGAATGATCCTTGGGCTCAACAAATGGACACTCAATAGGAACTTCATTTTGAACAGCGACAGCCACCTACAGAGGATGAGATTGTCCAGATTGATGTTGGAGATGGAACTATGTCCAAACCAATATTCATCAGTAAAAACCTTTCTGAGGATGAAAAGGAAGAGTTGATAAAACTGATCAAAGAATATATTGATATCTTTGCATGGAGTTATGAGGATATGCCGGGTCTAGATCCTAAAGTTGCTACTCATAAACTCAATATTCTTCCTAATGCCAAGCCTGTAAAATAACAGCAACGGCATTTTCGACCAGATATGATGGATGCAATTGAGGCAAAAGTCAAAAAGCTGATGACATGTGGCTTTGTTCGTGAAGAACAACACCCGGACTGGGTTGCCAACATTGTTCCTGTTATGAAGAAGAACGGAAAAGTCCGAGTTTGTATAGATTTTTGAGATCTTAATGCAGCTTGTCCAAAGGATGAATTTCTACTTCCGATTACCGATGTCATGATAGACAATACATGCAGTTTTGAACACATGTCTTTCATGGATGGATTTTCATGATACAATCAGATTAAGATGCATCCAGAAGATGAGAAGCATACTGCTTTTTGTACACCCCTTGGGGTTTACTGCTATACGGTTATGCCGTTTGGTCTTAAAAATGCCGGTGCCACGTATCAACGGGCTATGAGCAATATCTTTCAAGAACATCTACGGAAGACAGTTGAATGTTACGTAGATGATATTGCTGTTAAGAGTCGATCAAAAGATGATCACATTCAAGACTTAAAGACAGTATTTGAATTGATGTGTCAACATCAATTGAAAATGAATCCTACTAAGTCTTTCTTAGGAGTTTTCAGTGGCAAGTTTTTAGGATTTTTTATTACTTCTCAGGGTATCCATGTTGATCCTGATAAGGTTAAAGTAATTCTTGAAATGTGTCCTCCTCGTAATCTGAAAGAACTTCATGGCTTTCAGGGTCGCATTGCTTATATCAGGAGATTTATATCTAATCTCTCTGGGAGATGTCAACCTTTCTCCCGTCTATTAAAGAAGGGTGTATCATTTGTTTGGGATGAAGCGTGTCAGAAAGCCTTCAGTGACATCAAGCAATACCTTACAAATCCACCTGTTCTGGTACCTCCAGTAGTAGAAAGACCATTTTTGCTGTATGTTCGAGCCTTGGATCATTCACTTGGTGCTCTTCTTGCACAAAAAGTAATATGGGACAAGAACAAGTAATTTATTATCTTAGCCGAATGATGGTCGAAGCTGAACACAGGTATACTCCTGTAGAAAAGGAATGTCTGGCTTTGGTTTTTGCTGTCCAAAAGATAAGACATTATGTGACAGGACAGACTATTCATGTCATCTCCAGAATAAATCCCATTCGGGTATTGATGAGAAAATCGAGCATTCTTAACTCTAGGTTAGCTACTTGGGCGATGTTGCTCACTCCTTATGACATGGTTTATGTACCTCAAAAATCAGTGAAGGGTCAAGCATTAGCTGATTTCTTAGCTGCTCACTCTATACCTGAAACATCGAAGTTATATGAAGACATTCCAGATGAAGTCGTAGATTGCAACATGACTTTGAAGGATGACATCTGGCATTTATATTTTAATGGAGCATCACGGGTTGGATCTAAAGGTAATATTGTCTCTGGGGTAGGAATCATCTTGGTTTCTCCTGATAAAATGGTCATATACCGTGCCTATTCTCTCAATGAGCCATGCTCCAACAATGTAGTAGAAAATAATGCTCTATTGATTGGTATTCAAGTAGCAAAATAGTTGGACATCGAGTTCCTAGAAGCTTATGGAGATTTTCAACTGATTGTTAATCAAGTTAGAGGGACTTATGAAGTCAGGAACCCTGATCTTATCCCTTATCATCAAGTGGTAATCGAGTTGGTCCTTTCATTCAAAGGATTCTTCATCGAATTCGTACCACGTTCTCAGAATGTGGAAGCTGATGCTCATGCTAGCTTAGCTGCAGACTTGGCTGTTCCAATTCGAAGACAAAATACAATTACTTTATTGGACCGAGACTTATTTTGTGTCAAAAATAATCTGTATATTGAACATAGTTATACTACAGAGTTAAGTTCCCAGCAGAGGGATTGGAGAAGTCCATTCATTGATTATGCGGTTCATGGGATTTTACCTGAAGATCCAAAAGAATTTGCATCAATTAAGAGACGATCATTTTGATTCTATTATGATTCGTCTTTACATATGCTATACCGTCGTTCATATGATGGACTTTTGTTGCACTGTCTCTCCGAGAGTGAAGCCAAGTAGACACTCCGTGAGGCTCATGATGGTGTTTGTGGTGCTCATCAACCAGGTCCGAATACAAGACCGCATTCGAAGAATGGGGTATTATTGGCCTTCTATGATAGCAGATGCTGTAGACTATGCCAGAAGGTGTAAAGCATGTTAGATTCATGCTGATTTTATTCATCAACCGTCTGAATTCCTACATCCTACAGCAGCCTCTTGGCCCTTCGAAGCTTGGGGCATGGATATTATTGGGCCTATTAACCCCCCTTCTGTTAAAGGATATCGGTTTATATTGGCTATAACCGATTACTTTTCTAAGTGGGCAGAAGCAGTTCCCCTTGCTGAAGTGAAAACATCTAATGTGATAAGCTTCATCAAACACCATATCATTTATCGTTTCGGGATTCCTCGATGGATAATTCATGACAATGGACCATAATTTGCCAGTCAGGCATTTTATCGGTTCTGTGATAAGAATCGAATTCAAAATCTGGCTTCTACGGCTTATAATCCAGCTGCTAATGGTTTAGCCGAAGCTTTCAACAAGACAATCATCAAACTTCTCAAAAAGTTTGTCTCTTCTAATATACGTGATTGGAATGAGAAACTTGGAGAATGTTTATGGGCTTATCGAACGATAGTCCGAACTCCTACTGGGTTTACACCATTTTCATTGGTCTATGGATGTGAGATTGTCCTTCCATTGGAAATTCAGATTATATCTCTTCGAATAGCCATTGCTAGTGAGCTAACTATAGAGAATAATGAACGCTTACGACTCCAAGAACTTAAAGGATTGGACGAGAAGCGTCTTCAAGCACAACAACATATTGAACTATATCAAGCCCGTATATCTCGAACTTTCAATCGTAAAGTTAAAGAGAGGGTATTCAAAGTCAGTGAACTAGTATTAACTGTTCGAAGACCGATGGTGATGACTCATAAGTGCAAAGGGAAATTCCAAGCAAAATGGAAAGGCCCTTATGTAATCGAGACCGTGTTTTCCAATGGCGCCTATCGGTTATCCAAGCCCAATGGAGATCTACTCATGATGCCGATCAATGGCAAATTTCTTAAGAAGTACTATGTATAAAAAAAGAGACAGAATGAAAGTAAAATCTCTTTTATTATTATTTTTGTTCAGAACAAAGGATTAAGGACGAGGACCACTGCCTTTCTTATTAAATACATAGTCTGCCAGTGCATCGAAGACATCGTTGCCTGAGTTCACAAAAAACTTGCAGGCAGCCATCCTCAGCACCTCTTCTTCAGGAGTTTTCCCTGGCTCTACTAAGAAAGCGAGGATGTCTTATGGTGGCTTGGGCGTAGAAGATCTTTCGCCTATTTCGGTTGGGCCTGACACAATTGGCTCAACGGGACGCATCTCGATGACATCCTCAACCTTCATGGAGACTTCATTCTTTTGCTGCATGTCCTTAGAAGACATTTTCGATAGAGGAGTGGAAATAAGGATGAAGCTTTTACAAAAAGTTCTCATCTATTTATAGGAGAGAGCTATTAATGAACCGGTCTGGGAAATTGAAAACAACTTTTCATTCCCGAAAAGACATGTTCATTCATTACATCAGATTCATCCATTTAATTGTGGAATTGAATTGACCTTATCTTTTTTCTGAAAGAAACGTTGGTTCATTCATTCTTTCATCAATATTGACGTATACTCTCAATGACGTCTGTCTTCTTATTTCCCCAGCTACCAATGTTTGGTTAAGCTGATAACTTGTCTCTTCGGAGAGAAATTTTAATCTTTTATCTTACCAGTTGGAATAAAAAGTTGGATTTATTATTTATCACGTTCTTATGACCTCTGAATAAATATTAAATCTACTTCTTTTCCTATCTATCATGTTCATTTGGCCTCTGAATAGATATTAATCTAGTTTTCTTTGAGTTATTACGATCTATCATGTCCATATTACCTCTGATAGTATTGTATACTCTGAAACAGAAAACGAGATTTCATTTATGTCTATATTACCTCTGGATAGATACAAATTATTGAGTATAGAAGACTTGTCATTTCCATTCTTACTTTATCATCATAAAAGTCTATTACATTTCTTAGACTTTCTTACAAATCATAATGGAAATCTATTACATCTTGGATTTTCATTCTATACGACAACGATAACCTAATCGAGATCTATTTCTTCTTTGGATCTTCTTCATCGGATTCATTGTTGGTGTCAATTCCTTGCTGTTTGAGCCTCAATGGCGATAAGAGTAGTAGGAATTAACTATGGTCTTCTCTCTCAGATGAGAGAAGAACCCCAGAGTATGGCAGCCCGAAGACGCGTTGCTGACAATACAACTGGTGGAGAAATGACGGCCCTTCAGAAGAAATAGGAATGTATCCAGCATTGGGATACGATTTCTAGTTCTGCCGTGAAAGGAACTCTACTACCCAATTTCTCGGGATAGAGTTGACTCCACCATCCAACTTTCCGTGTATAAAGGCTCTTCCTACCATCTGAGGAATTCTCCCCACAACATCCAAGTTGATGTCAGAAGAATGTTCCCCACAACATCCAAGTCGCCAATGCCGGTTCTGGAAAAGTTTTTCAGCCAAGCTTCTGCAGAAAACAGCAAAGAAAAATTTTCAACCGAAGTATCATCTGGCGTATACTGGCCAATTAAAGACTGATGCTCGCGCACCTTATTTAATAAAGATTTGCGCTCGTATTTCATGCACACTTTATTCAACAAGGATTTGCCCCCGTGTTTCATGTGCACCTTATCTAACAAGGCTTTGCGCCCGTGTTTCATGTGCACCTTATCTAACAAGGCTTTGCGCCCGTGTTTCATGTGCTCCTTATTTATCAAGGATTTGTGCTCATTTTCAGTAGGCATGCCTTATCTATCAAAGATAGGCATTTGTTTTCAACAAAAGCTCAAAGGCAGCCGATTGTGCACCCTGTTTTAATTTAAGAAAAAAGAGAGCGCACCCTGCCCCTTTTATGTAAATCAAACTTACCATCAAAATCAGATGGTTCGGCCCTAAGAGTTGTTGAATCAACGTGTGGTGACCTGGCGTACAGAGGAACGATATCGTAAAGCATCGCCATTATCAATCTCTTGTTGGAGAATGAAATCTTACAAAAAAGTTATCTTCGGAGAAAAAGAATGAGAATGAGAATGAGAATGTGTAAACATTCTTTAACTTGGCTATTTATAAAGGGTCGAAGAAACAGTTGGCGTGAGTCTATTTCGGGAAAGATCCTAATAAGAGGCGCTCATGACCACAGAACAGTTGCCACGTGTTGTTTTGTTTCTCTTGGGAATGAACAAACATGGAAACAGTCAAAAGAGATGTAGAATGATCTTATATTAATGCATCACGAAAATAAAGGTGGAGATAACACCAGGATTTTATTTTATAAAGAGTAGGCTGTTTTCCATAAATAAATTCACTTTATTTATTGTGTATCTGGGAAAATTACAACTGTAGGAATCCGATCTAGAAGACGATCACTTTATCTCTTGGACTATGCGAAGAAAAAAAGCTCTCAAAATTTTGACAGTAAGTTAGATAACTATGTATCTGTACAATGAATGAGAAAAAGAACTCTATTTATAGAGTCAAAAATAACTGAAAGGATAACTGTCTTCACAACCTGTGTCTAGTTGAAAATTACGCAGGATTTAACATACGCAAGGTTGTGAGCAGTTACTGGACGTGGCCTGTAACTGTTGGATACATGGCAATCATGCATGAGTCGTGTGCAAGTTACAGGACACGCAGGCGAGAGATCAGTGGCATGGCTGCCACGTACTCCGATTTAATGAAATCCACGCAGACTTGTTGAAGACGAAATCCACGCAGACTTGGGTCAGAAAGCTTCAAAATCCACGCAAACTTGGGGCAAGAAGCTTCGGAATCCACGCAGACTTGGGGCAAAAAGCTTCACAATCCACGCAGACTTGGGGCAGAAAGCTTCAAAATCCACTCAGATGTGGGGCATGAAACTTCAGAATCCACGCAAACTTGAGGTAAAAAGCTCAAAATACACGCAGACTTGGGGCAGAAAGCTTCAAAATCCACTCAGATGTGGGGCATGAAACTTTAAAATCCACGCAAACTTGAGATAAAAAGCTCAAAATACCCGCAGACTTAAGGAAGGAACATATAAGTTCAAAATATACGCAGACTTGAGCCAGAAGGCTCAAAATATACGCAAGATTGAGGCAGAACTGCCAGCTGTCTTGATTCGACGTGCCTCGACTGACACAAAATCTCTGACAGTGATTGCTTTGTCAGTCGCATTAAATGATAAGAAGCACTTCTGGTACGCCAACTTGGTGAAGGCTGAGTCTTGCTGAAGAAGATTTTAAAAGTCACGCGATAGTCGGCTGTGATCTCTCGAATTCCGTACATACATGGCATACGAGAAGACATTCTTCGACTGTCGTGCTATCAGTCATAATGACACTCTGACAAAATGATGAGCTGTCTTCCAGCGTGATTTTTTAATATTGTCCTGATCAACTCAGCGTGACTTTTGGACCCAGTTCCGATCAACTCAGCGTGACTTTCATTTTTTAGGTCTACAAAACCCCCTTCAAAGTTTTCGAAAAATGATAAATTATTTCGAAATACTTTGAAATTTAAGATGATAAAAATGAATTTAGTCACGCTGAGATGACTTTAAAGAGATATTTACTCCTAAATGACTGGACTGTTTGGGATTCTGTGCAGTTAGGATCCCGTATCAAGCGCCTAAATCGAAGCAAATAATGATATGCCGTTTGGAATTCTTTATGAGCCTATAAATAAGCCATAGATTACTTCTTTCTTTCTTTACTTGTATTTGAAAGAGAGAGTCCATAGAAGAGAACTTCATCTTCCCCGACGAACTCCTTCTTCTCCGACTTTTTCTTCTCATTTTCAACAACAATGGCTCCCAAGAAGGCTGATGCTCCGGCCAAAGGGAAAGCCCCTGCGACTTCTTCGCGTGCCACTACTGACAGGCTTCCTCGACAAGAAATCCCACAAGCTCCTATGCATCGTAAGTGATGGGGGGCATGAACTGTTTGAAGACGACTTTGATGAAGATGAACTCCACATAGAATTTTTAGGATCTTAAAACAAATAACGAACTTCAGAAATATATCCCCCCTTTTTAGGGCAAAGGATATTACCAAAGTATGCCCCCTCTTTAGGGTCGGCCATACTTCACATCTTCGTGTTTACGAAGCTCTGTGTTTCACGCAAAGGAGCATGACTCTCATGACTCTGCGTGACTTTTCATGCTGGCAGAAATGTCAATGTTTGAACTAGTCACGCAGCTTTCATGATGATTCTGCGTGATTTTCACATGTTGACAGAGATGTCAATGTTTGAACTAGTCACGCAGCTTTCATGATGATTCTGCGTGATTTTCACATGTTGACAGAGATGTCAATGTTTGAACTAGTCACGCAGACTTCTGAGAGTCATCCTCTGGATAGATTAATCTTGATCTGTCAGCGTGTTTTTGTCATTTTCACTTAAATGTGATTCTGGCAATGATGCGTGACTTTCATCCTATTCTGTCTGGACTTTGCGTAAATTAATCATCTGCGTGAATAAATCACTCAGCATGTCATGGTAGTATATTCATATGAAGTCTGCGTGACTTTTGAAATTTCCTTCAAATACTGTAATACACGCATAGACATAAATATGTCTGACTTTGTCTTCTTTCTTTTTCTGTAGTGAACATTCGAAGCGAAGAAGCAGATTATGAAGGGCATTGGAGTTTCTCATTTAAGCATGATCTATCCCATGTACAATTCCCTCAATTTGATCTTCCGGAAGCCAGATTGTCTTTGTTGGCCAATCAAGATCATACCACCTTACTCTGCTTAATGAATGGACAACCCTTTCAGAGTTTGGATCTGGTATCCCACAAGAAACCAGCATTCTTGTTCGGAGATACAATAGCACAGAAATCTCAGCCGAAGGACATCAGAGAGAAGGTGTGCTTCTACTTCGAAGGGGATGTGAAACAGCCCATGTACTGGCCAAAGGTGTCCAGGGGCTTATGAATCATGAGACTTATGCATGCCAGCTATCCGAGAAAGATGTCCTGGCATTTGACAGAATATCAGCAGGCGAAGGCAAGCCGTATTATTTACAGGAAGGAGGAATTTTTCAGTGCCCCAGAAAACCATGTATCAGTGTTTCGGGGTTTGAAGCCTGGATGCATACCACCTAAAGATTCATCCATATTGATGCCATTCAGGATGCCCATTTTCATAAACGAATTCATGTCGAACAAGAATGCATTCTATCCCACCGATTCGATGCCGAGGATGAACGGCCTAATGAATCAGGAGAATGTGAGATGGAAGACTTTGGTCCACTGGGCTTTGGAAAATTTTGAGACTGAGCTGAAGAAGATTAATCTTTATGATGCCGTCGTCAATTCATCCTACGGCTTCAAGCCCAACCCCTTCCTATTCCTGGCTTTGGTTGAGAGATACAACCACAGGACGGGGACCTTTATGACTCTCAAGGGGGAGATGGGCTTCGCCCTTCATGAGATGGAATACATCTCACATCTACCTTCAGGCTCGCTGCCGTATGAGGAATATGTTCCTACAACAGAAGAGCTGAACTTTCTGTCAGAGAAGAACCCAGAGATGGTACATCTATTTGAAGAGATGATGTGCCATTTTGGCACATGTACTCTATATTACAAGGGTTCCAAGGATGAAGCTGGCAACCACATTCAGAAGTGGATGTCCTATCTTTTCATGAACCGTGAAAAGGAAGATAAGAAAATAAACGAGAAGAGATGGTATCAGATCAGCAACTTTAAGCCTCTCTCTGCGGGTGAAATCATTTATCTGCTGGAGAAATATGATTGCAAGGATTTCACTATCACTAAAGACTGGTATGAGTTCAAAGCTGGAACCACTTTCAGCTCTTATGTAAGACAGAGTGGCAAGAGTCTGTCAAGAAACGGCCATTTGGCCGGATTCTTATCTCTGTGGTTAAGGAGATTCATCGTTCCTGGCTCCAGTTCCTTGGACAGGATACACAGAGGCGTTATCTTTGCAGCGGTGCGCCTTGTGTATGGTTACAAGCTAGACTTATTATCGACAATGACCTGTAGGCTGAATGCAGGTCTCCAAAATTTTGTAACCAACATACTGTCTGATCAGAGGATGATGACTGAAGAATTCCCAAGGATAGAGATGCCATTCACATATTTATATAGTTGGCTTCTCCTTCATCATGATGGTCTGATACCTCCAGGGACAGGAGGGAGTAGCAGTCTTTTTCTGGAGAGGTACTCTGGAGAGACGTTCTGGAAGGTTCACACCCTTCCAGAATGCAGAAATGTCTTGAATCGGGCGTCACATTGGTCTATCCAATGTGTCCCTCCACCATTGGGCTATGAGAGCATGCCCTTAAATATGATGGACGGAGATATGGGAAACAGGCTAGATGACGTAGCCTTCCAATGGTTGCAGAGAATCAGGCCGTCTCATCTAGTATACCGTCACGAAGAGATGACATATCTGGAGCCATATTTACCAAGCCAATTTGCTAGACAATTCGGATATGACCAGCTCCACGTTGGGAACGCCACCACTTGCTTATCTGCTCGTGGAGGGCTTATCGACGGAGCTCGAGCTTGGGGATATTTTGCGGCTAGGGATACAAAAGTTGTATTCTCTATGCCTAATCCTTTACCTAGCTCGGGGCCAAAGATGCTTTATACATATGCTCACTTTTATGTGTCGTCGAGCACTTTCAGGCCGAGTTTCAATCTGAAGACCTTTGTTGCAGAGGATGAGCTAGCTCCGTCGAAGAGATCAAAGAAGAAGACTATTATTCGACAATCTTCTCCAGAACCCGTAGATGAGACAGCGGAGGTTGAGCCCCGATATGAATTATTCCAGGAGGGAAATTTTCCTGATGAAGTTCTTCCGCCCATTTTTGTATCTCTTTCTAAGAGGAAGAGAAGCGATGAATCTGAGACCGTCTCCAAGAGGAGTACTAAGTCTCAAACACCTAGGAAGAAAAAGAAAGGAGTCTCAGTGACTGCTACATCATCTTTAGGCGGTATCTCAGTTGATGAAGACGATGCCGCTGATAAAGACGAAGAGACTGATGAAGACGACGCTCCTTTGATAAGGAGGTCGAGAGGCAAATATGTCAAGAAGTCTGTCAGCAAAATGAAGGGCAATAAACTCCTAGAAATGATCATGAGTGGAGGAGTTTTGCCAAAAATTAATGAAGCATCTTCTACTAAGAAGACCGAGTCTGATGATATTCACCTTCCGACAGCTTCAACTGAACAGACTGAAGTAGAGTCTGTTCAAGCTCAGGAAATAACTGCTCCGACCACAAGTGGAGTAGCTATTGAACCCTCGAAGACGAGGATGATCCCATTTGAGCATGGGACTGAAGGCGTCATTCAGGCACTGGATGACCAGATTAATTACTCTGAAGAGAAACCAGCTCCAGAAGAAGTGACAAAACAGTCAGAAGTTCCTGAAACTTAAGCTGAAGAAAATATTTCTTCGGCCAGAGGCGATAAAGACGTGCCGACGTCTGAGCTATCAGCTGCTGATGATTTGTTGAAGAATGTTTGTCAAGACATCATTCTTCGAACTGACATTCCAGATAGGACTGAACCGGCGGCAGTCAACACTGAGTTTGCTATCGTCATTGTCCCTGAGACTCATAAAAATGTGAATATCATTGACTCCGAATCAGAAGCTCATCCTGAAGATGAAGAAGAAGAAGAAGCTGAAGGAGGAGAAGACTGGCATGCTGGCACTTCTGCTCCTTATGATGAGGATAAAGTAAAGGGGAACAGAATGGAACTTAGCCCCGAACCTGCTCAATCTCCAGATAATGCTCCAGCTCCCAGTAATTCTGGAGCTGGAAGCAGCCATATGAAGCAGGTGTCGGATACAATCATGGACCGGCTACGAGAAGATGCCAGACTCCCTTCACATATTGAATATGAACCTCAACCTGGTAGAACTTTATTTCAAATTCTATTTCTGCTATTTATTTTTCTTTATATGCTGATATATTTTTTTCTTTCTTTGACTGTAGGAACTGCTGCAGCAATGAGTTCGACTCATGCTCCGCTTATCCAGGCTGATGTTGATGAAGGGAGTTCACACGTGCCAACTTCTCCAGTCACACACACCTCTGTTCCCAGGATAGAGAACATTCAGGCTTCTTCTTCAATGATGACGGCGACTCCTGGATTTAAGATTGGGCTAGCAAGAACTCTGGAAATGTATTCAGAAATCATTTACTCATATCTAGATACATATTCCAGACGTTTCTTGAAGGATGAAGCTATGCCTTTTTCTGATCTTCGAACTATGGTCAAGTTCCCGCTCATGGCGCTGCGACATGCTGGTTGCGAATCTCAGTCCATCTTCTTTGAACATCTCCTGGATGAATTAGAAGCAACTATCCGAAAATACTGGGAGACTAAGAAGGAAGACCTTCAATCTTTAACTGCAACTGAGATTAGTCAACTAGAGCATGAAGCCCAGTCCCAACAAGCAGCTCTTGAAGCATTTCTTGCCTCTTCTACTGAGAAATTAGTAGAAAAGGGCGAAGAAATATTAGCTACTCGTCAAAGAGTAGAGCTTCTGGAGAAGGATAAAGCGTCCAAGACTGAAGAGCTGAAGAAATTGAAAGAGGAATTGGCTCGACTTTAAGAGCGAATTACTGTCATGGAAACAGAACAAGCTGAGGTGGCTGCTGCTTATATCTCTGAAGCCGAACGCTGTGAAATTCTTCAGAAGGAACGAGAACAGATGCAGGCGGAACAGATTGAAGAAGTCAACCGTCGCCAGTCTGCTATCATTATTTTTGATGAACAGAATATTACAATTGAAGCAGCGGAAAGAGTTCGAAAAACTCATGAAGAGAAACTGAATGCTGTTCTAGAACGTATTAGGGAGCTGATAACTCCAAATAAGTGAATCCTTCTTTTTTTTTTACTTTCACTTGTATTCCATGTTTTGATTATAAAATGAAAGCAAATGAAAATTCTTGATCTGATTGTATCCAGAATATCCGTCCATGAATGACATCCGTTCAAACCCACAGGTATTATCGATCATAACATCAGTGATTGGTAGAGGGAATTCGTCTTTGGGACATGCCGCATTGAGATCGCGGAAGTCTATGCAAACTCTGATCTTGCCAGTCTTTTTAAGAACAGGAACTATGTTAGCCACCCAATCGGGATGTTGTTCCTCTCTAATGAACCCAGAGGCCATGAGTTTATTGACTTCAGCTTCAATTGCATCCATAATGTCTGGACGAAATTGTCGCTATTGTTGTTTGACCGGTTTAGCATTCGATAAGATATTAAGCTTATGAGTTGCGATTTGTGGATCAAGTCCTGGCATATCTTCATAACTCCAAGCGAAGACGTCGATGTAGTCACGAATAAGTTTGATCATGTCTTGCTTATCAGTTTCTGAAAGACTTTCACTGATGAATATTGGTTTAGGAGATCCTTCTTCACCCACATCTATTTGAACAAGTTTGTCTTCAGTCGGAGGTTCTTTTTGCTCGAATCGGAACTCCCATTGATTATCTAACCTTTGGGCCTATTGCTCTGATTCAGGTGAGATTTCAAACTCATCTTCGTCTTCATCACTTTCTTTAGAGCGGTCAATGGAGACCATATTGGAAGACAGAATGTTGCAGTAGAAATCACCGATACTCGTATCGGAGTCCCAAGAGGTAGTACTAGAAGAATCAGATCTCTTATCTTCGTCAGATTCGGGATCTTCATGAACAATATTGATAAAAGGAGTAAGTGTAGTATAGCCCAAACCGCATTTCGTCCTCCCATATTTCAGAGGAGGAATACGAACAGGCATTTTTCTTCCTTTTCCACTATTGAGGCCAGTTCTGAAGTCATAGCCCATGTTTTTAATGATGTCTTTAGATTGCTGACTATAACGACGTAGTTGTAATCTTCCAGTATCATCGTTTTTGTCATCGTCTTCAGGGTTAGAAGGATTCTGGGGCCCTTTATAAAAGAATATTGGAATATCTCCTGGCTTTCTACTGGAAACTAGAAAGTATGAAGATTGTACTGATTCTAGGGATACATCTGTATGAACAGTCTGTACAACTCCTATGGTTATTGTGCTCAAGTCATCTAACAAATATAAATAACTATGAACATAATTACACGCATCAACATACTGTAAAGATGGAGACTTTTCATTAAATTCAAAAGCAACAATATTTACATCGGGAGAAGACTGAGCCTTAGAGATCTTAGCCAAATCAATGGCTAAAGGGAGAGAAGAAGAACGAGAAGGAATTTTGTTTCAATTAAGATCGATAACAAATGGCTCAGAAGAGGGGAGCTCCCTTGAAGCTTGAGATGGAAGAGTAATCCGCCCTCCAACTGGAATTAGCAGAGTATCCTGTTTTACATGTGACGATACAGGAACTGTAGTACGCCCACTGACAGGAATGATCAGTATATCTTGAGTAGGCGACTGAGGTAATGGAGAGATTCGTCCATTTACTAGAATGATGAAAGGACCTTCTCCAGAGGGTTTGGGAGATTGTTGCTGAGTAGTTCGTATTTGCCATTAAAATTGTTTGATTGCAAATCTTAATACAAACAGAACAGTGTTACAATATAGGACTTCGATGTAGTCCTAGGAGTACACTTTTGTTTAATCTGGGTCCTAAGTGCCAATGGAGCGAGTGGTAATGCGTTGACTCCGTTGACGGGCTGACGACGGTTATCGGTTCTCTGAAGGTGTAGATTGCTCTGGGTGCTGGAGCTGGCTGAGAGGAGGAAGACGTTGAGTGTCTGTATCTGCCTCTCTGATGATCTCTGTCTGGATAGTTCGTATGTATGTCTCTCTGTGTGTGTGTAAGGAGGGGATGATTCCTCCATTTATAGCTGGGCAGGTTGGCTGCCTATGCGCGCATATGTAAGATGCGCCGGTGCGTGGGGACGCCACGTGGAGATTGCTGATGGAGTTGCATGGACGATGCACCCTACTCGCGAGGTTGAATTCTTCATACTGCTGTTGTGAGCCGGTACGTAGCAGAGGAGAAGATCTTTCTGTTGCTGAGATCTTGGATGAGTTGAGTCAAAGGATACGTGTCGTCGACCCATGGCTCGGAGATCTCTAATTTGGTGGGGGGATGATTTGGTGGGATGCACCTTGGATGAGATTTTGGCTCGTGACCTTTAGGAGTCACGAGCCGTTCTGGGCGTATGGCTTTTGAGGAGCATGCAAGCGACTTTTCTTCTGTCTTTCGGGATCAGAGATCAGTCTGGGGCGCATGGCTTTTGAGGCGCATGTAAAGCTTCAACTGGAGACTCTTCTTCTGTCTTTAGGGATCAGTGAAGGGTCTGAGGCGCATAGCTTTCGAGGCGCATGCAGGTTTGGGCGCATGGCCGCGGAGGTGCATGCGGGTGGTCGAGTGGCCACGTGGCAGTAGCCGTCGGGATAGAGTCATGATGATGCTGACGTTGTGGACGCTTCGTTTTCTGCAAAAGCTGTCAGCCGTTCAGACTTGGGAAGGCATGCTGCCAACTCTGTCAGTTCAGCATTTAATGTTGGTGACATTCGATGGACAGCTGAGTAGGCGCGTCGGTTGACGTTCTACTAGGCGTATGGGGGCGCATCCCCTTTGATGCGCTCGGTATAGGACGCATCTATTTGAGAGGTGTGATGTGCTGACCAGCCGGCGCATCCGACACGTCTTTGATGATGCGGCTGTTTCGCTTCTCGAGTGCTTTTAATAGCTGCTTGGCTGAAGTCGAGGCGTCTGGTTCATCCATTTAATGTGAGTTTATTGCACGGAATCCGGAGAGCCATCCACTTGGCGCATGGGTTTGATCTGCCCGGCCTATAAATAGTGGCATGGAGAGAAGGTTGGCCTCTCATTCCCTTACGTCTTTCCAGCATGAACTTAGGTTCTCGGGTGCATTCTGTTGACGAAGTGCTCCCGAGGGTGAAGATGAGACGCCATGTCGTCATTGATGCTCTTGAAGGTGACTGTTACATCCAAAAGACAGAGTCGAGGGCTTCTGAGGCAGGCGGAAGGTGCCTGTTGCATCCAAAGATGGGGATGCTCGGGCCTTGTCTCCGTTGTTCCGGAAGAGCCGTAGATCGGAATGGCGGTGCTAGGCTCTCTCTCTTCCTTCAAAGTGGGTGTCGCCCGCTCTGATTGTGTTGAAAGCTGCCTTTTGCCGTGATTTCGATCACGGTCTTCCTTGGCCTTTGGAGGCTCTTTCGAAGCCTCCCCTGGCCACAGATTTGCGGTGCTCTTCTCTTCCTTGGTTCCAGCCAGAGGGTTAAATGCTTTGTGTATCGAAGCATTTATCAGGTGAGCCTGGCTGGAAGAGCGGCACACTCCTGCTCGGCCAGATGAGCCTGGTTGGAAGAGTGGCACATAACTGGGCTGCTGAAGGAATGCACATAACTGAGCTGGATGCACATAACTGAGCTGCTGAAGAGATGGCGGGATACACCTGGATGGGGGCGCATAGTGACTGCTGTGCCTATCTAGAGATGCATGATGGCCGCTGCGCCTATCTGAACGCGCATGGTGGCCGCTGCGCCTATCTGAAGGCGCAAGGTAGCCGCTGGCTGTAGACTTAGGATCTTTCCTTTGTATAAATTCTCCTTTGTACAACCTTTTCTAGACTTTTATATATAAAATAAAAAGTCCTTCTTCAAATGTCTATACTTATTGACTTTGCTGTGAAGTGTTCTGTGCGAGTCCTGGCGCATGTAGTGTCTGGCGCATGGTCTTTCTGGTTGTGAAATTCCATGCTTCTACAAGACCCCCTTCAAAGTTTTCAAAACTTTTGAATAAGTTTTGGAATACTTTGAATAAGAAGCATGGCGATCAGGGCGCATGACTGTTGGGGCGCATGCCTGTTCAGCCGCATGCTCTTCTCAATTAATAAATTTGATAATGCCTCGGTAACCAAAAAGATTAATGATGATCTTTTGGTTTTATCTGCTGCTATCTTCACAAGACCCGAGGCGACGGCTAAGATCACTCGTCATCGGTTCACGCGTGCGACCACGGCCTATAAATAGGTGAGAGGTGGAGAGAGAGAGTTCTTCTACTCTGTGCCTTTGCCTCCTTTAGAGTTCTTTCTTCAAAACCCTAACTTCTTCCTCTCTGTTAGAATGGCTCCCAAGACTCCTCGCGGCGGTGCCGGCAAAGGAAAGGGGAAGGAGAAGGAGCCGGTAGAGGCTGTCGTGAGTGACATTCCTCGCCCGCCTGTCGAAGTTCGGCCGACGGTAGTCGGTGAGCTTTATTGTCTCCTATCGATGTAGAAAACTTTTTCGCCGACGTGCATAGGCTCAGGCCTTTATCATACAATGTGGCTTTAATTGCTGACGCGCATGGGTTTTACACCCTGATGATGAGCCGAAGCCATCGCTGACGCGCATGGGCTCACGCCTTGACGATGCGCCGAGGCTCTACCGCTAACGCGCATGGGTTTATACCCTGATGATGCGCTGAGGCTCCTTTTTCAGATGCGCTTAATACGCACATCTGACGAGCATGAAGCTCTGATCTCGAAGTGCTCCTGGACGCTGTACTCTGTCAGATGGGAGTAGATTATGATGAAGAGGTGATAAACCCTGCTCAAGCGGCTATTATGTTGGATCAGCATCCCGAAAGAATGATTCAAATTCGGGAACAACATCACGGGTTCCTTAAACGGATGATAGAACGTGGCGTTCTGAAATCCGCCACTTCCGATAAAGTGACCTTCTTAAAGCCCGAGTTCCTGTTCGGGGACCGCCTTTCTTCTACTGAAGCCCAGGTGCTGAAGGTCAAAGAAGACTGGTTCTTTACAGCCAGGGGCGTGTATATGACCGTCAGGCAGCTTGAACGTCAATGGCCTTTGTTAACTTTCTGTCGGCTTGCTTCTAAAAGGAGAATGTCCTGGGACATTACTCCATCCCAAGGAGGAGCGGTAACAGGCGTCATCAGAATTGATTCTTCTTCTGATCAAAGGGATACTCTGGTCGCCTCGCGAGCTGGTACCTCTTACACCTGGCGGACTCTTCGTCCTGGGAGTATTTATAGCGATGTTCCCGTCAATACTTTTGCCTTGGGTGCTTCGACTTTTGCTCGTCGCATGTTGTTGATGGAACAATCATACCCCAAGGGAGAATTTCGGGTAGAGGGTTGGTGCCATTATGTTTCAAAATGGGACAAACTGACACACTGGATCCTGTCGCGGTTTCAGACTGAGCTCCAAGAGATTGGGCTGACCGCCGCAGTCCGTGCCACTCAGGCAGGTGTAGAGATTAACAGGCACATGTTCCTTGCGCTTTTGGAGATATTTGATACCCATACCGGGACCTTCTTCACTCCAGTGGGGGAGCTAGGGCTCGCGCTTTATGAGATGTACGAGGTATCAAAACTCCCCTGGGGATCGGAACCTTACGAAGAATACTTCCCGACCAATAAAGAATTCCAGGTCTTGGGAGACAAAGCTGATGAGATGATGGCTGTCTTCAAAGAAGTAGCGAGTCATCACTACTATATGCAGAAGAAGGATAGGGGCGGGACGCAGCCTCATGTGACTGCTTGGAGAGATCACATCTTTAGGCAGGACAAGGAGGATCCTTCCTATTTTTCTACTCCACCGGCACTTTCTCGCAACGAGGTGCTTTCTGAAATGAGCAGGTTGGGCGAGAAGAATCCCTTGGAGAACGAGGACCAGCAGTCGGATGAACGCTCCTATAGCTATTTTTGGCATCTCACCTATCGGATGTCGCCAAAAGCAGTATTAGTCGCGTATCTTATGATTTGGCTCCGGAACCACGACTTTTCAGGCGGGTCTGGCTCTGTAGAGAGGGTGACTCGGAACTTAATTATGCCGGCCGTGAAGTTGGCCTTCGGCCGTCCTTTAGCTTTACTCCCCGCAATGGTGTGTAACCTGTTGCGGGGTCTTCGAGAGTTTGCGGGAGATGTCGTTCACGAGCGGGGCAAAAACAACAACTTCCCGCGTGCCGAACTGCCGTTTCATTATTTGATGGGGTGGTTAATTTTACACCATCCCAATATGATGAGCCCGGGTTCTGAGGAAGACCACAGGTCCGGAGATGCGTTCCTCCGGCGTTTCTACCGGAGGAATTGGTCGCACACCGGTGTCCCCGTTTGCAGGAAAGTTTTATCCCATCTTCAGGGATGGGAGATCACCAAAGTTGGTCCTGTCTTCTCCGATTTTGAGGCTGACGAAGATCTGGTGGACTCGGGTGAGGATGCCACCACTCTGTCTCCATGGGGATTCTGCTGGCTGCAAAGTATCCGGCTGTCCCATTTGGTATATCGGAACAGGAACCAGTGTTACCTGGAACCGTATCTGCCGAGCCGCTTTACGAGGTAATTCGGGTACGCCCAATTGATGTTGGATAATCCCAGTATTACCTTGGGGTACGCGGGAAGTTTGCTGGATGGTGCACGAGCTTGGCATTACTATAATGCCGGATGTACTGGAGCCCGCTTTACGCTCCCCGTCCAGAATCTGCGGCCGCCGATTCTCTACTCAGCCGCCAGATTTTACTGTGCTATGGCTGCTCCGCCCACCGGATATGATAGAAAGACCAGTTTTATTGCAGGCACCCATTTAGCGGCGGGTGCAGACACTTTGGCGAAGGCTCGGTCGTATCGTCCGCCCGAGTTGGGTCGAGGCGCCCCCGCCGTATCTACCGGGGGTCAGGGAAGACCCTCGGTTGATCAAACGAAAAGGGGTGCAGATACAAAAGTCGACTCTCCTGTATCGAAAAAGCAGAAGAGGGCGTCGTCACCGACGGTGTCCTCGGACTCCGCATCTGCAGAGGTAAGATGTCCTGTAAGGTTTGATTTCAAGTTCAGCTCCTTATGTAATCATGCTTTTCCCCTTGTTGTGTAGGAGCCGCTGATAAGAAAGCCTCGCACTCCAAAATTTGGTGGGAGCAGGCCAAAGGAGATGGTAGGCTCGTCTGACATGCGTATTCTACCTACTATGATATCTCCCATGGAGGAGAATACCGAGGGTGTTGCTGTAGAGATTCCAGCCTCTCCGGATTATGTCAGACGGGAAGCTGAGGATGCAGCAGCTTCCGAGAAGATGAAGACCACAGCGTAGGCCTTGGATGACGTTGCCGCGGATCCGCAAGAGTCTACTGCGGGGGCAACAGGTATAGTTGAGACAGAGGAGAGGGTTGATTCCCCTCCTTATCATGATGAGGGGAGGTCGGCTGGATCATTGTCGAGTCCTACCCCGGCTTCAACCGTGGTAGTTGAGGCGGCTACCAATCAGGAGGTAGCGACAGATTCTGTCCCAGTGGAGGGACTTGATGACGAGACCCGTCTGCCGATCACAACCGCTGAGGCGGGTCAAGAGACGAGTGATAATTTCCCCATTCTGCCAAGGGAAGTACCAGTTGTCGATAGGACGTTGGGGGTAGAAGAGGTGGCCGTTGACGTCGGTGGTTCCTCCGGGCTTGAGAAGGGCGAGGGTGTGGAACCCTCTGTTGCCTCTCCTACTTGGGGTACTATTTCGATGCCTGCGCAGGCTTTCTCTGTTCCTTCGGCTCCTCGGACTAGCAGTCCAGCCCCCGTTGATGAAGAGCTCATTGATACTGAGGTTCAAGCCTCACAGGTTGAGGTTGGCGGATCTTCTTCCGGTCCGCAAACTGCTGTAGCTCCTCCAACTCCTGCTATGACGCCGCAGGTCCTGGCGGATGCAGACGAGTATATGAAATTCCTCGTCGAGGGGGTATACCATATGCTGCAAAAGGGTGTATCTGCTGTGATGGATGCCAATGGGAGCTTTGCAACGGCAAGAACTTTGGCAATACCCTGTATCGAGCTGATCCGCATTCACCAAGGCCACGACCATATGGCCGAAATTCTGGAGGCTTCGGTGATCGAGCTGGACGAGCGGCTTGCGGAACTTCAGCGCATCCAGCGAAACGACCTCTCCGTCCTGATAGATGCGGAGAAGGGGAAGCTGATTGCCGAGATTGAGTCTTCATACCAGGAAGACGACGGTGGAAACTCGAGCTGTATTGGATGCTAATATCGCGGAGATCGACACCCAGATGTGCCGCCTTGAAGATCAACGAGCCCGACTCCAGTTAGACGCCGAGCGTGTCCGGGCTGAACACGCAGCATTCCAGAAGGAAGAAGCGACCTTTACACAGCGGACTCTTGCCTTGGTGCAGCAGCGACAACAGCTTGATGCGAAGCATGAAAGCGATACTTCCGCTGGGGCTGTTGAATTGATGCGTCAAGAAGCTGAGCGACGAGTCCTGGCGACTGTGGAGGCCCGTACAGCCGACCTAAGGCTTCGAGTCAGGGAGCTCTCAGCCCACCCTGGGGAGGTTCAGGGACTGTAGTTTTTTCCCCTTTTTTATGCTCCTTTGCAACCCTTTGCTGAGGGATAATGTAGCCTTTTGTACTCTCTATTTCAGAAAATAAAGAAGTACGCAACTTTTTGTGATGTGTTCATTTTTGTTATTATGAACTTGATGATTTGTGTGGACCTATTATCTTTTGTGCACCTTGATTTTAGGCACAGATAATAAGTTTGAAGGAACCAACATGTTTGCTCAGAGGTGATGTGGACATGGAAATCATTGGGTCCAAATGATAGAATCATCCTACTCAGAGGTGTGATAGACGTGGTAGGAATGATCCTGGGGGATACGCTGAACAACTCAGAGGTGATGTGGACGTGGAAGTTCGGCGATCGATGTACGACAACGCAGGGGTTGCTTGTACAAGATGTTTACTCAGAGGAAATGTGGACGTGGTAAACATGAAGGGTAGCGTCAGCTTACGTAGCGTAAGAGTCCGCTTTGTAGGGTGTAGAAGAACAACTCAGAGGTAATGTGGACGTGGTTGTCTTTCTACTGAAGGAAGCCACGGAACAGCTGGGTTCCCGAAGCGGATGAGTTTGTGGAAGGAGATTGTTTGTAAATCCCGATGATTGGGCCCACAGATCCCCTTGGGGAAGTACATGTCTGAAGGATGTCAAGAATAGTACTTCTTTAGGAACTTGCCGTTGATGGGCATCATAAACAAGTCTCCATTGGGTTTGGCAAGGCGGTAAACACCGTTTGAGTATACCGTCTCTATGATGAAAGGTCCTTCCCACTTGGGCTCGAACTTTCCTGGTGTCTTGTGAGTTAACACCATCGGTCTTCTGACTGCCAGAACCAGGTCACCAACTTGGAAAGTCCTCTGTTTGACCTTCTTGTTGAAAGCCTGTGATATACGGGCTTGGTAGAGTTCGATGCGTTGTTGAGCTAGGAGACGCTTCTCATCGAGTGCCTCCAGTTCCCGCAGACGACGACGTTGATTGTCCTCTTCTGTGAGTTTGTTTGTTATTGCCACGCGGAGTGAGGGTATCTGGATCTCGAGAGGCAGTACCGCTTCGCTCCCGTAGACCAGAGAGAATGGTGTGTTGCCTGTCGGGGTCCGTACCGTTGTGCGGTAGGCCCAAAGGCATTCGCCAAGCTTTTTATCCCAGTCGCGTTTATTGGATGATACGACCTTTTTGAGTAGCTTGACGATGGTTTTGTTGAACGCCTCTGCTAACCCGTTTGCTGCCGGATTATAGGCGGTGGATGCCACATTTTGAATGCGGTTCTTGTCACAGAACCTGCTAAAAATATGGCTGATAAACTGAGGACCGTTGTCATGAATGATCCGTCGGGGTACTCCAAAACGGTAAATGACATGGTATTTGATAAAGCTGACCACCCTGGAGCTCTTTACTTCCGCCAGTGGGACTGCTTCTGCCCATTTGGAGAAGTAATCGGTGATGGCCAGGAAGAAGCGGTGTCCTCTTGATGAAGGAGGGGTGATAGGTCCCACAATATCCATGCCCCAGGCTTCGAAGGGCCAGGAGGCGACTGTAGGATGTAGTGGTTCAGACGGTGTATGTATGAAGTCAGCATGGAGTTGGCATGCGTGACACTTCTTAGCATATTCAACAGCGTCGGTGGCTATGGTTGGCCAGTAGTAGCCCATACGTCGCAGTCGATCCTGTAACTTAGGACCGGGTTGATGAGCTCCGCAAGTTCCGTCATGAGCTTCTCGGAGGGCTTCGGCTGTTTCTTCGTTAGACAGGCATCGAAGGAGGAGCCCATCGAAGGAACGTCGGTACAGCGTTTTAGTAGCTGTGTCGTAGTAGAATCGAAGAGAGCGTCTCCTGACTGAGACGGCTTCCTTCGGGTCCTTTGGAAGAATTCCGTAGACAGCAAAGTCGATGAACGGAAACCTCCAGTCTCGGACATTAACACCAGTGTTCGTCGGTATGGCGTGGGCCACTTGCAAGCACAGGTTGTTTTTGGGACAAATCAAGTCTCGGCCTGTTACCGTGACATAGTATTGAGTCCCAAAGGGCGCTGCCAATGAGGCTGCGAGGCCAGCCAGAGCATCAGCCTCCAAGTTTTGTAGACGAGGCACGTGTTCGATGAAGAACCCGGTGAAGGTTGAAATGATGTTCAATGCAACTTCATGGTAAGGGATCAGATCTTCATGGCGAACCTCGTACTGCCCTCGAATCTGGTTCACGACGAGTTTTGAGTCACCGTAGGCTTCCAGATGGTCCACCCCCAGCTGTTGTGCAAGTTGGAGTCCCATGACGAGTGCGTTGTACTTGGTAACATTGTTGGAGCACGGCTTCGAAAGGGAGTAAGCACGCTGGATGACTAGCTGATCGGAGGAGACTAAGACTACCCCCACTCCTGCGATGATTTGGCCTTTGGGGCCTGTTCTCGAAGCGCCATCAAAAAACATCCGCCAAACGGAGCTTCCTTCGGTGACGTTGGATTCTTGGACCTCATCCGGGATGTCTTCATAGAGTTTTGAGGATTCTGGGATGGGGTGTGCAGCTAAAAAGTCAGCCAGAGCTTGACCTTTAACAGCTTTTTAAGGGACAAACACCATATTATATGGTGTTAGCAAAATCGCCCATGTGGCTAGCCGGGAGTTTAATGATCCTGGCTTCGTCATGAGGACTCTGAGTGGATTGACTCGGGAAATGACATGAATTGTCTGGCCCGCGACATAATGACGAGTCTTCTGGATGGCAAACACCAAAGCCAAGCACTCCTTTTCAACAGGGTTGTACCGGTGTTCGGCCCCGATGAGCGTTCGACTGAGGTAGTAGATTGCTTGCTCATAGCCTGTATCGTTGTTTTGAGCCAGCAGAGCGCCAAGGGAATGATCCATGGCACGGACGTAAAGAAGAAATGGTTTGCCCGCGACAGGTGCCACTAGGACTGGTGGGCTCGTCAAGTAGGCTTTGATGTCGTCGAAAGCCTTCTGGCACTCCTCTGTCCAGACATAAGAGACTCCCTTCTTCATGAGCTGAGTGAAGGGTTGACATTTACCGGAAAGGTTTGCTATGAACCTCCGGATGTATGCCAGACGTCCCTGCAAGCCTCGAAGTTCTCGAAGATTCTTCGGAGGGTCCATGTTGAGGATGGCTTTGGTCTTCTCGGGATCAAAATGAATGCCTTTCGCCGTGATGACAAAGCCCAAGAATTTGCCGCTAGAAACCCCCAGGAAGGATTTAGCGGGGTTCATTTTGAGTTGATGTGCCCGCATGAGATCGAAGACTGTCTTCAAATCCTGTAGGTGATCTCCTTTGAGGCGGCTCTTGACTGCGATGTCGTCAACATAGCATTCGACTGTTTTACGAAGATGTTGACGGAAGATGGTGCTCATAGCTCGTTGGTATGTTGTACCGGCATTTTTCAAGCCGAAGGGCATTACTGTGTAGCAGAAAACACCCTTTGGAGTCCTGAATGACGTGTGTTTTGCGTCATCGGGGAACATCTTGATTTGATTGTAGCCTGAATACCCATCCATGAAGGACATGCGTTCAAAACCACATGTGTTGTCGATCATCACGTCGGTGATCGGAAGCGGGAATTCGTCCTTCGGGCAAGCAGAATTGAGGTCCCTGAAGTCGATACAGACTCGTATTTTCCCATTCTTCTTGGTGATAGGTACGACATTGGCTACCCAATCTGGGTGTTGTTCCTCACGGATGAAGCCGCTAGTCAAGAGTTTGTCCACCTCCTGATCGATGGCATTCATGATGTCCAGACGGAAACGTCGTTGTTGTTGTTTGATAGGTTTGGCATCAGGTAAGATGTTCAACCTATGCATTGCGATCTGTGGATCGAGTCCTGGCATGTCTTCGTAGCTCCAGGCAAAGACGTCGATATACTCTTTAGCCAGCTGGATTAAAGCCTCTTGGTCTTCTCCTTCTAGGCTTTTGCTGACGAAGATGGGTTTGGAAGAAGATCCGTCCCCAAGGTCGATCTGCTCGACTTCATCTTCGGTGGGAGGTTCACGTAACTCAAAATGAGACTCCCATTGCTCTCCTAGGCGTTGAGCCCAGGGTTCTTCTTCGAAGGGTTCCGGCGTTTGGTCTTCGCCTTCACCTTTTTGAGGTTGTGCTGATATCATGTTAGCTGACAGCACTTTTCTGAAGACTTATCCGATACTGGTATCAGAATCCCAAGTCGATGCTTCGGACGAGTGGAAATGTTCTACGTCTTCTACGTCTGAGCTCTCTGGGGTTGATGGCGGCGTGACATAGCCTATCCCCCGTCGAGTTTTGTTGTAGTAGTCTTGCGGCTTTCCTTTGGGTGTTGAACACTGGAGAGGGAGAGGTCGACCCTTGCCATAGTTTAGGCCTTTGTTGCTTTTCAGGTCGTAGCCCATCTTCTGGATGATGTCTTTGCTGTATCCGTATACCGATAAACTTGTACTCTGCCGGTATCAGGTTCAGGCTCGAGTGGCGGGAGGTCTTGATGACGCTCGACTTTGCGAAAAATGACGGATCTTTTATCTCGGCTTCGTGGAGGGTTTATGAAACAGACTCCTTGAGACGGGACTACTCGATTTACATTATGGACGGTCGTTATTTGTGTTTGCAACGACCGTAGAGCGTGATCTAATTTATACATGGCATTCCAATGTGGAAGACAAGAATAATTAAAAGACACTCTATTATTGATGAAGTACGAGATTTTATCCCGCGGGATTACATTGTCTAAGGAGGGTGCATCTACATCAGCAGAGATATATTCGCCAAGCTCCTCGTCTGTAAGCACTGGGGCTGGATCAGGAGAGTCCACCACAGCTTTGATCTTGGGGTCTGAGAGGGTTATGTGAGCCCTCTCTGGCATCTTGGATGACTGCGGGGGCTTGCCCTTGAGACGCACCTTCAGAGGTGCCTCAACTGCGCCTCCTGTGAGTGGTGTCTTCCCCTATAATTTCGCCACCAGGGGAGCCGATGTTTGAGGCGGCTTTCTCTTGAGGCGTATCTTCAGGGGAGCCTCAAGAGTCGGTGCTTTCCCGGATAGCTTGATGCTCATTGGAGGCGCCTTCTGGGGTGGTTTGCCCTTCAGTCCGATCTTCAGTAGGGCATCTGGATTTGTCTCAGGCTCCGTGTCCGGCTCAGTTGCCGTCTCAGCCTCATCATCAGCATCGTTGGCTTCCTCCTCGTCAAGTGGCTTGTACAAGTCGGAATCGGTGAAGTAAGCCTCAATCCCTTTGAAAGGATCGATGTCTGCGAACTCCATCCGGATGACGCCGTTGGTAGATACATATTTCATGTATTGGTGGAGCGTGGAAGGCACCACCATGTACTCATGTAGCCACGGTCGGCCGAGCAGGATATTGTAGTTGACCTCAGCATCCACCACATAACAAGTCACCTCAGTTTTGAGGTTGCCTATGTGGCACTTCAGTCGAATCTTGCCCAGTGGCTCACTTTTGCTAGCGTTGAAGCCACTGATGGTTGTGTTGGAGGACGCTAGCCGGTACATTGGGATCCCCAGTTTTGACATCAGCGCCTTCGGGATGATGCTGAGGGAAGACCCTGGATCGATCTGAATCCGGCTCACCTTGACTGAACCGATGTACCCCGTGTAATACAGTGGTCGGTTATGTCGGTGGTGCTTGAGCAGCATGTCTTGTTGGATGAAAGTTATATTTGGGATAATTTCCTCCGCACAATGACAGTGCGCACAAGTAGTTGGGAGGTCTTCAGGCTGCTTGACCTGACTGAGAAAGGATTTAGCGTCCTTCAGAGCTTCGCAGAGAGCTTCTCGGGAGTCTTTGGAAAGACGCAGGAGTTCAAACAAAGATAAGCGTACAAGAGTACTGGCCAGTTGTGCCAGTATGTCAAAGTTGTGGGGCTTGGCTAGCCCCGAAGCATTCTCCTTCCGTAGAGGTCTGTCGAAACGAGCCTCCACCTGCTTCTGCTTATTGGCTGCTGAGGGTTTAGATGGGCCCTCCTCAGGGATTGTGCCAGGAGGCACCACCTCGACGGCAGCTTCGCCGGCCTGAGCATTCTGTTGTGCATGCGTCTGCACTAGAAGTGCCTCTTCTGTTGAAGAAGAGACCGTACGGCAAGACTTGATTTTCCTGCCTTTTGATTTGGAGGTAGAGCGTACCTCCGGTTGAGTCACCTCGGAGACGAGGTCGGGGTGAACCCAGAGGACCTCTCCTCGAGATGTGGCGAGTGGGATGAGTCCACTCACATTGTCGCGGGTAGGTGGCAAGTTCACCACCTCCATTATCGCCTTAGGGATGGGGATGACGCCATCTTGTGTGGTGGTCGGCGGCAAGGTGCTGAACTGAAGTGACACCACATTGGCTGACACCGTCTTCTCTTCGTAGTCGACGGAGATTACATCCGCATTGATCATGCGTTGGATGTAATTCTTGAGGACGTAGCAGTCCTTGGTTGGGTGTCCGACAAACCGATGGTAGTGACAGTACCTCGGGTTGTCCACTTTCCCAACTTCATCGGGCCGCTTCGGGTCCGGGAGCTTGATCTTGTCACCCTGCTTCAGTATTTCGAAGAGTTGCAGGGTGTCTTCATCATTGAATGAATACACCTCCTTAGGTCTCGGTGCTAGTGGAGGCTTCTGAGTAGGCACAGATGCGCCCTTCGAGGCATTAACAGTCAATGCATGTTTTCCCTTTGCTTCTCGCCCGAAGTTGTTGGCTGCTGACCTTTTCCCCTTATCATCAAAGGCGGGGAAGCTGACACCCAGAAGACGTGCATTGGCCGCCTTCTTTTCTGCGGCTTCAGCTTCGATGATCAGGGAGCTCCAGTCGGGAGGGGGAGTAGAGTTGAGCCAGAGCTTCACTGCGGGCAGCATGTTCATACTGCAAGAGGAGAGGAGCGCATGTTCTGGCATGCCTGGAGGTAGCCTGAAGCAGGCTTGTCGGAAGCGTTCGATGAACACCCGAACCGTTTCTTTCTCCTTCTGGCGTATCTCTATGAGAGATGCCATCGTCATGTCCCTCCCGCCATCGTAGAAGCGATCGAGGAAGAGGCACGTCAAGTCGTCGAAGGACGATATAGAATTATCGGGGAGGCTGCAGTACCAGTCATACGCCACCCCTTTTAAGGCCCCAACAAAGATGCTGGTGAGGAGCGCGTCCTCCTTTGGAAGATGCCCCGTTTGTGACTGGAAATATGTCAGGTATCGACGTGGAGAGTCCTTCCCATCGTATGGTGTGAGTGTTTGTGGTTTATATTTTGGGGGATAAACCACCTTGTTCCAGTCGAGAGGATAAGGCTGGGGAATGCCCATCTTCTGGCGCTCCTCTTGCCTGTTTTTGGACTCGAAGCGCTCCCGCAGGTCCTTGATCATTTCGACCACATCCTCCGTGGAGCTAGGAGTCGGGGAAGGTGGCACTATCTGAAGCGGAGCATTTGATGGTTCCGATGTCCGAGGTGCTTCTGTGTCGGAGAGTGCCCGTTGAAGGGGTACACTCGACTCCCTATTAACTCCTGGGTCGGGACCGGTTAAAGGTGTTCTGGTCAAGGCCGATCGAATATCAAACACTGCTTGAGTCAGTGCTTGCATAGAGGCAGAGAGGGTTTTGAGTCCTCCCTCTAATGAGTCTATGCGTTGAACAATGTCCTGCGGTGGCGCATCAGACTCGGCATCATCCCCAGCCATATATACTGTCCTGACACGGCCAGGAGTGGATGGATTGGTTGAGGTTTCGCTCTCGGCCTCACTTTCATGTGGGGGAGTCACCTCTCCTGGTGTTTCAGCTTGGCCACCCCCAGTCACGTTCTGGAGGTCATTCTCGACGGACGCATCTGCCAGGGCCTGATTGTCCTCGACTCCGTCTTGAAGGGCCTCTTCGTCTCTACCCCCAGCTGTGTCCTGAGGGACATCCTTATTTTGAGGTGCTTCTGGGAGGCTGACTTCGCCTCGAGGATGAAGATCCGCCGCAGCTGTGCTTTGGACATCTTCGTCTTCGGAAGGAAGCTCAACAAGGGTCTGACTACCCCCAGCTTCCTCCAAGAACTTCTTCTTTGACCGAGTGCCTTCGAACACCCCGGAGGTCGAGGCTGCTGCCTTGGTTCTCCTTGATTGGCTTTTGGACGAGGAATTGCCGGTCGCCTTCCGGAGAGATGAGGAGTTGGAGACCACATTGCATGAAGCAACTCTTGGCTCCTCTTTTGTTGACACCTTCTTGCTAAGGCGATGTCGGAGGGGTGTCGATGACTGTAGTCGCTGGAAGACTGACTGCCTTGGTGGTACTGCCGTCTTGCCACAGCAGTTGATAGTGACCACCGCACAAGTATGCCCCGTGAGAGGCTCATCGTGCTTGTTGGTCGACTCTCCTGACCGGCGCTTGTGAGTGATCACATTACGCAGGTCGTTGGAGGAGAGTGCTACCTTCACACCCCTTTCAGGCGCATGGCAAGGCCAAACGCCGGGGCGGACAGGTGAGTGCTGCGCCCCCTGATCTAATACCAAGCAGGCATCATGATCAGTAGTGGGAGAACAACAACATTTGAAGTGACTTGAACGGACCTCGAACGCACAACCAGAGGAGGCGCGGGAGTTCAAGACCACTGAATTTGCCGCACTCGACTTGGTTATGCACGCAGTGGATACGCCCAAGTGAGATAAGGACTTGGAAGATCGACTCGTCTTTGGTGCCGAAGCACCTGAGTCGACCTTGTACAGCTTGCCATCGGCAGCGCGCGTGATTGTGAGCACGTGCCTCTGGCCTGCTGCTAGCATAGCACGCTTGGGGCGCATGGCCCGTGCCGCCTTGGATCTCTTTGTACTAGCCCGCTGGGGCGCATAGTACTCAGCATCCAAATTCTCCTCGCCATTACAGCGAGTGAGTCTGTCAAAGACAGAGACTTTTTGTGGCGCATCAGAGGTGATGCGCGGGGCTTTGGCTGCGCCCCTGCTCCGTTGACGCATCTTCCTCGCCTGAGAAGGAGATGGCTGGGGAATGTGGTCAGCTGCACGTTTCCCCGAGAGATGCGCTGCATCAGCGGGCGCACCTTGGTTGCTGAGAACATCAGCAGGAAGGGAGGGCTGGATTGGCACATCCCCTTCAGTGGTGGTGCCCGAGGCGTCGACTTTGCGCACCCAGACACGGCGGGTCTTCTTCGGCTTCGGCAGCCGCTTCGAAGGACTCGCGCTTCCTTCAGAAATGAACTCCTCGTACGCCTGTTGATTGAGGCGCACGACCAGCGTCTTGTGGGAGGAGCCCACCTTCACGTCATCGGCCTGTGACACGACTTTCTCGGAAGAGGAGAAAGAAGTCCCCAGTAGAGTCGCCAGCTTGTTTGCCATTAAAATCGTTTGATTGCAAATCTTAATACAAACAGAACAGTGTTACAATATAGGACTTCGACGTAGTCCTAGGAGTACACTTTTGTTTAATCTGGGTCCTAAGTGCCAATGGAGCGAGTGGTAATGCGTTGACTCCGTTGACGGACTGACGACGGTTATCGGTTCTCTGAAGGTGTAGATTGCTCTGGGTGCTGGAGCTGGCTGAGAGGAGGAAGACGTTGAGTGTCTGTATCTGCCTCTCTGATGATCTTTGTCTGGATTGTTCGTATATATGTCTCTCTGTGTGTGTGTAAGAAGGGGATGATTCCTCCATTTATAGCTGGGCAGGTTGGCTGCCCATGCGCACATATGTAGGATGCGCCGGTGCGTGGGGACGCCACGTGGAGATTGCTGATGGAGGCGCATGGACGATGCGCCCTACTCGCAAGGTTGAATTCTTCATACTGCTGTTGTGAGTCGGCACGTAGCAGAGGAGAAGATCTTTCTGTTGCTGAGATCTTGGATGAGTTGAGTCAAAGGACACGTGTCGTCGACCCATGGCTCGGAGATCTCTGATTTGGTGGGGGGATAATTTGGTGGGATGCGCCTTGGATGAGATTTTGGCTCGTGACCTTTAGGAGTCACGAGCCGTTCTGGGCGCATGGCTTTTGAGGCGCATGCAAGCGACTTTCCTTCTATCTTTCGGGATCAGAGATCAGTCTGGGGCGCATGGCTTTTGAGGCGCATGCAAAGCTTCAACTGGAGACTCTTCTTCTGTCTTTAGGGATCAGTGAAGGGTCTGAGGCACATGGCTTTCGAGGCGCATGCAGGTTTGGGCGCATGGCCGCGAAGGCACATGCGGGTGGTCGAGTGGCCAGGTGGCAGTAGCCGTCGGGATAGAGTCATGATGATGCTGACGTTGTGGACGCTTCGTTTTTTGCAAAAGCTGTCAGCCGTTCAGACTTGGGAAGGCGTGCTGCCAACTCTGTCAGTTCAGCATTTAATGTTGGTGACATTCGATGGACAGCTGAGTGGGCACGTCGGTTGACGTTCTACTAGGCGTATGAGGGCGCATCCCCTTTGATGCGCTCGGTACAGGGCGCATCTGTTTGAGAGGTGTGATGCGCTGACCAGCCGGCACATCCGACACGTCTTTGATGATGCGGCTGTTTCGCTTCTCGAGTGCTTTTAATAGCCGCTTGGCTGAAGTCGAGGCGTCTGGTTCATCCATTTAATGTGAGTTCATTGCATGGAATCCGGAGAGCCATCCACTTGGCGCATGGGTTTGATCTGCCCGGCCTATAAATAGTGGCATGGAGAGAAGGTTGGCTTCTCATTCCCTTACGTCTTTCCAGCATGAACTCAGGTTCTCGGGTGCATTCTGTTGACGAAGTGCTCCCGAGGGTGAAGATGAGACGCCATGTCGTCATTGATGCTCTTGAAGGTGACTGTTACATCCAAAAGACGGAGTCGAGGGCTTCTGAGGCAGCGGAAGGTGCCTGTTGCATCCAAAGATGGGGATGCTCGGGCCTTGTCTCCGTTGTTCCGGAAGAGCCGTAGATCGGAATGGCGGTGCTAGTCTCTCTCTTCCTTCAAAGTGGGTGTCGCCCGCTCTGATTGTGTTGAAAGCTGCCTTTCGCCGTGATTTCGATCACGGTCTTCCTTGGCCTTTGGAGGCTCTTTCGAAGCCTTCCCTGGCCACAGATTTGCGGTGCTCTTCTCTTCCTTGGTTCCAGCCAGAGGGTTAAATGCTTTGTGTATCGAAGCATTTATCAGGTGAGCCTGGCTGGAAGAGCGATACACTCCTGCTCGGCCAGGTGAGCCTGGTTGGAAGAGTGGCACATAACTGGGCTGCTGAATGCACATAACTGAGCTGGATG
This sequence comes from Iris pallida, assembly GCA_029216955.1. Lineage (NCBI taxonomy): Eukaryota > Viridiplantae > Streptophyta > Magnoliopsida > Asparagales > Iridaceae > Iris > Iris pallida. The sequence goes on along the minus strand of JANAVB010033820.1, from coordinate 13,334,469 downwards.
CACATAACTGAGCTGCTGAAGAGATGGCGGGATGCGCCTGGATGGGGGCGCATAGTGACTGCTGCGCCTATCTGGAGACGCATGGTGGCCGCTGCGCCTATCTGAAGGCGCATGGTGGCCGCTGCGCCTATCTGAAGGCGCAAGGTGGCCGCTGGCTGTAGACTTAGGATCTTTCCTTTGTAGAAATTTTCCTTTGTACAACCTTTTCTAGACTTTTATATATAAAATAAAAAGTCCTTCTTCAAATGTCTATACTTATTGACTTTGCTGTGAAGTGTTCTGTGCGAGTCCTGGCGCATGGTCTTTCTGGTTGTGAAATTCCATGCTTCTACAGTTCGACCTTTAACATGGATTATTAAAGTCTCACTTTGTGAATCCTCTTTCTCCATAGCTTGTATCACCCTTGTATACTCTTCTTTGTACATCCGGGAATCATTGAAATAAGCTTCAATCCCATGGAAAGGGTTTATATCAGCAACTTCCTTTTGTACTCTTCCATTGCTGTCAATATATTTAAAGCACTGATGAAGAGTAGAAGGCACCACATTATTTTCATGAAGAAAGGGCCTCCCCAGAAGAAGATTATAGGATCCTACAATCTCGATCACATAGAAAGTGACTTTGGATCTAAAACCGCCAATCTGAAGTTTTAGATGAATCTTTCCTAGAGGTTCGCTTCGGCTTTGATTGAATCCCAGGATAGTAGTAACCGTCTTTGATAGCTTGTGAAGAGGAATTTTTAATTCATCCAACAGACTCTTCGACATTATACTTATAGCAGACCCTGGATCAATGAGGATACGATCTATCTTCATTGTATCAATATAACCGGTATAGTAGAGAGGCCGATCATGTCGATTATCCTCCAGTAGCATGTCATCTTGTGTAAAAGTGATATTTGGGATAATCTCCAGTACATTGTTGCAATATAAGCGAGTGGCAGGTTCTGCATCTGGCTTCTTTAACTGTGCAAGACAAGAGTCAGCTTGAACAAGTGCTTCACTTAATGTCTCCCGAGTCTCTTTGGAAAGACGTAGAAGTTCAAAGAGGGACATTCTAGCTGGAGTATTAGCATGTTGAGCTAAAATGTCGAAGTTATAAGGCTTCTGAAGCCCAAGAGGAGAGGACTTCTTGATTGGTTTATCAAACCGAGCCTGTTGTTTGCCTTTCTCAAGAGCTGTGGGCTTGGAAGGAGCAGGTTCAACCGGTGCAGTGGAAGGAACAGGTGCAGTGGATGATTCTTCTTCAAGAGGAACATTAGGAGCATCTTTGTCAGCAGGAGGGATATCAGGAGTATCCTCAGGATTCTTGGAATAATCCTTCAAATAAGATTTCCCTGTTCGAGTAGCACCAGCAAGTGCTTCTTCTTTATCTTTTGGCTCTGTGTCAGAAGTAGACCCAAGAGAAGTCATATGACATGACTTAATTTTTCCAGTTTTCTTGGACTTTCGAGAAGTAGTCTTTTGAAGAGGAGGAGATTCAAAATCTGCCACTAGATCAGGATGAATCCACATGATTTCTCCTGTTTCCATAGTAATTGGCACCAATCCTTCAGATTATAGAGGAGGAATATTCACTATATCAAGAGTCACCTTGGGAATAGGAACGATCCTACTTTTAAGAAGTTGAGGAGGGAAGTCTCCAAATTGCATAGAGACGACATTGGAGGTGACAGTTTTCTCTTTTGGAGTAAGGGAGATAGCTCCAGATTTAATCATTTCTTGGATCTTTCCTTTCAGTACATAACATGTACGAATTGTATGACCCAGCATTCTGTGGTATGGACAGTATTTAGGATGATCCGTCTTCCCAGCTTCATCAGGTTTCTTGATTTTAGGTAATTGTATTTTATTACCTTTCAGCAGACATTCAAAGATACCAAGGACATCGTCGTCATCAAAAGAGTATTCTTCTTTAGGGCGAGGTGCTCTTGGTTGTTGAGTTGTAGAGGCAGAAGGAGTTTGAACATTTGATGCATCTTTACTCTGAAGATTAACTTCAAGGGTTTCTTTTCCCTTGCGAGCACTATTTTTAGCATTATTGTTGGTACCTTGACCTGTTTCTTTTGGAGTTATCTGCACTCATAAACCTTTGAAGGTTTCAGCACTAATTTCTGCGGCCTTGGCACTAACTATGAAGGAAGGCCGGTCTTGAAATTGGGTAGATCCTGTCCACATGCTGATGATGGGCAATAGATTTGATTTGCATGTGTCGATGGTGACAGCATCAGGAGTTCCAAGAGGCATCTTTAGAGCTTCTCTTCGAAACCGTTCAATGAAATCCTCTGTAGTTTCATTATTTTTCTGCTTGATTCTAATAAGAGCAGACATATTCATGTCATTGAGCCCTTCATAGAACCGTTCAAGAAACATCTGTTTGAAACCGGCAAATGAGGTAATACACCCATCTGGGAGACTTCTATACCATTCATAAGCCGTTCCCTTGAGACATCCAACAAACACCCGAGTAAGGAGGGCGTTGCTTGGTTGCAACTGGTCAGTCATCACTTCAAAGTGATTAATAAACTGACTCGGAGAGGTGGTTCCATCATAGAATGAGATAGTAGGAGGCTTGTACTTAGGAGGATACGATACTTGCTTCCATTCTATCGGATAAGGTTGCTTGATGCCTAACCTTTGTAAACCATCTTTCTGTTTGAATGCCTCGAATTGAGTTTTGAGATTCTTCAATTCTTCAGAGACAACTCCGAAAGAATGTGGAGTTGTAGCTTGTAGAGAATAGTTGGGAGGAGGAACAGCATTATAAGCACTACCCCCAGCTCCAGAGAGACTAGGATTTGGTTGAGCTGGTCCAGGAGTATTGGATTGTACTACTGGAGGAACTTGTACTGGACTTACACTAGGGTCAATTGGTATGGCATCTGGTACAGTCTGTCGATTTTGTATCTGAGTTGCCATGAGTTCATATATCGACTTCATAGTATCAGCCATGGATTTCATTTGCTGTTCCAAAGAAGCAATCATGTGTTCTTGAGGAGTCATGGAAGAAGAAGGTTCATCAGTATTCCTATCAACCATATAAGTCGTGACTGTACGAGGGATTATTGATGAACTGGTGGATGTTGTTTGTTCTGAATCATTGCTTTGTGCATCAAAGTCAATTATAGGAGAACTACTCCCAGTAGGAAGAAGTGGGAAGTTAGATTCTCCAAGGAATTCAGAATCATCTTCAGAGATCAAAGTTCTTTGACTAGAGGCCAGGACTCTTGCTCTTGTGCCTCTATATACTCCATCTGGACTATCAGCTCTACCCCCAGTATCCCGAGAGGTCATGTTGACAGAAGCAAACAAAGGCTCATCTTCATCAGGCATAGGTTCACACTGAATCCGATTGAAGACATATTGTCGTTTTGTTTGACATCTGCATTGCATTGTGACTCTTGGCTGGAAGTCACATTCATGATCAACATAGTCCTGAACCATTGATTGACATCTGCATTGAATTATGACTCTAGGCTGGAAGTCACATTCAGCATGATCTATTGTCATAGAATTATTCCTTCTCTTCTGTTGAAGGTGTTCTCGTAAATCTGTCTGTGACGACTGAGGTACATCAGAGAACACTCTTTGTGTATTTTTAGGAATATATTTCTGGTTCTTGGGTCTTGATGGCTCTTGATTATATAGGGAGTGATTAATATGAGCCACATAATTTTTAGCATACTCTGCATCCGGATCTTTTATTTTCATTTCCGATTGGTGTGGTTTCTTAATACCAAAAGTGCTTCCCAAATGGGTTTGATTGAGTTTTATTCTTAGATCAGTTGGAGGTAACACATTGGTTTTTGAAACTTGGAGTTTTCCTTCCATTGATCTGGATATTTGCAGAGAAGGAAGAGTTGAACCACCCCCTTGATTAGGAGTTGATAACAGACCTTCTTTTCTAGACAAATTATGTGCCCAATTCGAAGAAGTCGTAGAAGAAGACATTAAAGAATGTTTTTTCTTAGACTTATTCAAGTTTTGAGACATAGAATGTCCAGAAGGAAGAGTAGTCAAAAGACCATCTCCTTTTCTTTGACTAACAAAATTGTCAGTCAAAGTTGTTCCTGAAGTAAAAACTACAAGAGCAGAAGAAACAACTAAAGAGTTATTTCTTTTCGAAGGGACTTTGTGTGGAAGACCACCCCCAGTTCTAGTAGAACTTGGCACAGAAGAAGAAATAGCTAAAGAGCTATTCTTCTTAGATGATATACACGCTGAAATAGGCTTGGTTAAAGAACCAGTACTCAGCGTGACTTTTGAATTTAGAATTACACGCTGGAACAGATTTGGCTAAGGAGCCAGTACTGTCAGCATGTTTGTTAACTTTGGAAATACACGCTGGAACAGATTTGGCTAATGAACCAGTACTGTCAGCGTGACTTTTGAATGTGAGATTGCACGCTGGAACAGACTTGGCTAAGGAACCAGTGCTGCCAGCGTGACTTTTGACTGTGAGATTGCACACTGGAACAGACTTGGCTAAGGAGCCAGTACTGTCAGCATGACTTTTGAATGCTGTCATCTTTGAGCGCACAAGAGTGTGCGTGCTTGCAGTAGAGTCTTTACCAGTGTTAGGAGTAGACACTGTGGCAGAGACTTCACCATTGGCTACCAACTGATTCTTAGGGACATAGACCGAGCGTCCCTTCGACTTGGCAGTGGTGATGGAGGCTGAAGTGGGCTTGCCACCCTTAGCCCGCTGCATTTCTTCGTAGGCGAGTTGATCGAATTGGATCGAAATCACCTTCTTCGTCGAGCCGACCGACGAAGCGTCGCATTGAGTTGTTGCCATCTCAGAAGAGGAGATGGTTTTCCCCAGCAGAGTCACCAATTTGTTTTCCATAAATAAATTCACTTTATTTATTGTGTATCTGGGAAAATTACAACTGTAGGAATCCGATCTAGAAGACGATCGCTTTATCCCTTGGACTATGCGAAGAAGAAAAGCTCTCAAAATTTTGACAGTAAGTTAGATAACTATGTATCTGTACAATGAATGAGAAAAAGAACTCTATTTATAGAGTCAAAAATAACTGAAAGGATAACTGTCTTCACAACCTGTGCCTAGTTGAAAATTACGCAGGATTTAACATACGCAAGGTTGTGAGCAGTTACTGGACGTGGCCTGTAACTGTTGGACACATGGCAATCATGCATGAGTCGTGTGCAAGTTACAGGACACGCAGACGAGAGATCAGTGGCATGGCTGCCACGTACTCCAATTTAATGAAATCCATGCAGACTTGTTGAAGACGAAATCCACGCAGACTTGGGTCAGAAAGCTTCAAAATCTACGCAAACTTGGGGCAAGAAGCTTCGGAATCCACGCAGACTTGGGGCAAAAAGCTTCACAATCCACGCAGACTTGGGGCAGAAAGCTTCAAAATCCACTCAGATGTGGGGCATGAAACTTCAGAATCCACGCAAACTTGAGGTAAAAAGCTCAAAATACACGCAGTCTTGGGACAGAAAGCTTCAAAATCCACTCAGATGTGGGGCATGAAACTTCAGAATCCATGCAAACTTGAGGTAAAAAGCTCAAAATACACGCAGACTTGAGAAAGGAACATATAAATTCAAAATATATGCAGACTTGAGCCAGAAGGCTCAAAATATACGCAAGATTGAGGCAGAACTGCCAGCTGTCTTGATTCGACGTGCCTCGACTGACACAAAATCTCTGACAGTGATTGCTTTGTCAGTCGCATTAAATGACAAGAAGCTCTTTTGGTACGCCAACTTGGTGAAGGCTGAGTCTTGCTGAAGAAGATTTCAAAAGTCACGCGATAGTCGGCTGTGATCTCTCGAGTTCCGTGCATACGTGGCATACGAGAAGACATTCTTCGACTGTCGTGCTGTCAGTCATAATAACACTCTGACAAAATGATGAGCTGTCTCCCAGCGTGATTTTTTAATATTGTCCTGATCAACTCAGCGTGACTTTTGGACCCAGTTCCGATCAACTCAGTGTGACTTTCATTTTTAAGGTCTACATAGGCCCCTACAGATAAGTTGAGTGTCATAATATATAGATGACACTCTTACACAAAACATTATTTCTTCTTTTCTCCTTCGTTGGGCTGACGAAGGGAGGCGCCCAACTCATGTACATTGTGGATTCCAGAACGACGCATTAAATTGAGGAATGCTTCAGCATCACCTGATCCTTCGTAGGCAGTTGAGGGACCACCATTTATACGATCGAAGATCGCTGGAGTCAATCCAAAGCACTCCATAAAGTTACGCGCTCGCAACGATTGATCGACCTCTGCCTCTAGGTCAAGCTTTGATCCTTGAGTCTTTTCAGCCTCTATTTCTTTCTTCGGTGCCATGACAATATGAAGATGAGAATTGAGAATGAAAAGCTTTTTCTTATATACAATCAATTGACCCTTCATATTCCCTATGGGAAATTGAACATTATCAATGCAACTCGGGGAGACGAAGAGGGGTTCGAATGTTTCGAGAGGAAATTCATTATGACGGTGAGTATTGACCGACGCCATTTCCCAAACTTTACGCTGACTGGTCAAAACCCGAATTTTACGCTTTTGTTCAAAGTATTTCAAATTTTGAAAAATATTTGAAAACTTTGAAAGGGGTCTTGTAGGAGCGTAAAAAGTGCTTCATAGACTGAGTCAAAGAGATAGAGCTTTACACTCAAATGAGCTGTTTTACGCCAACTACTTTTCGCCAGGGACAGGCCAACTATTTTATGCCAGAGACAGGTTGTCAAATCATGCATTTAATGTAAAGTGATAATGGGTCTGACATAAAGATCTACTGACAGCGTATAACACAGAATTCGAAGGGATGAGTTTTACACAGAAGCCAATATTGTCGTTTAGTATGTAGACTGAGCTATTTTACGCTCACAAGATGGCTTCTTTTACGCATGAATACTATATGAGCTTTTTACGCTCAAAGTTGACGTGTGCATAAAGTTTATTTGGGCTACTTTTTACGCTCAAGGTTGTTTTATCAACCACTTTACGCAAGAAGTCCATTTTAGGGCTATTTTATGCCTAGTCTACTACTTTACGCTCAGAGTAGATTTGGGTTGTTTTTACGCCCTATCATTCCTGACTATTTTGGAACGTGGTTTTCCTACGTGGCTTTCATGCCACATATCTCGAAGAACGTGTGTACGTGCATCCTATTCTTATTGAAATAATGGGACACGTGTCAACGTGTGTAGAGTATGACTTCAGTCATGGGTGGCAGTTACTAGCGTAAAGACAGAACTTTGCTGAGTTTTATGCACAAAAAGCCAAGTCTATAAATAGACTTATTTTTATATGGAACACACGGAGAGACAGAGGAGAGAATATAGAAATCAGAGCCCAGAGACTTTGATTTTCGAGAGCATTCTTTTTCAATTTTTCTTCCAGAACAGAGTGAAGCAAAGCAGGAAAGCATTCGACCTCGCCATCAGTGCCCAAGTGCGTCGATACCTTTCTGGTGACTTAGTTCTTCCGGTTGTTCATCTTCTAGCAGTGATCTTCATCATCATCGTATGGTCCAAGGATGTAGTTCCCCGTCCCGCAAAGTCAATCGGAGAAATCGAAACGCCGACGGCGTTGGAACTTAGCCTTGCAACGGCTGCTCGAAGGCTCGCTCGTCCAAGGCGACTCCTCACACAGGTAGGGTAGTTTCGGTGAACTTGCTTCATCTTAGCCTTCACATAATAACTCACAATGTTTTCAACTTGCACAAGTAGGCTAACATAAAAGCTACGAACACACATAGCTAAGGAAATAATCGCGACCCGTCGGAATGTCTTAGAACATGGAAAATGGTCCCACGGTCTTCATAGAAGTCGGCTCAGCGTGCTTTCAAATGACACTCGATCTGTCAATCCCGTGGCTTGGGAGAAGGAAGTTGGCTTAAGTTGTTAAGTTGCCCCGACACTTGAAATAGCCTAAGTCATAGGCGTCGCCTGCGTGAATGCTTGGTAAAGCATGCACGGTCCCGTCGTTTGCCCCAACACTCGAATCAGCCTAAGTCATAGGCGTCGCCCGCATGAATGCTTAATAAAGTATGCACGGTCCTGTCCCGCAAGGCTTGGCATAGCCTTCGCATGCCCCGTAAGTTAAGTCGTCTTGTACGGCTTGTCGACTTAAGACTAGGCACGAACTTGGTTGTTCAAGTCGACCCCATGCATAACACGTTCCCTCGATGCGTAGCTCGGCATAGCCCTTGCTCGTCGAGTCGTTGCCCGAATAAGTTAGACAAGTGTTGCGTTGGGCTATCGAAGCCATTTCTAGCACTGTTCCGCTCTATCTGCGGTTGTCAAGTCGCATAGTCCCTTGAGAACAAGGCTCGTCGTATAAGTATATAACTTGAGCGTTAGCGTCGCCTATAGAAACAGGCCTGTCTAAGGCACGAGTTACGGTCGGTTTAGTGAAAAGCTTGCTACGAACAAAGGAAGTCCACGCGATTGGTTGTCGCCGAGATCGGTCCCGCTACTTGGGAGTCTCGCTAAGTCATAATATGTCCCACACACGAGATCGGTCCCCTTGCTTGGGAGTCTCGCTAAGTCTTAATATGTCCCGCACACTAGATCGGTCCCGCGGCTTGGGAGTCTCGTTAAGTCTCGATAGAAAGAAGGAATGCATGGTCATGTTAAGAAAGGACTGGATAGATCGAGTATGCATGGTCATTGGACAACTTGTCGACAAGGTGTAGTCTTCTCGAGTGATCACCGGGGCGCCGGGATCATTCGGCCCGGGGAAAGCGAGTGTGGCTCAAAGTAGGATGCTGGATGACCGCATGGGAGAGTTCGACCCCACCGGGCTAGCTACCCATGTAGGTACATGTCGATATCCCACGAGCCAATGTCCAAGATAGCTTGAAATTGCTAGTGCCCTCCTCATGTAGATGTGTCGGCAGATAGCGGCACACCGCGTGTATGCCTTTGGATTTGGGTCTAGAGCTTGAATGCAGGTATAGTCGGTAACACAAAGTCTGGGCCTAAGACTGGGCTGCAGCATAGGCACCGTGCTTGGCACGATAGATGGCATCGGGATATTCATGGAATCAACACTATGTTTCACAAGTCTTGTCTAAGTTAGCAAATGAGTCGATTCGGAAGGCCGCAAGGCGGTAGCATGATAAGTCTTGATATGTTGCGAGGCGCGGCCTCAATCTTGAAGCACGGACAAGTTTAAGCAAAGTCTAGAGGCACGACCTGCACGAGTCGTTCCCCCTTGACGTCGCTAGCACGAGAATTGGTTTGGTAGGCCTGAGTTTAAGTAAAAGTCTTGGCACGGTCGAGTTCACGTAAGTTGCTCCTCGGCATAGCATTGTCTTAAATATGTCTAAGTCGCGAATAGAATATGGCACGACCCTACCGTCCCGAGTTGAAGTTTGGTCAAGTACCTAGGCGATGAGGCACTGCCTCGATCGAAATCTACGGTATCGTAGCACGACCCTGTCGTTGCACGTCGAGTTGGTTAGACGTCAAGTCTTAAAACTGATCCTAAGGCAAGACTAGAAAGACAATCGAAAGGGACTTAAGCTGCACAAAGTAAATGAACGTGTCGGTTATGTATGGGTGGGCGAGAAGCTCACTCCACCAGTACAGTTGAGTACTGACACCCACACAGTATTCATGTGCAGGCACAGGTAGAAGCTCGTGGCGCGGAGCTCGCTTGGACGCGTCGAGGCACGGAGTTCCTTGGCGATTCGAAGCGTACGGCCGCGTGGATTGAAGACTTATACAGGATATAATGTATGGACATCACCTTTCGAAGCTTCCGCTGACATCAAACATTGTATCGAGAGATGAGAGAGAGCAGAGTGACTTGTAAATAAGAGAAAAGTGAGCATGAGAGACTTGTAATTTGGCCTTGCGCCCACAAATATAATCTTGTATTCAATATCAATAAAAGAGTTTCTTTTGAATGACTTGTGTTCATGTGTTCTTGTTTCAAATTTTTGTTGCATATTCAATGTATCTGCTTTGGACTTCTGGGCGACGACCCCGTCGCCGCCGCTGTAATCGGCCGTTATGGAACCTGCCTTGTACGAGCGCAATCTAGGCTCGTGCGGCATCACGCCTTAGCGAGGACGATCGCTCCTACGAGAGCGGGGCGTGACAAAGGAACAAAGTGATCGCCTTCATATCAGACTTCCATAGCAATACTTCCCAGAACAATTTGTACTTCTTGTACTTTTTCTCGTTTTATTTTTAAAAGCCAATTTTTAGGCATTTTGTTAAGTGAAACACCTATCTAGCAGTTTAATCATGCACAAACTATAAACATGATATAAGCAAGGAACGAGACATACACATGGCAAGAGTCAATGGTCTCTAAAGTCGTCAAACTACATGTCTACGGATTTGTTTTGATGATACGAACCCAACCGTAGGTCCAAAGTTAGATTCCGGCAGGCCGTGCACAAAATCGCCTGTTGAATCGGATCGTGGGGTCCACAAAACGACGATCATCAACTGTCTCAGAATTGGACCAAATTTAGCATACAGGACCAGAAAAATGATACGGTCCTGTTGGCATAAGTTTCGTCTCGATCTGGCGAACTTGCACCAAGTAATTAGGAAATTTACAAAGGGGCCGATACGGTAAATTTTGACGGATACGCATCGAATTCGTCGCACACACACAACCAATTTGAATTCCGTCAAAGCCCACACGTCCCAGAAGTCGATACGCACCTTTCGATGCTTTCGGTTTGCGACCATGTCGCCCGGATTGGCGGGACGCACGTCGTATCGATGGTTTTTTCTATTTTCTATTGTTTTGAAAAACAGTTTTTTTCGTTAATTTGGGTTGCCGATTTCTCGGCCCTTAGTCGATCAAATCGACTTCTGTGAAAAGAGTCGTGAAGCCCTACAGGTTTTCTAGGAATGTCATGAATTATATTTTTGAAATTGCTACTACTCTGTTCATAAACTTCCTGTAAACATAGGGTTTGGGACTGTTATTAAACTGGTCTTGAAATAGTTTTTTATCGATTTTTCGGAAGATTTTTTAACTCGTAGGATCGATACCTCGAGGAACCACTAGGTGGGTAGTCTAGAGGGTCAGGTAGGCTCTACACTGCATCTTGTAAAATCGAAAAATAATAACTTTATGCGAGGAAATCGATCAACGAAGTGATGTACCTTGTTACAAATCAAAACAGAACCACTCTGTGTGTGGCCGGATTTTGGGGTGTCGGCGGCCGCTCCAGCGAGGCAGGGTGGCGCGTGCGGTCGTCCAGAGGTGGAAAGTTGCCTGGGGTGATCATGAGGGGCAGAGATGTGGAGTTTAGGGTTTTTCTCTCGATCTCTCGATATATATACATATACTATAGGTTGGTCTGCGTTAGGCCGAGCGGGGGAGGGTGTTTCACTTGCTGTGCTGGGATGTATGGACATGTGGGCCTGGCCTGACTGGGCTTGGGCCCGAGCTCAGCTGGGCTGGGATTTGTTAGTCATTTATTTCTTATTTCTTTACATTACCATATATATAGTCATATATATATACCAATATCTATCTATATGTGCACACAATATAAAATACATATAATACTCTCCATAAAATCTAAATAAAATATTACTATTATCTATTCTTAATATGGGGCCTATTTATAGAAATATGTAAATTTATATATCCATTAATCAATAACATAAAAGTAACCAATAATAATAAATGATTATATTTAGTAACAACAATATTATTAATAATAATGGTCCTAATAGCAACTAAAATAGAACAATAATATATATATATATATATATATATATATATATATATATATATTTATATATATATATATATATATATATATATATATATATATATATATATTATTTAAATACACACACACTTTATTCGGCCCCAGAGAATCGTATAAATACTATAAAACGCTATTTAATATTAATGATACTTATAATGTACATATAATAAATATTTATAAAGTATTTCCCCATTTGTAAAATAGATACAAAAATAATCGCATATACATAAAGTACGTCTGCATGGACGTCCTTGGTCTCAATACATGCCTAAAACCAGGTTCCCTAATAATCAATAACCTTAGTAATAATTAATTAAATTATTTATAGTGGTCATGTCGCAACTTGGCCTGGTTTTCCTAGATAGGACACACTTATGGCTGTGTCTTCCTACTATGGCTAACCCATTAGTCAAAGCACGCAACTACGCTATCCGTGCCTTGATTCTTGGTCACCTTGTACTCCAAATCTTAACCATGGCTAAGGTCATCTATTGTAATAATTAACTAATTATTTATAAATTCTAAAAATTAACATTTAAATCAAATAAATAATAAAAAATAATATTTCAAAATTTTCGAGAAGAGGAGTTACAGAAGAGGAGCAAGTGCGAATTCTGGATGAACAGTGTCTCATTTCTCGGGCACATCATCTCCGCTGCGGGCATCTCAGTCAATCCGAAGAAAGTTGAAGCAGTTGCTGATTGGAAACGGCCCGCATCAGTTAGTGAAATTCGAAGCTTCCTAGGCTTGGCGGGATACTACCGACGCTTCGTGAAGAACTTCGCGAAGTGTAGCTCCCCTTCCCGAAAATTTTAAAAATATTTTATTTATTATTTTAATTGATTTATCTGGTGATTATTAGATTTTATAAATAATTTCTAGAAATTCGATATATGTAAATTATACGTATTATCATTAATATCTAATGGTGTTGTAGAATAATGGTAAGAGTGGCATACCAAAGAAAGACTTGGTGAAATATGATGCATACAAGATACATTGATTTATTTTATTTTGTTACCATAGTTATTATTATTATCATTATTGATATTATTATATTACTCTTATTATTATTATTATTGTTATTACTATATTATTTCTTAGTATACCTGTGTATGTGTATATATATAAATATACATATATACATAATATATGGGTGTATAAATAAATAACGTGTAGATGTATATATAAATATATATGTGTGTATATAGAAATATGGTGTATGTGTTTTTATATAAATGAATATATGGATATGGGCATACGTACATATATACATATAGTGTACCTGTGTATATATATGTGAATATATTATAGATATAGATGTGTATGTAGGTATACGTATGTACGTGTGAAGGTGTACGTACATATAGTATATATATGACATTTGTGTGTACATATATATATAAACATATATGTAATAAATGTGTATATGTGTATTTATATATAAAAAAAATATTATACATAAGTATATATGGGTATATATATATAAATATATAAGTACAGAAGTATTTAGGTGTATTTCTGTATTTATACATAAATATATATTTTATATATTTACGTGTATATGTGAATATATATATATATATATATATATATATATATATATATATATATATATATATATATATTAAAAAATATATATATATATATATATATATATATATATATATATATATATATATATATATATATAAATATAGCTAATTATATATATATAGATATATATATATAAGAAGAGGAAAAAGAATGAGTAGTAGCAGCAGAGCCCAGCTCTGAGCTAATCCCCAGCAACCCAGCGAAGCCTACAACCCCTCGAGCCCATGAACTAAACGAGCCCAACACCCCACAAGCAGTAGGAATCCCCAACCCAGCCTGCAGTGCATACCAGGCTAGCCCACCAAGTCGGGCCCAGGCTAATCAAACCGAGCCAGGCTAATTTGGCTAAACAGAACAAACCCCTTGTTATGAAACCCAGCAGCAGCGGTCTTTGTGAGTCCCAAACCCGACTCCCGCGTATACATATAACTCGAAAGCATCGAGAGGTCGGGACAAACCCTAAAACCTTAAGTAACCAGAGCCGCCCAACCTTCCTCCAAGACGTGGGCGACCCCAACTCACAGCCACGGACGGCCGCCGACCGACGGCGAGGTCGCAGCAAGGCCGCACGCGCACGGGCGCGGGCGAGCAACAGTAAACAACAGTTAGCAACGGCCTACTTCACGGTGAGTTTTCATCTTCGATATTGAATGGTTTTAAGATCCGCAAGTTGTTTTGGAGAGCCAATATAACCAGGTTTAAATCCCAGAAAATAGATTTTGGTATAAACAAACATGCTGCCCAGAAAATCGATACGAAGTCGACGTAAAAATACTGTTGTATTGACAGATTTGAGTTGACATATGCTCATGTTTGAAGGCGACTCCTGATCAACCTATTAAGAATTTTAGGAATCTAATTGAACACGGCTGTTGACAACCTATACGAGATTGGAACCCCATTTTTACTTTTATTTATAATGGTTTAAACAATAAGTTATTTCCTTGCGAAATCGAGAAAAAACCCATTTTTAAAATAGTGAAAAACCATAAAAACCCTCGATACGACGTGCGTCCCGCCATTTCGGGCGACGTGGTCGCGAACCGTAAGCATCGAAAGCTGCATAACGGCTTCTTGGTTGTGTGGGCTTTGACGGAATTCAAATTGGTCGCGTGTGCGCGACGAATTTGATGCGTATCCGTCGAAATTTACCGTATCGTGCACTTTGCAAATTCTCTAATTACTTTATGCACGCTCGTCAGATCGAGACGAAACTTATGCCAACAGAACCGTATCATTTTTCTGGTCCTATATGCCAAGTTTGGTCCAATTCTGAGACCGTTGACAAAATCACTGTTTTGCGGGCCCCACGGTTCCACTCAACGGGCGATTTTGTGCACGGTCCGCCAGAATCCAACTTTGGACATACGGTTGGATTCGTATCGAAAAACTGGATCCGTAGACATATAGTTTGATGACTTTAGAGACCGTTGACTCTGGCACGCTTTTCGGTGCAAAGCGGGTCCAACGGCGGACACCGTTTTGGCCCGAAATTACCGTTTTGTCCATGTGTCCAAAATTGGACTTAAGGAGAGGCAATCCTAGCTAATTTGACTATTCTGAGAATATTGGTAATGTTTATTTCAGCTTCCGGGGACTGTTGTACGGGTTTTGACTATTGTGGCACATTGACTAGTTCAGACTATCGGTTTCACCAGCAGAGGACCACAGGCGAGTACAGTTTATTGTCTGTATTTCGATATTGATATTTACTATATTTCATTGATTAGTCATTGTTTATGTGATTATTTTCTATTATAAATTATTGAGTCGGGAATAAGAAGTACCAAGGATGTGTGATCCGACCGTAGACCTCGTTTACTTTTATGCAGTAGATCTCGTAGACATTGTTTACTTTTATGCAGTAGATCTCGTAGACATTGTTTACTTTTATACAGTAGATCTCGTAGACCTTGTTTACTTTTATGCAGTAGATCTCGTAGACCTCGTTTACTTTTATGCAGTAGATCTCGTAGACCTCGTTTACTTTTCTGCAAGTAGATCTCGTAGACAATGTTTACTTTTCTGCAAGTAGATCTCGTAGACCGTGCGGTGTAGTGTCCCAGACTGATCACATATCAAAGGTACTTCTAGTAGTTGGGGAAAGTATTTTGTGTCTATTTATTACTATTGGTTTTCTGTATTTCCTATTTATTTTCAAAACTCATGATTGATGTCTAACCTTTGTTTTATAGTCATTTTCTTTATTTGAAATTGCATTCAGTGAATTGTGCTCGTTCCATTCCTGACTGGAAATCAACATTTTCAGGTTAGCCGTGGATTCACTTAGCTTGGGGAGTGACGAGAATATTGCAGACAAAGGCCTAGAAACTAGATAGATAGTTGAGTTGTAGTCATTCATTTATTTGTACAAGTTTATATTTTTCTACAAATGTAAAACTTGTGATCATTGTAAGTTAAATTAATTATGTGGATGAGCATTATTTGTGATTTGATCTTCATGGCCGTAACAGCGTTCTACCGCTGACACTGCGGCGTAGGCTGGCTTGGACACGTCTCGTATCCGTTTAAAAAAAAATGGGTGCGGGTCGTGACACGAAGATTGCATCGCCGTTGACTCGTCTCACCTAAAAAGGAGTCGCATTCGAGTGGTCAGACGACTATGAAGCTTCCTTTCAGGAGCTCAAACAACGGCTCGTTTCGGCTCCGATACTTGCTCTTCCTGAAGGGACTGAGGGATTTCAAATCTTCAGCGATGCTTCTGGCCAGGGCTTGGGGTGTGTACTCATGCATCGAGATAAGGTGATATCTTTTGCTTCCCGGCAGTTGAAGCCGCACGAGAAGAACTCCCCCACGCACGACCTAGAACTAGAGGCAATTGTGTTCGCGTTGAAGCTATGGCGTCACTATCTTTATGGCGTGACATGCAGGATTTATACGGACCACAAAAGCCTCAAGTATCTCTTCACCCAGAAAGAACTGAATTTGCGGCAGAGGCGATGGCTTGAACTGATTAAAGACTACGACCTATCAATCGACTATACGCCAGGCAAAGGAAATGTTGTAGCGGATGCGCTAAGCTGGAAGTACTTAGCTTTGTTATGCATCAACAGTCGACGGCTGCGTGACTTAGAAGAAATGGGCATTGAAGTCCGAGTTCGTTTTAGAAACGTGAAACTGGCGCAACTACGGCTGGAACCGAGCCTATTGGAGAGAATCTAGTCTGCTCAGAAGGACGACCCATACCTGGAGAAGATGCGAAAGCTGATATCAAAAGGAAAAGCGTCCGACTTTGCAGAGGATGAGTCGGGAGTGTTGCGAGTGAAGGAGCGACTATGGGTTCCGGATGACGCAGAACTTAGAAAGGAGATAATGTCGGAGGCGCATTATGCAAAATATTTCTTGCAACCTGGTAGCACCAAGATGTATGAGGACCTTCGCGTTGTCTTTTGTGGCACGGCATGAAGAGGGACGTAGCGCTCTTTGTGTCGAAATATATGGCCTGTCAGCAAGTTAAAGCCGAGCACCAGCAACCGGGCGGAAAGATGCAGAACATTGCCATTCCAGAGTGGAAGTGGGATCATGTCACTATGGACTTTGTTGTTGGCTTGCCGAGGACGCCGCGAGGAAACGACGCCATCTGGGTCATCGTCGATCGACTAACCAAGTCAGCGCACTTCATAGCCATTAAAGTTACTTGGAGCGTCAACCGCCTTGCTCAGATATACCTTGATAAAATAGTTCGGCTGCACGGGGGTCCCAGTATCTATCGTCTTGGATCGGGATGGACGGTTCGTGGCACGCTTCTGGAGTAGTCTTCATTCAGCATTGGGGACCAAGTTGAAGTTTAGCTTAGCTTATCATCCTCAGACTGACGGCCAAACAGAGCGGGTGAACCAAATTCTCGAGGACATGACTCTGTGCGATCGACTTGAAGTCAAGCTGGGACGTTCATCTACCGTTGGCCGAGTTTGCATACAACAACAGCTATCAGTCCAGCATCCAAATGGCACCGTATGAAGCTTTGTACGGCCGGAAGTGCAGATCGCCCATTTGTTGGGATGAAGTCGGCGAACGGCAGATATTCGGTCCGGAGCTGGTGGAGCAGACTGTGCAGAAGGTCAAGTTAATACGGAAGAGATTGAAGATAGCACAAAGTCGACAAAAGAGCTATGCCGACACGCATCGACGCCCCCTCGAGTTTTCGGAAGGCGACCATGTATTCCTGAAAGTAATGCCCATGCGTAGAGTTTCCAGGTTCGGTGCGAAAGGGAAGTTGAGCCCAAGATTTGTTGGTCCGTTCGAAATATTAAAGCGAGTCGCCTCGGTAGCTTACCAAATCGCCTTGTCGCCTGCATTGTCAGAGGTACACGACGTCTTCCATGTCTCACAGTTGCGGAAGTACGTGCATGATCCGAACCATGTGGTAGATTTGGGTCAGCTAGATCTGAAGGCGGACTTGTCATATGTCGAAGAGCCTGTACAAATCTTGGAGCACAAAGATAAACTTCTCCGCAATCGTGCTATTTCTCTCGTCCGCGTCCTTTGGAGAAACCATTCGGTCGAGGAATCGACGTGGGAGCTTGAGTCAGAAATAAAGGAAAATTTTCCTTCATTGTTCTCGTAGAGGTAGGTTTTATTCTTAAGTTTTAAGGATGAAACTTTTTCTTAGTTGATTATGGTGTAGTGCCCCGTCCCTACATCGTGCCCCGTTCTTCGTCCACGGGGTACGCGAGAAAGGAACATTGTCTCTATCGATTCGGTCGGGACCGATAGGTCGGGATCGATCGAATCGGTCGAACGGGAACGGTTAAATTAAGATCCATTCTCCGTTATGGAATTGCTTCTTCAGAACCAAGTCCCATATTCAGCGGGTTGTGCCTCAAGGATTGACTCTGCGGCTAAGTCGGGAGAGACCTCTCGTTGCTCTATTTTTTACGCCGCTTGCGTTGGTTTTGGCCTTGGTTTTCTAAATGCGTTTTCGTGAATATTTTCGACAGTTTTCATGGCTTGCATTTCAAACTCGTATTTTCTATCGAACTTCTTTAATAATACAGTGTTCTAATCGGTTGCTTGTACGATTTCAGGTAATCGCGTAGGCGACGACTAGCGCGACCAACAAGTTCTCTCGCCTCAACCAAAACTCAAGGTGAGTGGCTGACTTTTCTCTTCTCGACCCCTTCATATTTCAATCGATAATAGTGTTGCGGAAGATATGATAAATACAAAGGCACGGGCACTCTATAAACTGTAGAAATGTATTAACAAAAGAATAACTCAAATAAAGTGTGGATTATACCTGAGTAAACTAAATAAGTCTAACTCGATCATTGGACAACTTGTCGACAAGGAGAGAGTTTACTCGAGCGACAACCCGAGGCCACGGGACCGACTCGGCCTAGGAGGAAACACGGTATAGGTGTGCTGGATGATAGCGCGGGTTAAGCGGAAACTTGCAGCGGGGCTCACTACTTAGCGCTGCAAGGGCCCCGACTAACAAAGCTATAGTCCAGGATTGCTTGTGATGTCAGTGACCAATCACACGTAATATTGCACTTGGTATAAAAATGATAACAATTGACAGGGAAGAACATGGTAAGTCTCATAAGGCGCGACGCGGTCCGCCGTGGGTAAGTTCCAACGTAATTCACATTATGCTTGTCATATGCTTATTTGAAATTCATTAGGATGGTTAGAAACATTCATAAACTAAGTCATATAAACTTTTCAACCAAATGAGAGCTTGAAACTTAAATAGCCACGTACCAGTACAAAGTGTAATATACTGATCCTCGCTCTCCATGCAGGTACCCCGAACTACGAAAGGCGTGCCACTTAAAGCTCAAGGCGGTGCAAACACTTTTGAAGTCTCGTCCGTGTGTTGAAGGCTTGTTTTTGAATACTTTTGAAGACTTCGCACTCAGTACAAAATAAAGAAGAGATGACGACTCGACTTCCCTCAATAGCAGGTGGAAAGTTAAATGTTTTACTTGTAAAAAGGGATGTAATGTATGAAACGACTATCTCATCAGCGTTCATTTTTGTAATCGAGTCATGTTGTAGCCCGCGCGACAATGATTGTAATGGAGTCAATGTAAATGATATTTATTATCAATGAAATAAAAAGTTCCTTCTATTTCAAATGTGTTAGTCAATTTCTCTGCGTACTCTTTTTTGACGTTGTGTTTCGGATAACCTTATGACTATGCCTTGTGCAATCGCAACTTAGGTTCGCACGGCATCACGTCCGGGGAACGACTATCGATTCTACGGAATTAGGACGTGACAGCCGCTACTGCTAGCTGCTGGAGGAGGGGGGCAGAGGGCGGTAGAGCGGAGCGGGGGAAGGAGGTGGAGCGGGACGGGGGAGGGGGCAGATGGGGACGGAACGGGACAGGGGCGCAAGGGCAGTGGTGATGTTAGTGGTGGTGATGGTGATGGTGGTGGTGGTGGTAGTTGTGGTGGTGGTGGTGGTGAACGCGGCAGCGGCGGGGCGGAGGTGGGGGCGCAACAGCGGCTGGACTGGTTTGGGTTTGGAAGAAGACGAGGGTATTTTTGTCATAAATTATCGGTCAAATCTTGTTGACCATCAAAAGTGACATTTTTCGTCAGATATGAAACTACTTATACATATAGCAAATAATATAAAATATACCGTATAAATAGGCCAACCAAGTGGGATGTCACTCAAATTTTTTCAAAAATGAATCGATTGAACACAAAAATGGGAACAAAAATTTGGACACTACTCAAAGATACTTCGGCCTCTACGTTGCCATCCCTAGTACAAAATAGAAGGCAACTTATTTGGCAATAGCTGATTGCTGGACATAAGAGTAAAAGACAAAAGTATAGGTCCACGTAAGCTGGCTCAACTTTCTATTCCCTTTCAATTCCAGACTGGTCCCGTCACATGGACCCAACACATGGGGCCGACACACGGAACAATCTCACTACTTTTAGGCCTCGTTTGATTTGCGGAATCATCATATTGGAAAAGGAAAGAAAAATTTTGAGTGGCACCCCACTTTATTTTACCATTTTCAAGGTGTACCCTACAAGTTTACAATAATGTACAATACCCCCCACTTCCGTTCAAGATTAACGGTTGACCGCTTTGTGGTATAATTTCTGACCAAACTACCCTCCTTTGTTCAGAGAAGTTCTGAGATGTTTAAAATAAGCTTTGAAATACCTAAAGTACCCTTTCTTGTTTCCTACATTAGCAGATTACGTTCTCTTCTCTTTCTATGACCTAACCCCCAAATCTCTCTTCCCATTGAAAATCTGAAGCTTCCCCAACTCTCATGGCCGACGCTGCAACCCAGGTAAAGTTAAATTGATTTTGTTTTTTTTCCTTTAATATATGAAAGCTTTTATTTTTGTGTTTTTTTTGTCTCAAATCGTGGGATTTTCTCTTTTTGATTAGGACAAATGTCAAATATGCTCGATGAACACCCACGTAGCAGACGAGTGTTCTTTTTTGAGCTCACCGTGCAAGATTGGAAGTTGCAGGGAAATTAGGTATGTTTCGAAGTCCAATACAGAAGCAAATACCGGCAGCAAATTTTTGAAGTGCCTCCTATGCTCGGATTTTCAATGGCTGGATGTGACAATTTTGGGTTCAAGCTCCGGAGCTTCAAGTTCAACAACTCAAAGGGGAGGTTGTTTCAAATGTGGTGACCTAGGTTATTGGAAGAGAAATTGTCCTTGGCAAGAAACCACTTGCCCTAATCCAAACTGTGGAGGAAGGAGAGTCATCTTAATGTCAAAGAGGAGTCACGACAAGGGTAGAAGATTCTTGCAATGCCTGAAGTGCAACAATGCATTCCAATGGTTGAATGAGGCTACGGCTATTGACACTAACTCTGAAATTCCAGTTCAAATTGTAGTGAACACTACTTTAGAAGAGTTATGTAGAAATTTTGGAAGAAAATTTGCTATGTTAAGTTGTAATCTGAAATGTTGTATTTTGCTATGAAATCTTGTATTTTGCAGTTCAAATTGATTCAAAACATATTTATTCCAGCTCAAATCTTGTATTTTGCTCTGAAATTCCAGTTCAAATTGATTCAAAACATATTTATTGATTGATTGACTATATGGAATCTTGTATTTTGCTATGAAAAGTTAAATTTGACAAAAATGCTGCAGAACAGCCCATCTTGTGAATTGAACAAAAATGCTATACAGTGTACAGGTGAATTGAACAATTGAACAAAAATGCTATGCAGTGTACAGGTCCTCATTGAACAATTGAACAAAAATGTTATGCAGTGTACCGGTCCTCATTGAACAATTGAACCAAAATGCTATCCAGAATACTTCTTGTGAATTGAACAAAATGTCAAATTACAAAATGTCAGATTACAACTGCTCCTCATGAAGATTACAAAATGTCATATTACAAAATGTAAGTTCACTTCACATATGTAAGTTCACTTCACGTAAGAAACTTCACAAAATGTAAGATTATAAAATGTCACATTAGTAAGTTCAGTTCAGTTCATACTGCAGATTACAAAACTTCACATTAGTGCATATTACATCAGTTCAGTTCATACAAAATGTAAGTTCAGTTCATACTGCAGATTACAAAATGTTTTGAGTCCATACTGCACATTAGTTTACTTCACTTCACATAATGTCAACTTCATAAAATGTTTTGAGTCCATACTGCAGATTACATTAGTCTACTGCTATGATATTCCTCTTTACAAAATGTTAACTTCACAAAATGTCTATTGCTTCTGCTGCTTCACAAAATGTTTACAAAATGCTAACTTCACAAAATGCTAACTTCACAAGAAGGCCTGACATCCTATAATGTCTTCTGCCACTGGAGCTCCTTGTAGTGTTGAATCACCTGATTGTTGTGGTGCCTTCTTCCTTTGGCCTCTTGAAACCTTTGGCCTCTTGTAAACAGTGTTGCTACTCCTTGGAATCTTTGCAGGTCTTGGCTCTTTTGGTGGTCTTGGTGTCCTTGGTATCTTCTTGTTTCCTCCGACTGGTCCTCCCTGGTACCCTCTAGCATTATGATCAGCAGGTAGCTTGCACCTTCCACAAATCCTTTGCTTCTTGGCAGGTCTTGGGGCCTCATCTGCCTCCTTCCTTCTAACACCCCTTGGCCTCCCAGGTTGCCTATGTCTAGCAGGTGGACCAACCTCATATGGTGGCTGCAACATAGAGAAGTGAAACACATAGAGGGAGAAAAACATGAAATTATTAGGAGAGTGTAATCTGGATAAGTGAAACACACAAGGAAAAGCACTACTACTAGAATTTTTTGACTTACTTGATCCCATAGGCTTTGTTCAGGCAATGGAACAATCTTTCCAGCATATGCCTTCTTGTAGGTACTGGCATGATAGTAGTGACTTGTGAACCTGCAAGAAGACAAATAACTATTAGTGTACACCACTACAAGGTATAACAATAACAAAAGCTAGAGACTTAATGGAGAAGACAGTGTATAACAATAAATATTAGTGCACAAGGTATTACATTGACCATGTAGGCCTGCTAGGTAGCAAAGCAGCAACAGCATGCACACAGGGGATCCCAGTTAAATCCCATACACAACAGTCACATTTTTTAGCATTAATGTCAACTGTCCATCTGTTCTCAATGGAGAAGACACTAGTGACACAGAACAGCCCATCATCAGCACCATTGACCTGATACTTGTTGACTTGCCTTGACCTCTGCTCAATGATCTTTACAGTCCTTGGAGTCAAGTCATGGTCACCCCCATGCTCTAGAAGTAATCTTCCTTTCATAAGTCATTTCATGACCATCAAGTAAAACATCTCCACAATCATAGTGATTAGTTTTCCCCTAATTTCTTCTATCTAATTGTTGAAGCTCTCAGAAAAATTATTTTTTATGTGCTCATACTTTGTTGTTTTGTCAAAGTATGCTCTACACCATCTGCTCATGTGCTCTTTCATCATATACTGAAAACCATCTGGACATTGTTGAGCTATTGCTGCAATCCACTTAGCATTATCTACTTGTCTATAGGCTCTAGCTGCACCCCATGTAAGATGCTTCATCTGTAGGCTACCATTGATGTGGGACTTGAAGTTTTTGTAGAAATGTCTAAAGCAAAACCTGTGGGGATGCCCATAGAATTCTTTGTCAATAGCATTGCCTAGGCCTTTCTGCCTATCAGATATGAAAGAAATCTCTCCTGGATGTTGCAGCAGCTTGTGTTTGATCATACTAAGAAAGTGGACCCATGTAGCTTCACTTTCAGATGTGCAGAGGTAAATAGCAAGTGGGAACAACCCATTGTTGCCATCTAGAGCTGTTGCAGACAAGCATACCCCCCCCCCATACTTCCCTTTCAGATGACACCCATCTAAACCAACTAAAGGTCTACATCCATTTATGAATCCAGTGAAGCTTGCATCATACCCTATGCATAAATAACCAGCTGCTCCTCAGGAAGATCCACATATTCCTGGTCACCCTCTGTCTGTGTTGGAGCCCCCTGGTCAGACCCTCCAGCAGTGAAGACCCTTGAGGGCATTTGATCCAGCTGCTCCTCAGGAAGATCCACATCACTGTCACTAGGTAGTGGATCCAACTGCTCCTCATGAAGACCCTTCTTAACATGTCTTCTAACTGGTTTGTGGGCTACTTAATTTCTTAATCCTCCTATTTTTGCTTGGTGTTAGAAGCTCAGTAGGTTGTTGCTCTTGACTTGCAGGGTTGCCATATTCTTCTAAGAATAAGTGTATCTCCCCTTTGTTGTCAGGAAGTTGTTTACTAAACATATCCAACAACCCAGCATCAGTGAGGAGCTCCACTGTTTTCTTCAACTGATCAATCCAGTAGTACTTATAAACTCCCTCCAAGTGATTCCTTTCAACTGTATAAGGTATATCCAGCAGACTTATAAAGTCTGGGTCCACTTCAACAGCAATTGAACTACCTTTAAAATGGACCATAAGCATGTACTTCCTGTATAACAGTACAACTACCCTTAAAATGGCCTATAATAGCATACAATGGCACATAATAGCAATTGAACATAACTACCCTTAAAATAGCCTACAATAGCATACAATAGCATACAAATAGTAATAGACATAAGAGCAATTGAACATAATATCATACAATAGCATATGAATTGTACATAGGAGCAATTGTACCATATGAATTGTACATAAGATGAATTGTACATAAGAGCATATATCATACAAATATCATACAAATATCAGAGTGCATTATCAACTAATATCACATGTTGAACCCTAAAAAGGAAAACAAATCCTAAAAGTGCATTAAAAGGAAACAAACCCTAAAAATGCATTAAAGGGTGCATTAAAGGGAAACAAATCCTAAAAGTACAATATCATACAATTGTATCATAGTGCAATATCATACAATTGAACAGTACAATATCATACAATTGAACAGTACAATATCATACAATTGTATCAGAGTGCATTAAAGGGAAACAAACCCTAAAAGTGCATTAAAGGGAAGCAAACCCTAAAAATGTAGGAAAACATACCCTAAAAAGGGAAACCAACTAATTGCAGTGTACAATTTTAGGAAAATTCCTAAAAACAAAACCTAAAAATGATATGTTACGTACATTAAAGGAAACCCTAAAAGTTTTAGTGTACAAATTTAGGGGAAAACCCTAAAAACGAAACCTAAATTATATCTAAACGAAAGAAAAAATTAAATTATTTTAGGAAAACCCAAAAACTTTCAGTTTCAGTGTACAATTTTCATTCACTTTAGGAAAATTTAAATAATTTTTTACCTGGGTATCTGGTTTGCCATAGAATTTCGAGAAAACCTTCAACTGACAAAAATTTGATCGAAAGGGAAAAAAATCGAGCATGGATCAAAAAATGGTCAAAAAAAGGGGGAAAAAGAGATAAGAGAGAGAGAGCGGTTTGTACCTCTAAATTTTCCTAGGCGTCGGAGTACAGTGAGGGTGAAAAATCGACGAACGGTGACGGTGAATAGTCGACGAGAGAGAAGAGGGAGTAGAAGAGAGAGAGAGAGCGATTGGAATTCTGAAGGGAAGAGGGGGGTCGTTTAGAGAATAAAGGGTAGTTTAGGATTTTCGATTTTTACGTTCACTGCTCTCAACACGTGAGGGGCAGTTTGGTCCTAATTTATGTCTAATATCGGTCAACTGTTAACTTTGAACGAAAACCGTGTAATGTGGGGGGTGTACATTATTGTAAACTTGTGGGGTGCACCTTGAAAATGGTAAAATAAAATGGGGTGCCACTCAAAATTTCTCAAAAGGAAAACGGTTACTTTTCTCTTTTCTACGTTTGGATATCAAAAAAATTGAGAAAAAAAAAGTGATTTTTCAAGCAAAGAATCACTTTTCCATATTGAAGTATTCACTTTCCTTTTCAAATTCTTTGATACTTCCAAGCACTGAAAAAATCAATAAAAATTATAATTTTTCAAAGAAAAAAAAAACAAGGAATTGATTTCCTTTTCCTTCTATTCTGCGAACCAAACGAGGCCTTACTTTAGAGAAATTATTAGGTGCTCCCGGCTCACCACTGGATATGCTGAGTGGTGAGCCCGGTCCAATGAACAATGAACACTTGGCAATAACCAATTAATCTTAAGATTAAGATTAATGTTAATGTTAATCTTAATATTAATGTTAATCTTAATATTAACAATAAAATTAATAATAACAATAATATTAATATTAACATTAAAATTAATATTACTCTTAATGTTAATCTTAATTGTTAATATTAATATTAATGTTAATCTTAATATTACTCTTAATACTAATATTAATCTTAATACTAATGCTAATATTAATGTTAATGTTAATATTAATATTAATTTTAATGTTAATATTATTGTTAATATTAATTTTATTGTTAATATTAATGTTAATATTAATATTAATATTAATATTAATGTTAATATTAATATTATTGATTTTGTTGGTTTTTTCGTTATCTTCTTCTATCCGGGTCTGATGTGGTTAATATTAAGATTAATTGGTTATTGCCAAGTGTTCATTGTTCATTGGACCGGACTCACCACTCAGCACATACAGTGATGAGCCGGGAGCACCTAATAATTTCTCCTTACTTTGATGGCCGTAATCTATTTCACACTTACTATTATTGGAAAAAAAAAAAAACGCACAACGAACTCCACATTTAATAAAAAATTGTAGGGATCGAGAGCAAAATTAATTTATATACTCACTACTAGTAGGCTTGCTTCTTGGGCAATTAAACAACAACAACGATGGTGATCTTGTAGCTAAACTCATCTAAGAGGTCCAAGTGCAAGTATAAGAGCATCCCCAACCCTATGTCTTATTTTATGTCGTGATTCTTGAGCCATCTACAATGGTGATTTCTAAAATTGAGTTATTATCCTACTTGGCATTGTATTTAAGGATATTTCTATCCTAGTTGGAAGAGTTTCTACCTATAAATTATAGACATACAAAAATACTCTCCAATGGTTCTCAATTTCTATCCTATATGTCACATAGTAAAAGGACCAATTTAATGGTGTGAGGCCCAATAATAATTGTCATGAGAGATAGGAGAATTTCTATGAGAGTTTCTACATGTAGAAATCCTCCTATAAAGTTTTCATCCTACATCATTGACACCTAGGATAGAAATGGTGATAGAAATCACCATTGGGAGAAGTTTTTTCTATAATGGATTTCTTCCATAGAAATAGGGAAGATAGAAACCCCCATTCGAGATGGTCTTAGGTGGCATGGAACACAAGACAATGTCTTGTATAGGTGGTAAGAATAAGATTATATTTACAAAAGATAATGAGTTTGAAAAGTCTTCTTCAATGCAAAATAATTGAGAAGATATACAAAGTATTTTTTTACAACTTCCAAGACAACTTTTACTCTCTTTTTTATAATTATTCATAATTGATGATGTGGACATAAAGTCATTGTAAAGTACATTGTTTAGATCTAGACAACGAACTTTACATTGTCCTTGCCATGTCAACTCCATACTTTATTTCACATTTGTATTGGAGAAGTACTTTTGGAAAAAAAAGATTGTCATTCCTATGTGGCAACCATTTTTTCCAAACTCACAATAGGGTTGGAGATGCTCTAAAGTGCAAGCTCGGGATGCTATGTGACATAAATTAGAACACATTATGTGGTCTAACGAGAACATTTAGGCCATTTTTGGTTCACGTATTTAAGCCTCGTTTGGTTCACGGAAACGAAAGAAAATGAGAATTTTTTTTTTGAAAAATTGTAATTTCAATCAAAAAAAATTCGGTGTTTGAAAGAAGTCAGAAAAATTGGAGAAAACATGAATCCTTAGAGGAAAAAAGTGAATCATTGGGCGAATGGGAGAACCGTGTTTTCCTCCTTTTTTTTTTTCCTCTTGAAAATCAATTTCCTTTCCTACTTAGCATCCAAACACAAAAATGAATGACTTTTCTTTTCCAAGGTTCTGATTTCGTGAACCAAACATAGCCTTTAAGGAATAATTTTATTATTATGGTAGCCACAAATTTATAAACTATTTTGTTGACAAAAGGGAAAAAAAAGAGAGGAAAGATGTGCATGGGATTGATTTTTTTTTCCTAGCATTTGTTATGAAAATTTAGGACAACAATTGTCCTACTAAAATATGTTATCGCTTATTATACCTATTATTTTTGAATTTTTATGATGTTATTTTTCTTTTAAAAATCTAAGAATAATATTAAAATATTTTTATTTACTTTTTTAACGAATTAAATACTGGAAGCGAAATCAAATACTCTTTCTTCAATTTTTTTTTTATACCAAACATATATAGAAAATGGAAACTTGACATAAATTAAAAGAAAAAATAATAACTTTTCTTCCGATAATCAAACGACACGTAATGAATAGAGAAGTAGATTGATAGCTCAATCCTAACACTTAGATTACTTATGAGTCTAGAAATAATCACGTTTCTTTTTTCTTTTATTTTTGAACAGGAGAAATAATCACGTTTCTTCATCCGTTTATGAAGCCACCAACTAAACTATGCTAGTTCCCAATATTATAGTTGGGACAACTTCTTATGGTTAGGGAAGCTGAGTTGTACTTTTCCATCTATTGTTTAGATATTGTGGGTTCAACTAGGTTTGTTTCTAGTGATCTTTGCTCACTTGGGCCCAATTGAAAACTATGCTTTCTTAGCTCATAGATTTGAAAGTGGATATGTTCGTGTTTTGGCACGTTAGTTAATTATAGTAATCAAAAGTTTAAGTAGTTAGATTATGAGCTAAGTAATGTCTATGAAACCAAGCTATCACATTGCCAATGCCAACGCAGTATTGCACCAGCCAGGCCGGCTCAGAGATAAGTCAGATAAGATTTCAGGTTTGAACAACTCCCTCCGTTTGGGGGAACCTTCAGACTTAGTATGACCCTACAAGAGGTCGGGATTGTGAATGACCAAGGGTCGGGATTGTGAATGACCCTACAGAATCAACCCATAGTAAGGGTCAAGGGGTAATCAAAACTAGCTATGGATAGAACAATCCAACTCCGTGGGCCGGCCCTAGCACCAGTTGGAGCACATCAGGCATCGGATCTGATCAGGAGGTTCGAATGCGTCTTGGAACTCGTTTAGAATGTATGTGGGTATGTGAGTAATAAAAAAAAACACTATCACATCCTGCATGGAAGAAGATGGATCCGTGAATTTTGATTTTAAGTACTTAGATGGTAAAAAAATGCAGGTGGTCTCCAGATTCAATGGTGCAATGACCAATATTCTTAATTGAGACAATTTAGATCGGTATACCGTTGCAATGGACATTTTCAGTAATTAAGTTGAACTACCAATAAATGGTCAAAAGTTTCTAAGACACTAGTCTAGTGGTAGTGCAAGAGGCCGTCCAAGCTCAGGTCCTGTATTCGAATTTTTCCTCGGACAGTTGTGCGGCTTATATAGTTACGATCCGACTTGGATAAATGACGCAAAAAAATGAAAAAAAAATATTGTCTACACCATTTCTGATTTCTGAGGTGGGGAGGTGGTTTTTGCCATTTTAGGGATCCCTAATTTTTTTTCTTCTTTTACCTTATTGTATTGGGAAGCAGATGATAGGATAGAAAAGCTTTGATTATGAGAAGTCACTTTAAGTGGTATAATAATAATAATAATAATAATAATAATAATAATAATAATAATAATAATAATATTTTTTTATAATATATATATATATATATATATATATATTGTTTTGAACAATTTGAATATGGTAATTAGTTTTCGGAATCGCTTCCACTAGAATTCGAACTCCGTCCACAAAGACCACATGTCTCCACACTAACCACTTGGATTAGCAGTCATTAAAATATATATATATATATATATATATATATATATATATATATATATATATTTTTTTTTTTTTTTTTTTTTTTTTTTGAAGAAAATGTGATTTTATTTCAACAAGATGAAAAGAATACAAGTGTGCAAGGACTTGCCTCCT
Source organism: Iris pallida (assembly GCA_029216955.1). Classification (NCBI taxonomy): domain Eukaryota; kingdom Viridiplantae; phylum Streptophyta; class Magnoliopsida; order Asparagales; family Iridaceae; genus Iris; species Iris pallida. The sequence continues at coordinate 13,304,671 of JANAVB010033820.1, read as the reverse complement.
TGTACTGCTTCCCTACATGGGAGCGCAATGAGACAGAAACCATGATTCAGCTACCCCCCACACATGTAATGTCCCTTTCTATATTATTCACTATAGCAGCTATCGACATTACTGTCCCTTCAAAGATCCGTCTATTCCGTTCGCGCCAAATATGCCAAACGGCCGATAGTAATCGCATTTTGGCGTTATTAAACACCTCTTGTCCCTGATTCTCACATGCAGTCACTTCATCTAATATATCTTGCAGGTCTCTTCCTCCTCTCCAATTGATTCCCAGCTTTGATCTGGAATATTGCCATATTTGAGCTGAAACTGGACAGTGGAAGAATAAATGATCGCGCGTTTCCAACGTATTGCCACATAGAACACAGTTCATATTGTCCACCTGGACTCCCAATCTGGCCAATCTTTCTCTAGTTAGTAATCTTCCTCGTATAGCTTTATATGCAAAGAGCTTCATCTTCACCGCCACTCCTTTAGTCCAAATAATGTTCGCCCATTCTACCTGAGGGAACCGAGGACGGCATTGTTCATAGACCATTCGGCTAGAGAATTCTCCCACATTCGAGTTCTCCCATACCCACCGATCCACTTGTTCCGTCAAAGCAATGGGGACTGTCACGATCCGCTACCCAAATTGTTCGGCCGGGCCAAGTCATGTCCAGCCTACGCTTGAGATAAAGCGTAGTAAGCTGTTCTAAAGACAAATAAGATAAGACCAAAGTGTGCTAACAGTTCTATATGTAATAATGAGTCAGAAATATTCCAAACACAAAAGTCATCTTGTATATAAATAAGTTCCAAGTACAAGTCCAAAATGTAAAAGTGGATATAGGTCCAGTTACAAAACACGTAGTCTAAAGCATGACTACTCTCAGAAGTCCCGAGCAACTATATAAACTTGACGAGATTTCCTGCAGGTACATCCTCGTAAAGTAAAGCCTGATCCTCGATAGCAATCCCATAATAAGAATCATAAAGCAACTCCTCCTCAGTAAGTATACATACAACGTTATCCTGTCATGACGGGAGCAAGTACTGATTCTAACAAACATATAATACTGATCATGTGATGGAAAGAGATAAAATGACACATCTTGTTTTATCCAGTTTTAGATACATTTCATCATGGCAATACATATTTGTTTTAAAGTTTAAAACTGTAGCATGTACGTGATCGGTCAATAGGTAAATAGGATGTACAGTGGTATATATCAATTTTCGGATGTGCACATACGTACACATAACGGCATCGGTGTATATCCATACACAAACGTGGGACCAGAACATACGACAAAGTTACATATAGAATGTAACAATGCTCGGTAAATACATACGGAGAAGGGGGGCATGACCACGTACTCTACTAACAGTTTTCCCATACTACAACAAAAAACCCTTTTAATGACGGCTAAAAAGCGTCATTAATGACGAACCATGACGCTTTTTTTTCACAGCAACCGTTATAAAAACGAGTGTTATAAATGTTTTTTAAAAGCAGTTATAAAAAAACCGTCATGAATAGTTTCTATAAAAGCGTTATGAATAGTTAATATATAGTGCACAATTCAGAACAATTTTAAAACGTTATGAAAAGATAATATGTATAGGCTCAATGCAGCACATTTATAACACTTTATACTATTCAAATTAGCATATTTATAATGCTCGATACTGCACAGTATATATTATATTCCTAAAAACTTAACATTATATATCACCATCTTTATTACATTTCTCAAAATAGAGTACATATCAACATCTTCATTACATTGAATATCCAAATACATAATGTACCAAAAAATAGGAATAAATCTCTCTTTTGCTAACCAAATTATTAGAAATATTTACTGAAGTAGATTCTGACCATGGATCTTCTCTCTGTCATCTCTTGAAGATATCGGGAGTCCCAAAGAGAAGTAGTATCGCAGCTGAGCGACAACTTGGTGCTGCTGCAGCCGGCGCCGTCGTGGGAGAGCCTCATCCTCTGATCCCTCACCAGCGCCTGCATGCACCTCAGCGTCACGTTCGCCTGCCTCCTCACGTTGTCCCCTCGCACCAGTGCCTGCAGCTTCACCAGCCCCTGCAACTTCACCAGCCCCTGCAGCTTCAAGTCCTTCGAAATAATATAGGATTCAACAAATCATGTCCCACTGGTGGGACTTCAGGCATATGCATAAAAAAATCAACCCTATAAGAAAATCAAGTTCGATATGGACATCATACCTGGGATTCTCATAGTAGTAAATATGTACAAAGGCAAGCAATCATCCACACAAAC